>CM034701.1:176068922-176080262 GCA_020142125.1 Phrynosoma platyrhinos | reverse complement strand
ATATGTGAGGAAAGACTTGGATGTGTTTGTATATGAATGTTTATGAATATATATGTATACTTATGAATGTAATTTGTGTTTGGTTTGGTTGTAATGTTTTTAAATTTGAATAATAAACCGCTCCCAGATTACGGAATGGCCTGCCAGATGAGATCCATCAAATTACCAGCTTAGACAGCTTTAAAAAGGCTGTCAAGACGGATCTCTTCCGGCAGGCCTTTCCTAATTAAATTCCCGGTCATGGACCAAGGACTAAGTAAATTCTCCCCCCTTGTAGCCAATCTTGCCACACTATGCTGTACTAAGTGGACTGCCTATTAGACCTTTCTAAGTGCTATCGCTGCAAATTAGTATAACCGTTTATTATTATTGTTAATTTATTTTAAATTTACGATGTTTAATACTGTTTTAATGGGAGGGTGGGTTTGGGCTTGGAAGGATTACTGTGTGATTTTATTGTTGTTAGCCGCCCCGATTACTTCGGTAGAGGGGCGGGATAGAAATAAATTTTATTAGTAGTAGTAGTAGTAGTAGTATTGAACTCACAACCTAAGTGAGAAGTAGGATCCATTGCCTTGAATAGCTTCATTAATGGAAGCAACAACTGAACACTAGGCTGGAGTCATCTAACAGATTCAATACAGTTAAGAACAGCTTAAAATGGTATACAGCCATCATATTTACCATGGCATATGGCTGTTAGCACTCTTTGGCACTGAAGTCCGTTACTTATTTTCATCTCCTCGTTGCTGTTGTTTTCTTAATTTTTTTTTTTGTTGCTTATTATGTTTTAGTGAATAGAGATGTACATACACCAGTATGAATCTATTGCCACTAGTTTAATGGCTGAGATAGCCCTCATAATCAAAGGAACACAGGTTGTTCATAGAGGTTTTTTTAAGATATTAGGATAAGGATGACAGAATAAACAGTTTAAGATATGTGCATGACCCACAGATTTTACATAGCCTTATCCTTTGTGCAACCCAATGGATAGTTATGAGTGATCTGTTCAGCAGATTTTTTTCAAATGAAAACTGAACTGCCCTTTTCATCAGGAGCAATTCTTTAGGGATATGACAGCTGAATCTATATTTTTATAATGTGAGTGGCTGATGTATCTGTGCTCTCTTTCTTTCTCTCTGAGTGTAGTTTTATTTTCTCCCCTAAACATCAGTCTCTTGTTAAAGCAAGATCTAACAAATGATACTTCCTGTTTTTCCTCTTTTACGAATGCAAGAGGGAAACCTTTTGAAAATATACCTCTAAAAAATGAATCATATATATCACTGCCATACAGATAATTCAGTATGCATGATAGCTTATTCTCAGAAGTAGTTTGACTTTCATTATATGACATTGTAGTATGAATATACATTTCACAATTAAAATCTAAAGCTCTCAACTCTGCATTTTCTCTTTCTTTGACATCTATTAAAATACTCAAGAGTGACATATTTAGCTTTACTCAAGTTCAAAGGGACTTTTTTTAATGTCAGAAGAGGCTGCATTGACATTATCTCTTTGAATTTAGAGAAAACCATATTGATACCAACTGAAGGGTCAGCAAAGGATAACATTTTGGCAATGGCCAACAATCTCCAGGAAGAACTCAATATTTTCATGGTGCTCAATGCTTTTTGGATTTTTATGTGATTGTATATTTTTCAGAAAATAGACGGGTATTCTTCTGAATTTGGTACATATATTCCAAGATCCCTCCAATACTCAGTGTGGAATTTATGCCTAAATTTAGTCAACTATTAGGAAGAACCTCAGATATTACAGAACCACAAAATAACAAAAATTACTAAATTTCAAGTTGTGGATATTTGTTAAAATAATGCACTTTTTTGGCAATGTTCTACAGCCTTTTCAATTTGACAAAGTTCAAAGCCTCAGGAATCTGGCCCTACCTGTATGTGTACAAAATATTAAAGTCCAAGAGGCAAACTGCATGTTCCAAGCACATAAGCTGCCTGGACTGGCAGTTTAGCCATATATATGTGTTTGTTTGTTTTTATGCCACCTTTCTCCCAGAAAGGGATGCAAGGCAGCTCACAAATAAAAACATTTTTTAAAACACATTACAACAAAATCAATTAAAAACATCAAATAAAAACAATATAAAATGACATACAGAATGGAGAGCAAGGCTCAGTGGGACACACAACTCTGTGTTTCAAAAGAAGAAAATTAAAAAGAGCAAGAGGACTGCCCCAGTATTGCTGTCTGAGGTAGTTGTCTCCATCCCCCTATGTTAAGTGCCACTCAGGGGTATAGTTATGAGGGGAGCAAAATATGAACTTTGGACCTAAATAAGAATACTGCCTCCCCCCCCAAAAAAAATCCTTCAGTTCCTGCATTTATAGTCCTAGTAATCATAATCCTAACCTTAACCCTAACCCCAGTCTGAAGAAAGAGGAATCATGTTTACCCCATTGCTTTTGGGGAAATGTACAGTGGATCTTTGGTATCTGCTGGGGTTTGGTTCCAGAACCTCCCCCCACCCCACCCCCATGGATACCAAAAGACGTGGATGCTCAAGTCCCTTCATATACAATGGCATAGTAAATTCATGTCGCTTATAGAAAATGGCAAAATCACAGTGTGCTTTTTGGATTGGGGCAGGGGGGAGGAGGGAATATTTTCAAGCTGTGGGTGCAAAATCAGTGGATACGGAGGGCTGACTGTATATTATTCCAAGCATAGGTTGTTCCAGTATCTTTCCTTCTGCTTGAAGAATTGAGAAAAACTCGTGAAGAAGCAGGAGGCAAAGTTAACATCAGCAATCCTACCAGTTTACTCAAAAGAAAAGACAGCATAGTTTAAGCAGACACAGGATAGTCTAGTAACTGGAGAGCTAACTTTCTACTCCTATCATTGCAAGCACATGTATTTCAAGAATAATATGAAAGGTTCTGATTTTTATACCTTAAAAACCTGAGTGGGATTTTAAAAAAAACAATGGTGATTTTTAAACCAGACAAATGGATTTTTAATATATTCATGTATCTCACTTAACCCAGTCCATGGCTATAGATAAAATGCTAACAATAGCACAGTCCCAATCCCCCCACCTTAGAGTCATTTAATTCTGCATGACCTAAACCTAAATTCTTAGTTCCAACTAGAGTTGACCCACTGAATTAAGGGAATTTGGTAAATTAACATTTATTGAAATTCAATTGATTCAATGGGACTACTCTACTTGGACTTAACAATTGGAGTTAATTCATTGAATGTGATGTCTTAAATGGGATTGTAGTCTCAGATAGATTAGACCCACTGAATCCATGGAATTCAGACAAGAGTAGAGGTCCAAAACACACTGCAGAAATAGTACAGTTTGAGACCACTTTAACTGCCCTGGCCCAATGCTAAGGAATTCTGGGAACTGTAGTTTTATTCTTAGGGAACCAAAGCAACACCATTATGAGAGGAGAGGAATAGTATGTGCCCTTGAAAGGTAGACCGTGCAGAGAAGAGGAGGGCACCGAAGATAGAGAAGCGAAACTTAACTGAGGGAAGTGAAGACTGGGGATGTTGATAAAGGAGGAAACAAAACTTATGGGGAGAAATGAAACTTGAAAGTTGTTGAGTGTATAAAAAGACTGCACCCCGACTGCCAGGCGCGCAGTTTGGTGGATTCATCCCCCTGTGCCAATTGCATGCAAATAAAGCCATCTGATGAACCGAACCTGGGCCTGAGACTCCGTTATTGACCTTAACATTATGAGGCATTTTGCCATCTCTGTCAGAAAGCTCTGGTGCCAACTACAATTCCCAGTATGGAACAATTGCCTCTGGAGGATGAGAGTTGTATAATGGGGCCAAATGAATATCAGTGGAGAGGGACAGAACTCTTTCCCAGCTGCTTATCACTTCCCCCTTATTTGTTCAAAAGAAGATAAGGAGACTATTGCACAGATAATAAAACCAGCTTACCTGAGCCAGCTTAAAATTTAAAACGGGAGACATCCTGATGTTATCAGAAGGATTTAGCCACCAAATTTGCTGCCCAGGTCTATCCCAGGTCCATTCCCACTCTCTGGGCCGCCCCAGCGGCCATTTCCCAAAGCCAAAAAACTCCCGGCTTCGAAAAGAGGCACGCTGAGCACCTCTGTAAGTGGGGATGGACCTGGGTGGTGATTTCAGCAGCTAAATCCTTCTGATAACATCAGTATGCCGCCCATTTTAAATTTTAAGCCGGCTCAGGTAAATCAGTGTTATTATCTGTGCGATAAGCAGGATCTCGCATTTTTCTTCACAATGATCCTTCTTCTTCTGTCATAGAGCTTGTGTAATTGTTGGTCATGCTGTGGAAATTCTCCAAGTATGCAATGTTAAAAATAACAAAAATAACAAAAATGTCCCCAGACAGACTGGACAGGAAGTTCACTCTTTGTTTTGAAGAACAGGTAGTCTTAATGTTTAAAACTGCAGGGGAGGGGTTACAATCTGTTTGAAAGGTGACTCCTGCAGGCATCCAGAAGAGGTAGTTCATTCTTTTTGTGCAAAAAAAAGGATGACCCAAGGGCAGGAGCACAAGAATAAGTCTGTGGTTGCTCTTTGACTACTCTTTTAGAACCATATGAACAAAACTCTTCTCTTCTAGGGTCACAAAAAGTCAAAGCATTGGCATCTAGGTTTGATTAAGCACAGCTTTGTGTGTCATCTGAGTCCAGCACACCATGGCTAACCTTAACTACTATTACTTTCAAACAACCCAACTTCAACCCGTATTTTTAAAAACTCACTTGTGCAAATTAATCAGTTATGACTAAACATAATGTAGGGTTTGGATGATACACCAGTTCAAGAAAAGAAGCAGAAACCTCCACACTCTTCCTCCCAGCTGTGCTAGTGTCATCCATCTCTTGCCACACTACAGTTCAGTATAAGAATGGAAAGATTAGATGGAGTTAGTCATAAACCTGCAGGATCTGAGCGGAGAGGCTGAGGACAGGGAGTCTTGGAGTTGTCTCATCCATGGGGTTGCTATGAGTTGAAGTCAACTGGAGGGGAGTTAACAACAACAACCCCCAATCTGACTAGCAATTGGGTTTAAATCTGTAACTTTGCTACTTGTGTTGTTTCTTTGTTGCTAGAGAATGGTAAGAAAACCAATAAACTCTAACATTATTGGGCTGTCCTGGAGATCTTAGAATGACTTCTGAGGGAAGAGGGCAAAAAACGTGATGTTACAGGTCAAATCTAGCACCTCCTTCCATGTCTGCTGAACCACTTCCCTAGATTGTGAGGGGGAAATGTGCAAATTATGAAAATCGTGATTGGTGGTGGTATAGATATTGTTGTTTCATCAACCAATATTTCATAAATGCCTAATATAGTAGCTTGCTAAGAATAACTAGGAGATCTCCTACTCTTGTCATATAATCTTATAGCTGGTTGAGAGTTCAATACCAGCCAGGCCTCAGGCTCTAGTCAGGCTTGCATCCTTCTGAGGTCGCTAAAATGAGTACCCAGACTGTTGGGGGCAATTAGCTTACAGTTGTAAACTATTTAGAGCAGGGCAACCTATGGCCTGGGGGCCGAATCCGGCCCCCCCAAGGCCTTTGGACTGGCCCCAGGCTGGTCCGGTCACTGCTGCCCCCCGCCGAGCCTCGCCACCGCCATGCGTGTTGCTGCCGCCATTTTGTTTTCCAAAATGGCAGCTATGACTCTTTTGCACATGTGCAGTACTCGGCACATGCGCAAACGAGTCGTGGCGCCATTTTGGAAAGCAAAATGGAGGCCGCGATTCGCTCGGGCATGCGCAGTACGCTGGGAGTACGGCGCATGCGTGAGTGAGCGAGCGAGCACATGCACAGTACTTCTGGTGTACTGTGCATGCGCACACAGCACCATTTCCCCACCCCACCCTACCCTCGGCCCGCAGAAGACCTGGGGACCAGTGGACCAGCCCCAGGTAAGGAAAACTTGCCGACCCCTGATTTAGAGACTGCATAGTGCAGTATGAAGTGGTATATAAATGAAGCTGCTGTCGCTATACATAATATAATAAGTGAGTGAATGGCTGAACTGAAGGTTGACACTTGGATTGTTCAGGTGAATTCTCTGTCTGGATTATATTACCTCAGTTATTACTAACTGGGCTATTCATTATCTTTCATTATCTTTTCCAACAATTGTCATATATTAAAAGGAGGTGTGTGTGCTGTGTGCCTTCAAGTCATTTCTGACTTATGACAACCCTAAAGAGACCCTATCATTGAGGGGGTTTTGGCAAGAGTTGTTCAGAAGAGGTTTGCCATGGCCTTCCCCTGAGGCTGAGAGAGTATGACTTGACCAAGGTCACCCAGTGGGTTTCATGGTTAAGCTGGGATCAAACCCTGGTCTCCAGAGTCATAGTCCAACACTCAAACCATTACACCAGGTTGCTGTCTAATCCAGAGAAGGCAAACACACATTCAAAGGAGGAAGGGATGGCATGCATCAGAGGGAGCAAATGAGGGGGAAAGAGACTACTTCATTTAGCGGGATGAAATAGCAACTCCCTCTTAATGTATGAAGTATAAATCAAAACTCTAAAGCTGAGGAGCTCACAATATTATCTCTCCACTAACTTTCCACTGAAATCATGATATGGATGAGCATTTTGAAATAATTGTGTTGGTGGTCCTTTCATGTTTTGTGAACCGTTAACAGTTCACTAAGCAAGTACATGTGACCATTTAAAAGAAGAAAGGGGACTATTTTTACAGGGGCCATTAAACTTTAAGTACCATCTGGCAAGGAATGATTAGAGAAGATGAAAATTAAGGCAGTCAACACAAATACTTGCTGGATACCTCAGGGAATTGGAGGGGATGGAAGCCAGTGGGCTTGCAGTTCTGTTAAGAGACAGGCCCAGAAGGAAATGGGGAGCACATCCTTTACAGCTCTTGCCCTAATGGTCACATTCAGGGCTAAAGGAACAGAGAAAGGGACTAAAAGAGAAAACACCTGGGAATAATCAAAACAACAACAAAATCAGATGCTCACCACTGTCATTAAAATAATAATAACAAATAAAAAGGAAAGTTATAGTGTTACACAAGAGCCAACACTGTCTTTCTTACCCTACCAGTCAGGAAAGAAATGTTTATTGCTGAGATGTGTTAAATTTGGCAGGTAGTTAAGATTCAAATTAAGCTACTATCCTGAGAGAAAGAGGGTGTGTGTGTGTGTGTGTAGGGATCTGTCATGCATCTTTGTGCTGAACAACTTCAAGGAATAAAGACTTACAAGTAACTGAAATGATGTCACACCGCAGTAATTTTAAAAACATGGCTCTTGGTATGATAACAGCCACAGTATCAAATAAGCAAGTGGTTTTGATTTGCATGCAAACTTTCTGGGCCAAAAAATGGATGTTCCTTGTTACTCTAAATGTGCAACTGCTGCCAAAAAGAGAAGTTATCTATCTCCTCTCATATTCTATAATGACTAATACAAGTTACCTCGTTTTGTAACATCTTAATGTTCTGCAGCCATAATGTTCACCACCATTCTTGGCTGTAGTGGTGGGGATAGGAAAATTAGTTCATGAAATGAGAAAAGTTTTATTAGACTTTGGAGGGGGGGGGGAATAGATGCACACATGCAGCATTTCTAAAAAACAAAATATTTTGTTTTTCTTGTCCAAACCATGTAATTTCATAATCTTTCCCCCCTAAAACCCCAAAGGTTTCGTGAGTTTTTCCTAAAACCAAAAACCACAGACAAGAGAGTAAGCTTAATAAGCTTTGGTCACAAGAACATATTCTATCCTATTGGACTGAGACAGAACCATGAAAAGAACAGCAGTAAAAACTATAATCCAAATATTAAATGTGATTATGCAAGAGAGAACACAACAGAGATCATTTCCACACACAACAAAAATATACTGTTAAAAACAACACCATGCACTCCAAAGAACACAAGACACAATATGCAAACTATAGGTTTTTCACATGATTTTAACAGAGCATGTTATTCTCCAGATATTGAAGTTTATCACATGGAGGCAATGTCTCAAAATCCCATGAAGAAATGGAATTTAAAACCCTGGGTAAAAAACCGCAAAAGCGGGTTGATTTTCAGACAATGAGCAATAACGTGACATTAATCCGGACAGAAAGGTGACAAAATGCACTTCTTTTTACTTTTAGAAAATCCTGAAAGTAAAAAGTGCAATTTGTCGCCTTTCTGTCCAGGTTAACATTATTGCTCATTAACCCCAATGTCATCTGAAAATCAACCCACTTTTGCAGGTTTTTTCCACTTTCTATGCGGATTAGTCTCAGACGTTCTCTGAAAAACAATCTGCTTTTGCAAAAAAATTTTCAGTTTAAATCCCATTTTTGCACAGGATCCTGCCTGTGTGATAAACTCCATTGTTGGACTGTAACTCACATCAGACTTAACTAGCAATATATATATATATATATATATATATATATATATATATAGGAGCTGCAGTACAAAAATCCTCTTTCCATCTTGTGGGAGGTGGGTGGAGAAAGGCAAGATATAAATCTAGTAAACAAACGTCCACCACACCTGGCTTAAAAGCAAGTGATAAAAAAATAGGAGTACCATATAAATGAGTCTTCCATACACAATGCTTTACTATGCTTTACCCATTTAGATAGTGTGCCATCTTCTGAAGGAGTATACTTTCAGTGAGATCAGGCAGCCTGCAGCCAGACACAACCATGGAATCCTGCTTTGGATTTGCTTCCTGGTCCTCTGATCAGTTGTTATTGTTGTGAGCCTTCAAGTAATTTCTGACTTATGGTGACCCTAAGACTATCACAGGGTTTTCTTCGTGATATTTGTTCAGAGAGGCTTGCTTCTGCCTTCCTGAAGCTGAGAGAGTGTGACATGTACAAGGTAATTTAGGAGATTATCACACTAGCTGCCTTTTCCCGATCTGGACACAGGCTGAGACCAGACTCTGTGCCCAGATCATTACCATCCCATCCTTCTCCCATCCTTAGTTTAAAACGCATATTTTCCGTAATGGGTTACATTCCGATCGGGGAAGGGATGGTAAAGATCTGGGCATGGAGCTGTGTGATAAGACACGGTGCCAGCCTGGTCTCAATCTGTGCTCAGATCGGGAGAAAGGCAATGCAATAATCTCCTTAGTGGGTTTCATGGCCAAGAAAGAATTTGAACTCTGTCCTTCAGAATCATAATTCAACACTGAAGCCACTAGTAGGGGAGTAAATATTGGGTTTCTCTGTGAATGGTGCTGCTTTGGCAGGGAGAGAGAAAGAATACTCTGCCACCCCACTCAAACAAGCTCTTTGGCAGTGGTCCATGATATGTGACCATTAATATTTTGAAGTATGTACAGTATGGTGGGATGTGAATATTTATTTATTTTCCCGCCTATCCCCAAGGTGTGAGTTTTAACCCACACATGAGTTAAAACAAGATGTTCTTGTGTGCCTTCAAGTCATTTCCAAGTTATGGTGACCCTAAGGCAAAACTATCACAGGATTTTCTTGACAAGATTTGTAGTCATAGGTACAAAACACACTGCAGAAATAATCCAGTTTGAGACCACTTTAACTGCCCTGACTCAGTGCGAGGGAGTCCTGGGAAATGTAGTTTATTGTGGCAGCAGAGCTGTCTGACAGAGAAGGTTAAATATCTCATAAAACTACAGTTTCCAGAATTCCCTAGTATTGAATCAGGACAGTTAAAGTGGTCTCAAACTGGATTATTTCTGCAGTGAGTTTTGGACCATAGCCATCATCATCTGTAGAGCCATCTGTGGATACCTGGCCCAAGTAAGGAGATTATCGTATGCCTTAAATAATTCTCCTCACCTCTTCCGAATTTAGCTCTAATTCACACTGCAGCTGTTTTATCGCACGCCTTTTGCAGCCGCATCCAACTGCAGAGTAATCCCTGGTCCAACTTGGAAAAATGGCCATCAGAGCGCATTTTTGAATTCGCATTGGAGTGGGGATCTACTCTGCAGTCAGATTCCACTGCAAAAGCCATGCGATAAAACACAGCTGCAGCGCGAATTACAGTTAAATTCAGGAGAGGTAAGGAGTATGTATATTATGAAGATTGATCCCATACATTAGCAAAAGTGTTATCATCCTGTTCTGGCTGACTTTCTGTGGCTAGGCAGCTGCACACATCTCAACCACCAGAGGGAGAAAATATCACAGTGTACATTGTCCAGAGCAGCACTTTTTCTTTTACTGCTATCTTCTCTCATGAAGTGAAACCTCCTGCTATCAAACATTTAAGACACAGGCCTCATAAAATACTCATAGGATACTTCAGCTGTGACAGCTCAGTAGTGGATTCGACTATTCAGAAAACAGCATGCAAAAGCAAAAGGTCATGTCATTATAATCACTCATCAAATAATTATCGTCTGTTAAGCTTCCACTTTGGTTTATCCCTTGTCTTTGTAAAACTGAAAGCTGAATGACATTTTGGACCCAAAAGTTCTTTTTGAAGTGATTACACTTTTAAATTCTTTCATACTCAACCAGCACTTCAGAAAGGCAAATAAGAACAAGGGCTCACTTTACCTAGCAGGGCCCTTGGAAGAAAAAAGGAATACAAACGCATAGAAGTAAGGATGAATAGATGAATAATTAGAATAGCACAATGAGGGGGAAATTGTGCACTTTTGCTAAAAACATAGTATCATAAGGAGCTCCCTTCTTGTTGTTGTGTGCCTTCAAGTTGTTTCCGGCTTATGGCAACCCTAAGGCTATCACAGGGTTTTCTTCATACAATTTGTTCAGAAGGGGTTTGCTTCTGCCTTCCTCCGAGACTGAGAGAGTGTGACATACCCAAGGTCACCCAGTGGGTTTCCATGGCTAAGCAGGGATTTGAACCTGGTCTCCTGAGTCATATGGAGCTCAAATTGAGATAGCAAATAGGTCTTTCACCAGAGGGTTTGAGTTGGGGAGTAGTTAGTAAAATGATTGTGACCAGTACAAGGAACAGTACATGAGATGAGATGCTTATAAATACATAAAGCCCAGTTGACATAATAAAGTCCACACCTTTCACCAGGAAGTAAAAATGCACACAGTGATCAATGGCCAAATCTTTCCTGCTGCAAGAGGGCAGAGGTATATGGGCATCTCATGGCTATGATCCCTGATTCAGAGCTTGAGCAAGAGTTGTTGATGGATTTATTAAATTATTAATTTGCCATTTTCAATAAATTAGGAAACTCCATAGATTTCCTAATTAGTACAAAAGTCAATCTTGCATTTTAATGAATTGATTGAGGCTGTTAAAATTCTCTAGGGGAATGAATAGCATTCATTCATTCTCTCTCTCTCTCTCTCTCTCTCTCTC
>CM034701.1:176015215-176035389 GCA_020142125.1 Phrynosoma platyrhinos | reverse complement strand
AAATTTATTTTCTTTGTTGAGGTTCTTCTGAAAAGAACAGCTTTAAACTATCCCTGTTACAATGTGCAGAAGAGGGTCATGATAATTGCTTTTCTATTGAGAACCATTTCTTCCTTAGATGTCATATTAATTATGGGTCATATATAAATAATGTCATTGCATAACCTAGCTACAAGGACAAATTGGACAATTACTTTATTTCGTATGAGCAGAATGAATAGCGTTGGTGTATCAAAGGAAATGAGAATGGCTAGTTGTTGTTTTTTCAACGACTATATTGCCTGAGCAGGCACTGTCTTTGAAAGTGATCAAGATATTCCTCCCCACCCCTCAAGCAAGTTTTATTATCTCCAAGTATATGTGTGGATAGTGTATCATCATAGGAAATCTAATGTCGACAGACAGCAGTAAATCCATTGATTATAACTACTGGTGAAAGTACATTCATGTTTGTGGGGTTTATTATTTGTGGTATTCACAATCATCTAGTTTCATCTGTTAGATTTGTTCAGGGATGCCAGGAACTGTCAGGTATACTTGTACCAGTATATGCAAAATTATATTTTGTGAGCTGTCCCTTCAGAATATTGTTGCAAAGATAAATTGGGTGAAGAGGTGTTTTAATCCACTTCAGCCATTTCAGCTAGGATAGGGAAGTGACAATGTAATAACAGATTTTCCCCTCCTTAATTTGCAGAACCATTGTCATGAAAAGAAGGCTATAATAAGTTGTTCACCTCGTGATTGTTGGGTTACATGTGAAACCTGCCAGGTATAGCTATTCTAATATGTTTTTATTCTGTTTTATTAATAAAACACAGCTTCTGTATTTTGTAGAACTATTTCCCAACTGGCTATACTTGGGCAAATGTGAGATCTAGTTTCAACTTTAACAGATACAAATGCTCCAACTTCTTGGTGTTCTTTGATTCTTTGTGTGATTTTGGAAACATACCCAGCAATGTTTATGTGTTAATTGAAATGCTTCCCCTTATAAAACTTGATCATATTGAAGGATTCTATTTCTATACTAGGAATAGACCTCTGGAGGTTTGTTAGGATGTTAGTTCTGATAACCTGCAGCAAATTGTTCTGACTAATTTGCTATGCTTGCTGTTCTGATGTAGGTAATACAAGGACCTGTGGAATATGAGTGATGACAAACCCTTTTTATGCACTGCCCCTGGATGTGGACAGGTAATACATATTCTATATATTCATGTCATTCAACAGATAAAAAAAATGTTATATCCCAAGAAGTAGCCTACATTTTAGTTTAAATCCTGAGAACAGTTTAAAGTAAGAGATTATTTTCCTAATCCTCCATACAGTGCACTTGACACTAAAGGGCATGTCAAGATGGTTTGCACTGTTCCCTTTGATATCCAAAATTGCTTGTTGAGGGATGAGGTCAGCAGCAGAAGATTCAATCCTCTTAGCCGCTAACTGAGTAATAGTTTTAAATATGGATACATTGGACATCAGGGAGAGACCAGTCCACCAGCGCTTATTGTTTGTAGGCTGAAACCAAACATCTTTTAACCAGTTAGCACTAATTTTTGGTGGTTCTTGGTCCAAGATGTAATCCATATACAGAAGCTTGGATGCATCAGGAAAAGCAACTCAGACTAGCTAACATCTGTTAATGGACAGATTCTAATGATGAACTTTCTGGATCTCTTGGCTTTAGCAGAATCAGATACATAACCCTCCCCTGCTCCCCCTAGAGCCCTCATTTCACCATAAAATCCAGCTCCAGGGGGATGGGAAAAGGGATCGGAAAAGAACATCCTAGCTTGGATGTTTTATGACTATATATCCACTAATACAGGGGTAGGCAACCTTTTTGAGCTGGGGGCCGGGTTGCTGTCCCTCCGACAATTGGGGGGACGAAGCACCAAAAATAAATAAATAAATAAACAAACAAATATAAAAATTTTTTTTAAAAAAATATGCTTGCACACTCTCTCAGCCCCAGAAAAGCCATGGCAAAACCCCTGTGGAGATTTTGCCAAGAAAACCCCAAGAACAAGTAATAACAACAATAATCAATATCATCATGGTGGGCAGTGGTGGCAGGACCAGCCTGGGGCCGGTCCAAAGGCCTTGGGGGGCCGCATCTGGGCCTTAGGTTGCCTGCCCCTGCACTAATACATATGTTGGTTCATACTGAAGTGATTTATGCCTTTATTCTTGAAAAATTAATGCAATGCCCATTATTTTGATTATAATAAATAATACAATGGTTGCAAAGTGATACCTTGAGCTTTTGTTAATTTAAAAACTATTTTAGTGTATTGCTAGTTGTACCTTCATTTGTAAACGTTGGGGTTCTTTTTT
Organism: Phrynosoma platyrhinos; assembly: GCA_020142125.1. Classification (NCBI taxonomy): domain Eukaryota; kingdom Metazoa; phylum Chordata; class Lepidosauria; order Squamata; family Phrynosomatidae; genus Phrynosoma; species Phrynosoma platyrhinos. The sequence continues at coordinate 176,033,049 of CM034701.1, read as the reverse complement.
CCTGTATTCTTACTCCTTTTGGGTGTGTATGTGTATTTACCTGCCAGAGACACACGCACATTCTTTAACAGGTGGTGCAGGATTTGTGCGCATTTTTGTAATGAAATATCTATTGTAATAATGAAGTTAGGTTTGATATCTTTTTATGTAGTAAATCTAATTTCTCTTAAGTTTGAAAATAAATTTCTTGAGCTTTTAGACTTCTTGAACTTCTTTGTTCTGTGTGTGAAAATGTTCTGTCATCTCTGAAGTCATTTAAGAACAATTGCTTATTTCTTATGACTGTTGTGCATTTCTGTTTTTTGCGCTGTTCTGTATCTCTAATAATAATTTAGGTAGACAGAAATAATTGCTGAATTATTCAGTGCACTAAAAATACTAGAAATACAAAAGTAAAGGAAAGTGATATAAGAAATGGGTTGAAAATTGGGAGTCTTTTGCCCTCAACATGGTTTGGTCTACATTGCCCCATTTATTCCTTCCGTTGGTTTTGCTGGCTGCAAATTCAATCCAAAATATCTGAGGGCCAGATTTTCCCCAGCTCTGAATCTAACCATATAAGAAAAAATATTTTTAGACAGATGTTTAGAAGGAAACTAACTGAATGGCGCAAAACATTTGGAAGCCAGTGACACAGACATGTAAGATACAATCCAGAGTTGTCTGTGGACCCCCCAAAAGCCTGAGAAGTTTGTATCTAAACAGAGAATTCTTTGATGTGAGGCTATGTAAGGTTAGAGCAGTTGAGTCAATTGTAGCCAATGTGGATATTACATTTAGGGTCTACATTAAGATGGAAAACCTGGGGCTTGTAGATATGGGACTAGAACTCTCATTCGCACTAACTTGAGGAATGATGGGAATCAATCCAACAGTATCTAGAAACCACACATTACCCAGCTCCTTTATAAGCCCTTTGATGACAGAAGGCAGTTTGTGGATCTATAGCCAAAAAGATAATCCATGTGTAAGAATAATGGAAGACAGTGATAGCATCAAACTAGATTTACAAAAATCATGCAAAGAGGCAGGACTTACAGGATTGAACTTCATCAACACTCAAGATTAATTGATGAAATCTTAGTTAATATATGCCATCCACTAGTTCTAAAGCTTTTTTTTTTTACAGATTTTACAAATAACTTTGATATTTTAGCACCAGTAAGCTTGATGTTGCATCTTACTTCAATTTATCTATAATCACTGTAATAAACTACTCACCAGCATGAGAGTGACAGATATTTAAAATGCAGGTGTATCAGAGTAAATATTGTTTACAGAATTATCAACTACTGTATTTTCTGGTGTATAAGACTACTTTTAAACCCAGGAAAATCTTTTCCAAAGTTGGGTGTTGTCTTATATGCCAGGTGGAGGAGGAGGAGGAAGAAGGGGTGGCACGGTGTGAGGCAGGAGGAAGAGGAAGAGAGGAAGTCCAGGTTAGAGGAGAAGGGGGGAGGAGGAAGGGGTGGCGTGGTGTGGCGTGAGGCAGGAGCAGCGAATAAGAGGTGAAGGGGGCAGCAGCGGATAAGAGGTGAACCCCTATCCTGGGGTTTTCTTGACAAGTCTGGTTCAGAGGAGGTTTGCCATTGCCTTCCCTTGAGGCTGAGAGTGTTTGACTTGTTCAAGTTCACCCAGTGGATTTCATGGCAGAGTGGGGAATCAACCCCAGGTTTCCAGAGTGGTAGTCCAACACTCAAACCACTACACCATGCTGGCTCCTATTCCCACGTACTACCTATGAAACAATTGCAGACTTTTTTGTTGTTCTTGTGTATCTTCAAGTCCTTTCCGACTTATGGCGACCCTAAGGCAACCTTATCATGGGTTTTCTTGGCATGTTTCTTCAAATGGGGGTTGCCTCTGAGGCTGAGAGTGTGTGACATGCCCAGGGACACTTACTTGGCTGCAAATTGTACACAACCCAGAATGCATCACTGAGTATATTGGCAGTTCTTCCCCCCCGACACTGTCATTTCCCCCCATTGGAAGAGGGGTAGTCTTATACAGCGAGTATATTGTAACTGGAAAAGTTGGGGGTCGTCTTATACGCCCAGCCGTCTTATATGTCGGAAAACATGGTACTTTTAAAATGTTCATTATCAGATGAGAAGATCAACTGGTTGTCTAGAAGATGTTTTCATTTTAATTTTTGAGCAATTCAGGTTTTATAGTCTAATAAAATGCCAGTATAACATTACTGCTGGGGAGGAGAATCATAACTACCATCCAACTGGATGTGCACATGCATGGCTCTGTGAACCTGACTATATATGAAGTTTGCTTTTCAAATGTTGCACCTTAAAAAAAACCTTGTGGTGATTTTTGAATATTTCCATGTGCAAAAGGGAGTTGGGAGTTTCTCCTTGCTTTTCCCCAATTAATAAGGCTGAGCAATTAAAATGAGTCACTTTGTAAATGTGCAAATCTGATTGTGAAACTGTTGTATTTGTTACAGCTGCTTGTTAAAGTAATTACACTCCTGAAATTCTTGTACAGGTGCTCATCATAAAGGTTTGGAGTGGATTGAAATCTTTGTTTAAAGTCTGTGAGAGCCTCTTAACTTTTATAGTGCTTCTGCTTAAATGCTGAGAACATTCTGGAGATTTTTAGAAGATCTTTTGGGTCAATGATCGTTAAAAGCATTATTCTACTGTATCATCAACAACTTCATTTTTAAAAAAAAACAAAAAACCAGCTGTTAACTTCCTACTAATGGCTTTCAATTTATTGTGAAAATGATTCTCCATGTTGTTATCACTTTAGTCAAAATTCAAATTGATAACTATATTTTAAAACTTTTTGCCACAGCGTTTTACCAACGAGGATCATTTGGCTGTCCATAAACATAAACATGAGATGACACTGAAATTTGGTCCAGCTCGTAATGACAGTGTCATTGTAGCTGGTTAGTATATATTTTTATTAATCCATCTTTCTTTTGGAATGTGCACAGATTTTGTGTATTTTCTGTATATGATTTAAATTCTTTAGGCTCATCAGGAACAATGTCAAAGGATTACTGTACTAATAAAATGCATTTAGACAATGTAGTGTCCTTTGCTTATTACTCAAATCATTCTTACAGAAATAATCTTCAGTCTACGTAGGATTTGGCTAATAGGTAATAAACAGCAATCCAGTTAAACTGAGTTTCATAAAGGCTGTTGTAGAAAGTTATGCCTGGCAGTTAGATCAGGTACAGATTCTAGAATACATTTACATCCACAGTTCTTTTAAAATCACTGCCATGTGCCCATAAGTGATTGTGGGTAAATATTTATAGTTCTTTTGCTTCTTTTAATAAATGTAGTTATAACTACAAATATTCTTGGTCTCAAAGTAATTGATCAAGGAAAATGCACCCTCTTCTTTCACAGTGATTCTCAAGCTTCCCTTTAAACACTTCCTTGCAGGTACGAGTAGAAGAAATGAGTTGTCTTATTATACTCGAAATATATATATATTTAAATTAAAAAAGAAAAGAAGCCTGACAGGCAATATTGCATGATTTCTCTTGAGCACAGCAACCTGGTGCCCTCCAGATGTTTTGGATTATATCTCCTATAATCTCTGTTCATTGTTTGTGCTAGTTGGGGATTGTTGGTGTCACTGTGGCAAAATCTGTAGGGTTCTTGGGTGGTGCTTCTTAATGTATCTAATGTAGTAGACCAACAAGGGTTTTTTTTGCAATGTGCCAAGGACCAGCACCATATTTGTGCCCAGTGGTACACTGACCATCTCCAGTCTACAGCCAACCACTTTGAGTAGTACTGATATAGCAGAATAAGATGCTTTTGAAGCATTTGCCAGTCAAATATGCATATTATTTGTTATTTTTCATTTAAAAAATTAATTATTAACAAATAAACCCCAGTTTAATAATCAATTTCATCCAAAAATTGTGTAAGCTTGAAAGGGTGGCCCCACCCAAATGTTTCCAATCCCTTCCTTTCCTTTTTCTCATCCTCTTTGGAAGAGTTAATTGATCTTCAGGATCAGATTTTTGAAATGGGGGGGGGTTTACAATGAGGCAGAAAAGGATAAAGTCCCATTGCCTAATGAGAATTGTGATCATATTCCTCTGGAGTGCATCTTTTTCATAAAAGCCAGCACAGTAATAAATACATACCCTAAGTGATCAGAAGGTATCGTAACTAACTAAATGTATTGTTGATCCTGTACAGGCAGCTTTAAAATGTAGCTACTTAAATAATTATGAAAGAAGTAGAACAACTGCTTTCAAAGCAGAAATATATTTCCTTGTAGTCTTAAGCTGTTAAAAATAACATGTGTCTTGCTTTATTCACCTAAAAGCACATGCTTCTGTTTTTGATTGCACCAGAGACAAGAAATGTCATGATTTTTTAAATATCTTTTCCCCTCATTGATAAATTTCAGACTATAAATAGTGAATTATCACTAATGCTCCATCATTAATACCATACTGCAAGTTATTTGTGTGTTGGAATATCATTTTATTGTATATTGGTTCAGCAATGATAGTGAAAAATGATTCCATTCTCTGCAGAATGTTTTCAGAGTGTTGAAGTCATTCACTTACTTGGGAGTAAGTTTTGTTTTAATGAACAACAAATGGATGAGGAACTGCAGGCAAAGTGCAAAACATAGTCTTCATGCATGAACCTTTTAGTTCAAATAGTTATATCCATAAACTATACAATGGGGTGAGGAACTTGCTATTCCTTCCACATTATTGGATTGCAATTCCCATCACCCCTATCCATGATAGTCACTGGTGAGGGGCCATGAGAGTTACAGTTCAGCAGTACAGTTGCCCTTCTGTTTTCGCAGACTTCGAGTCCGCCGTCTTAGTCCTACGTGGACCAGCAAGCCCCATTAGTTAAAATGGTGTGCGGACCCAAAGAGCATGTGGCCATTCAAGCCAATGGGGCTTGAATATCTGCGATTTTCCATTTTCGCAGCAGGGTCTGGAACAGATCTCCCACGAAAATGGACGGGTGACTGTTTATGATAGCCCATACTCTTTCCATCCATTCCTGATATACAAGTAAGAGAAAATTTTGAAAATGGAATTGTAAGCTATTTTAAAGTGTTTCTGGATTTACCCATATAGATGAATGAGCAAGCATCTCCAGTAGTTATATGGCATCTTTATCTGCTGTTTTCATTACACTCACATGCTGTTTCCTCCAATACTTAACAAATCAGATGGATGAACAGACATCAGGAAATGTCCTCTTTTGGAAGACAGCTAAATCCAGTTTTTAGTCCCATCTAAAATAGACCCATTGAATCAATAGAAACTTTTGAATCAATACTTATGTAAGTCCCAGTGATGCACTTGGTCTACATCACTTGATATTAACATGCATTTAGGTCTCTATAATCCATACCTTCTGCTCATAAAGTTGTTGTGTTTCTGGTGCTTTTTTTCAAATACGTTTTGTAAAAAGGAAGCTTTTGCCTTTATTAAAAAAAGATTTGACTGGTGTTAGTTTCACCTAGAGCAGACACATTGAAATGAATTGAACATACCAGGTACAACCAATTTAAGCCCTATTGATTTCACTTCTTCTGCTCTAAGTAAGATTAACATTGGCTTTAATGCTGTGCTCTTTGTTAGGATCAGCTGCATCTGAAAATTTTTGAGATGTTAATAATATTGGCATTGAATTGCAAATATGTATACAAACAAATGTGTATCTAAGGCAGAAGGAAAATCATATATTTCTCTTTTAATCTTAGATCAGACCCCAACGCCAACTCGATTCCTGAAGAATTGTGAAGAAGTGGGTTTATTCAATGAGCTAGCAAGTCCTTTTGAAAATGAATTCAAAAAAGCTTCTGAAGATGATATTAAGAAAGTATGTTAACACAGAAGTTTAAAGCCAGATTGCATAGCGTGCTGTTGAAAATGTGAATGCTGTTTATCACTATTATCATTAGAAAATGAGAGAGTTTTTTTTAACTTAGCTCTTTGTTCTGGGAAAGTATCAAACTATATTGAGAAATAGTGACAGATCATGAAAGGATGACTTGTTTCACACAACTAGGCAGCTAGCAATAGCACTAAAGGAAACCAAAATCTTAGGAGGAAAGGAAGGGAAGGGATCTACCAGAAAAAGTACAGTGGTAATAGCAAAGCCTTTGACAAGAGGCTACTGTCAGGACAGAACATAAAGAAACAGAATGTTTCCCAATTAGCAAATGAATCAGACAAGGCTGCACCCTACCTATTCAACTTATTACCCTACCTATTCAACTTATATGCAGAACATATTGTAAGGAAAGCAGGCTTGGACATGGGAAGAGGGAGGAGTGAAAATAAGAGGAAGAAATATCAACAATCTGAGATATGCTGATGACACCATAATACTGGCAGAAAACCTCACAAACCAGGAACAACTACTAAGGAAGATCAAAGAAGAAAGTGCAAAGCAGGCTTACTGTTGAACATAATAAAAACAAAAATAATGACCACAGAGAATTTACACGCATTCAAACTAGACAATGAGGAAATAGAAATAGTCATAGAGTTCACATATCTGGGATCAAACATTGATCAGAACGGGGACTGCAGCCAGGAAATCAGGAGAAGATTAAGAATGGGGAGGGCAGCTATTAAAGAACTATAAAAGATCCTAAAATACAAAGACATACAACTCAGCACAAAATTCAGAACCATACAAGCCATCATATTCCCTATTACCATGTATGGCTGTGAGAGCTGAAAGAAAGAAAATAGGAGGAAAATCAACACGTTTGAGATGTGCTGGAGAAGAGTGCTGAGGATCCTATGGACAGCCAAAAGGGCAAACAAATGGGTCCTACAATAGATCAAGCCAGAGATATCCCTAGGAACCAAGATGACAAGATTTATACTCTTGTACTTTGGACACATCATGAGAAGGCATGAATCATTGGAAAAGACAATAATGTTAGGAAAGGCAGAGGGAAGTAGAGAGAGAGGAAGGCCACATGCTATATAGATGGACTTTATTAAAGAGACCATGAATATGAGTTTGCAGGAGCTGGGCAGTAGAGGACAGGGGGGTCTGGAGATGTCTCATCCATAGGGTTGCCATGGGTTGAGACCGACACAAAGGCAGTTCACAAAAACAACAGTACCACAGGTGCTTAAGCACTTACATAGTTGTTGGGATGAGATCCCTAATGGGATACAGAAACATGCAAACTTTGACACTGACCATAAACCTTCAAAGAGTTGTGTAATATGATACAGGTCTGTCAGGCAGTTAGCCTTTAGTTTTGAGATGTCAAAGCAATGCATTCTGCTTACACGAAAGGCGGTTCTATTGAAATAGGCTGTGCCAAAAAAAATCTCAGTTCATTTCTCTACTATTAGATGGGAATTTATAAATATATATAAATAATGCACCTGAGGAAGTAGACTGAAGTCTATGAAAGCTCATGCTGCCAATTTATTTTTTTCACTTAGGGAACTGTAGTTTATTATGGCACCAGAGCTCTCTGACAGAAAAGGCTCAGTGTCTCAGAAAAAAAAAACTACAATTCCCATGATTCCCTAGCATTGAGCCAGGACAGTTAAAGTGGTTTCAGTCTGGATTATTTCTGGCAGTCTGTTCAGGCCCTTAGTCTCAAAGGTTCTACAAGGTCTCTGTGCGTACTCATTCTATAGACTAACACGGCTATATCTTTGAATTCTGAATATATCCCAATTAAGCGATTCTTCTTTCCAATATTCCTTTGAACTTATTTTTATTCTAGAGCAGCTACTTGAAGGTCAGTGATTATATTTTCAGAGAAGTTAAAATAATCAGCCACTGGTTTGGGATATTGCCATTTTTAATGTCATATTTGTGTCCATTCATCCTCTTACACAGAGACTGTATTGTTTGTCCAATTTAGAGTGCAGAGGGGTACTGCTGATAGAAGATGGCAACTCTTGCATTAAAAGAAGGGCAAATGAATGTACTTCTGATATTGTGGGTGATGCTATTGGTCCCTGTAATATTGTTCACAGAGTAGACGGAGGGACAGAGTAGGCATCTGAGTTTGTGACAGAGTCTTATTGCTGTATTTCCATACATGTCATTTGTCTGGTTGTAGATGAGTAGTTTTAAGATGGTGGGTGCTTGTAAGCATGTAAAAGCCTACAATTCAGAGCCTGTGAGAGGGTGTTATTACTCTCCTCAATTAGTTGCAGCTCATTGGTTATAATAATAATTTATTTGTTTGAGTAGTCTCAGGTAGGAGACAACAAGTAATGGTCTTTTTCTGTTTTTGGTCTGTCTTGTAATAAATTAGTCCTGGGTATCAGTCTCTTCCTGTTAAATTGTTGTATAGGTTGCTAACTTTGGTTGAAAAAGAAAAGAAAACATAAAAGTATCCTCACTGGCAGCTACTTCTGTGCAGTCAAGCATATATGTAAGATTGATTTATCACATTTGCCTTGTGGGTGATACTTTTTTTAATGAAGGAAGGTATAGTACAAAGTAAATTACTTTGATTGCCATGGCTGAAAAAAAGGTGGTAGGAATACTTTTTGATCAGGATATTATAACCTGCTTGCTCTTTGAAAAGATAACTGATTGTAGATACATGTATCTGCCTGTTCTTCTAGATGCCACTAGATTTATCACCTCTTGCAACACCAATTATTAGAAATAAAATTGAAGAGCCTTCAGTTGTTGAAACAACTCACCAGGATAGCCCTTTACCTCATCCAGAATCCACTACCAATGATGAAAAGGTCAGTACGTTTTTCACAGTTCAGAAGTGTGTGTATTGATTTTGCTATTTAAATTTAGAAAAATATTAACCACAAACAGTTTTGCAAATCTCCCCCGCCCACATCAACATTCGTCATTCAGATAACATTGAGAGTCTAAGCACCAGAAAATCAGCTTTTGCATATTACGGAAGTGTCCATCTCTGACCAATTAAAGGTCATTGTTAATTCTTTGAATTGGAGCTTGCAAAATTACTTTTTAAAAGGATTTTATTCCTTTCACTTGTTCAGTGGCTTCAGATTGAAAACACCCATTTCAGTGTTTAAAGGAAGCTGATTGCACTGCTTATTACCCAAGAGCCCTGGTAGTGCAGTGGTTAAATGCCTGAACTGCAGCCAGGGCTCAGGCTAGACTCAGGCCTGCATCCTTCCAAGGTCGCTAAAATGAGTACCCCACTGTTGGGGGGCAATGAGCTTACAGTTGTAAACCGCTTAGACATCCCATAGTGTAATATGAAGCGGTATATAAATGAAGCTGCTTTGCTTTGCTTTGCTTTTTGTTGATTTTTATTACTACTTCAAAATACTAAGAGAATGGCTTAAAATGTGGAAAAAATGTTCCCAAATATGGCTAAGAATTCCCTAGAAAAGAAGCTAGAAAGCATTGGTGGTTATACTTTTTTGCTCAATAATCACCAAGAAGGTCTTTCAATGCTAGTAACTATGTTACTTCCAAACTCTGTCCTGAACATATTACAGAATCTTTTGTAATGCAAAATATTTCTCAAACATATTCCTCATCTTCCCCATCTTGCCCCTAAATCAGGTAGTCTGACCTGCCTCACCTCAAAAGAGAATGGAAAAACAAGTCCACATAGCGAAGCCATGTTAGTCCAATAGTGTAAGTGGCAAATGTGGAAAAACTCAAAATATCTGTATGATGGTGCTAATGTAAGATATGGCCCTAACTTGAAACATTTTTGATAGAATTGGAGAACTTTTCATAATGCTTTTGAGATCTTTGGAGGGTTGGAACTGCAATTATAAGCTGTTATGTTTCCTGTAGGAAGTGTGTCTCCAGCCAGCTGCTCAGCCTACATCCACAATTGTTCGTCCAGCTTCTCTTCAGGTTCCTAATGTGTTGCTTGCAAGTTCTGACTCCAGTGTGATTATTCAGCAAGCCATACCTTCACCAACCTCTAGTACGGTCATAACCCAGGCTCCATCTTCCAATAGGCCAATAGTGTGAGTTCCAAATATATACATGTATATCTAAATACAGTGGGCCCTCCATATTTGTGGGTTTGATTATTCACAAATTTGTCTGAAAGACAACCGTGCTCTTGCCCACCCCCGCATGGCCTGGAAGGATGCGCACCCCCCTCCTCCTCCATTCTGGACTTTTTCCTCCTACGGGAGGGAGAAGAAGCCCAACAGAACAGTCTCGAAGGGTGCACATCATCATCATCATCATCATCATCCATCCTGGGCTTGTCCCCCTCCTGTGGGAGTGGGTAAACACCCAGGAATAGAGCGGCCTGGAAGGGCATGCATGCATTCCTCCTTGGCTTTTCCTGTATTTGCCATTTTTCTGCTTTCACAGGGGTCTTGAGTCCCTAACCTCCGTGAATGTAGAGTGCACATGTATGTCTGTGAAGTGATTTCTCTGTATACCTTGCTCCTGGTTTTTCAAAATATTTCCCCATAGTCACATTATTTCTTCCTTTAAAAATAAAAGTTTCTACTGATTTTATTTAAAGTAGCAAAAGATCTGCTAGAACATTAAGGGCTTGAAAAATTGGGTTTTCAGCTGATTTTTGGCTGAATAACAAGATTTTGGGAGGTTGTCTTGAATTATACCATTTCTCTGAGCACCATTTTTCTGGGGAGTTTTTTGTGGGCCTCTTGGATTTGAGGGACTAAAAAAAGGGGTTGAAGCAATATGTGTCCTGTACTTTCTTGATTTATGTGCTAGACAGTGGGAAAGGAGGAGCTGGTGAAAATTGTCTTCTCCCTCCACTGAATCTCCACTCCTTACACAAACAGAAGGAAGGGCAGCTCTGGATGCAGCTGTCTGACTCTGAATCCTGTTTCAAATAGGCATAAAAATAGGTGTGCAAACTGCACAGTATTGCTGTCATGAGAAATTAAATATGCTGTGTACTCTGTACCATATGTACTATAGTGCTTTTTTCTTTCTTCCCATTTCTTTTCTTAGACCGGTGCCAGGTCCTTTTCCCCTGCTCTTGCATCTTCCTAATGGACAAACCATGCCTGTTGCTATTCCTGCCTCAATCACAAATTCTAATGTGCATGTCCCAACTGCAGTTCCGGTAAGTGTGTATGTATATACCTGCTTCTTGTGTTTGGACAAGTTGCAGCTTCCAAACCCTAATGCTGTAAACAGTTGTAACTCTGGCACCACTCGATCAAGATGGGCATATGTGGGGGAAGTCAAACAGAAGGATGGAAGAGGGATATATGACCACAGCATGCTGACAGTTGTGAAGGTGAAGCCCTGTCCCAGCCAGGATCCCAAAAGAGGACCTTAAGGGTTTCCTTAGGGAGAGGAAGGACTACATTTAACATTTGACCATTAGGGAAAAATTCTTAATGGTGAGAATAGTTCAACAGTTGAAGTTATTACTGGATTAGGATACTAATTTTAGATGACCTAGCTCTGTACTTCCTTCACCTAGATGGCAATTGAACTGTCTCTCTTACCAACTATGATTCTGGTTTTGCCACTATTCATGGCTTGCTATATAAGTAGTTCTGGCAGTGAAATTAAATAAATTAATACTGAAAGTCATAATATTAAGCTACTTGTAACCCCAAAACATAAAGGTATTTGAGAAACAGATAAAAACTATAATAAAATGCAGGGGGTAGGAAGCTGGGCCATTAAAAATTTGATTGCTTTAACTTGGCACTTCAGTTATATCAGTGTTTGCTCCTGACACATAAGACTATAGAGAGAATATTCCAGATATAAGAGTGCCACCATTGAAAAGACCTCTGACTGTAAGCCACCAGGTCTTGGAAGGCAGAGCAGTTCTGGGAATCAGATCTTAATCTGTGCTATGGCAATACAACATAACTACTGCATTGCATTTTAGTAGTCTTGGGACTTTCACAGGAAGCAGATACACCGTTCTAGTTGCTTATAAAGTTGAATATTCGTTTGTGCTTGTTATAATTCTGACTTTCTTGGACAGATTGTTAGACCTGTCACCATGGTGCCTAGTATCCCAGGAATTCCAGGGCCCTCTTCTCCACAACCTGTGCAGTCTGAAGCAAAATTGGTAAGTGGTTCATTATTCTTCACTATGATGAATTTGTGCGTAATATAAGAGGTTAGTTAGTCAATCTGATTATTAAATAGAGATTTTAAGTATATATCCTTACTTAGTAGTTCTTTGGTTTCTATTCAGATCTTCTGTTTTGTATATTGCATTTTCAGTGCTGAAGAAAATGTGGTTATAAATTTATGTTTGAAATACTTGTACATTTTGGAAAGCTGACCATTGCGAACAAATTATTAAATTTAACCATAATGGTGCTTAATATTTATATAGTCTTTTAGACCACTAGATGCATTTCTCATATGTAATAATGTCATCATCAGCTCAGTACAAGTGTATGATGTAAAGTGGGTTGACATATGAGTTGCATATAGCTTTCTTTGATTACATCTCCATGTTGTTTTTATTGTGTGCCCTCAAGTTGTTTCCCACTTATGGTGACCCCTATCATGGGGTTTTCTTTGCAAGACTTCATTTTTCATTTATTTTCATTTAGAGTATTTATATCTCACTTTCTGCCACTTGGTAAGAGGGGGTTTGCCATTGCCTTCCTCTAAAGCTAAGAGAGTGCAACATGCTCAAGTTCACCCAGTGGATTTCCAGGGCTATGTGAGGATATGAAGCCAAATCACCCAGAGTCCCAGTATAACAATCAGATCACTATACTATGTTTGGTTCACATCTGACATAGCTTTGGGCAAGACCTCATCACATCCCAACTCAATTTTGCTGAGAGGTGTATTGAGAGGCAACCCAACAGAGTAGCCCAGAGGGAATGCACAAGCACCTGAAAGGATGCTCCATTGCTGCCTGCTTGTAATACAAGTACTAGGCTCCACAGAGACATCACAAGGAAGTCAGCCAGTATCTTCTTCCCCCCCCTTTTTTTTGTGACCCACTGAGAATACTTCTGCTGAACCCCAAAACCCTCCTTCCACAGCACCCAGAGGAAGATGAATGAAAGGCAGTGGCTTTTTTCTACTTAGGAACTACCAACATGCTTTCCTTTCTTTCATTGGGACAGGATGCCCTCTCACCATGCCATAATATACCAAGTTTGGAGAATTTTTAACTCTCTAGATGTTGATCAACTTCTGTTGCTATCATACCTCACGAATGACTAAGTTGGATAGAGTTGATGGGAACTGGAGTCCACCAATATCTGGATACCCAGCCCCATACAGCTGTGCCACACCACTTCATTGTATCTCTCTGTGTCTGGCTGGCACATTAGATTGAGAGCAGAAGGGAGAGCCTGAAAAAGAGAGATGTTACTAATAACTGGCTAAGCATAGTTGATTGCAAGCAGTGCTGCAAAGCGCTATACAAAGAATGGGGGGGGGGTTGGGAGGGTGAGGGAGAGTAATTTGGAGAGTTGCTAGGAATGCTCCTGCTAAGGGAAGAACATGCAAACAACATGAAGGTTTGTCATCTTTTCTTGGCAGTGGGTTTCCATCGCTAAGTGGGGATTTGAGTCCTGGTTTACAGAGTCATATCTCAAACCCCTACACAACATTGGCTCCCCTATATCCCCATAAAGTTAGTTAAATCTAGTATATGTTGCTACTGTCCTTTATAAAGTGATTTGTTTTATAGAACAGAACAGTAGTTATTCTTGTATAGAAAGGGAATAAGATGCAATCTGACAGTTACATCCTAATATTTTTTAAGATGGAATTGTTGAAAAAAATATTTTATTTTAAAGCAATTTAAGATCATAGTCTTTTCTAATTCTAAGAAAGTGTAGGTTTTAGTGGTTATCTTACTAAAGAGGTATATCAGGACTACCAACCTTTTGAGGTTGTGGTGCAATTTTGTGACTCCCAAAATGTCTGTCATGGGTGTTCATTTACACATTGGTTGCTGTAGCCCACTACAGCATGACGAGTCACAAAATGCCCATTTCAAGGAAGGGCAAAAGTGGAGCTAAAAACAACTAACATGCCCATAACATAAGGCAGAACCCAAGAACACTGGCAAGGTAGAATTGTCCTTGCAGTTAGCATGGGGAGATCAGGAGTGAGGAAGTATGGTGGGAGTATGCCTCCTTTGATTATTTGCATGGTTGCACTAACACCCTCTTTTAGGTAAATGCATAAAGAAGACACCCCCCCATCCATTCACACAGCCACATACACCATTCCTTCATCATATCAGAACACAAACCTCATTTCTCTGCTATCCCCAGTCATCCTTCTGCCAGCTCCCTTCCCACCCAAATTGCCTTGACTGCAAGGTGACCTGGTTGAGCTATAACAAGGAAATGCAAGATCCAAGTTTATCAGTGTTAAAACAGGTGGCAGAAAAGCTTTCTAAGTATTTTTCATCTTTTCCCCCTTACTCTTTGACAAGTTTCGGTAGGTATCTTAGTCAGTGAGCTGCATAACAAAACATCATTCCCATGGTTGCCCACCATTTTCATTCCCTAAGAGTTTTTCTAGGCCCACATCAGTCCTGGGGCGGCAGGGAAAAGGAAATGAGTATGGGGTACTTTGCATGTCAAGGAAATTGTTCTGCAGTCTTCCAAGGTTTTTAAAAAAAAACTTTTAAAAAATGGCACCAAGGCTTATGTCCATATGGATCTTGGTGCCTGTGAGTGTGTGACAAAATACAATTTGCTGCAAAAAAAATGACTTTTTAATTTTTATATTTAGATTATACAATGGCAAAATACGTATTATTGTTCAAAGATATATAGTTCACAACATTGCTGCTAATGTTTAAATTCTATTATCTTCCTATTTTGGTACTAATATTCAACTGGGAGTAAAGGTGCTAATTGCTTAAGAGGTCCAAGTACTTGTAATTATCAGTTCTTGTCTGAATGTGACAACCTTTGCCCTGCAACAGAAGAGGCATAATAACATAAGAAATTGCCCTCAGGGCACATGAAGCCTTGGAAACTATGTTTGCATATAATGTTACATAGTAATTTTTTATCAATTTATCAGGACGAAGAAATTTTAATTTCTTCTCTTTCACTTCCCTTATAAAGGTAATAATTCTGTGCTTGCTATTTAGTTGATAGGAACACTGTTGTTACTGAAAAAACTGGTGCAGTCTTTTTAAAACATTGCAGTTAAGATAAGAACACAATTAACATACATCTGATTAAGTCATAATCCTCTTTCATGTTGATAGTTTACTTGCTTTTGTTATAGCTCCCTGTTTCTTATTTAGAAAGTTTAGAATCTTGCATATATTTTTCTTTTGCCTGAATGGAACTGTAGTAGATTCAATTTAAAACACCATTACCAGCTCAGCATTTTCTGTAAAGTGGGCCATCATATTAGATGCACATTTCCATGTCTCCTTGTATGGATTTGCTGGATGTACTGTAGAGTGACTAACAAAATCCTTTCCTTAGGTTAGATTCTCTTTAGCAGTTGAATCTACATTAATTGTGGAGAATGCATGAACTGACTGACAAAAGGTGTTGAATGGCCAACAGCCATAAACTTGCGAAAAGTGAAAGTAGTGGGAAGCATCTGCAATTTTTCATATTGATTGCACATGTTGGTATTGACTGAAAATCTATATTTTCATACCTCTGCTCATTGAGAGAAAAGTACTTATGGAAATAAAATTGCCTAATTTCTAAGGTAATTCACCACTATCTCGGCAGGATGTTGAGGTATACCTCTAATTATACAGTTAGAAGATCATAATTGGTTTCCTACATTAAAGCAGCTTCATTTATATACCGCTTCATACCGCACTATGGGGTGTTTAAGCGGTTTACAACTGTAAGCTCATTGCCCCCCAACAGTTGGGTACTCATTTTAGCGACCTCGGAAGGATGCAGGCCTGAGTCTAGCCTGAGCCCTGGCTAGTATTGAACTCACAACCTTGTGGTTTATGAGTGAGTGGCTGCAGTACAGGCATTTAAACACTGCGCCACCAGGGCTCCACATTACAAAAATTAACACTTTCAATGTATTATAATATAATTGTCTTTGTTTATCATCATACATATTAATAACCTTCCACTGTTTGACAGTGGCACAGTTCCATGTAAGAACAAACTATTGTGAGCAAAAGGTTGAAGCACTGCCCCCCCCCCCCAATTTCCTTTCTAATGCCCTCAACAGAACCAGATTGGCAACCTCTGCTTTAACTTTTGAGCAAACCAAAGTTTTCTGTTCATGTGTACATTTAAGAATCTGGCTGTAAAAACAGTGTAGTTGTCAAATCAGGGTTTAATCCTTCTTTGTTAACTAACTGCATTTCGAGTAAACTGCAGGTTGAGAGGACATAATGAGTAATCTGTTCACTCCGAATCATAAATTTTCAGTTGCCACATATGAAAGGAGGGAATGCTAGGTCTCATAACAAAAACATCTAATTACATTGAGGCTGGTCATTTAACTTTAAAAATGTATGACAGCAGTAGTAATCATATTTTGTTGTTGTTGTTGTTGTTTGCCATCTTCCACTTAATGGCAGTTCTATGAATTGAGAGATGTACAAGAACCCAAGTCATCAAATGCCCTGCTCAGTCCTTGCAGATTCAGGGTCATGGCTTCCTTGATTGAATCAATCCATTTCTAGTACAGTCTCTCTCTTTTTCTATTGCCTTTCACTTTTACCAATCAATGAAAAACGTCATATAATTACACATTAGGTTACATTGGCCAAAGCTGACTATTGAACAGTGTGTATTACAAATCTTTGCATGTTCAGAATGGAAAGGCTTCCAGATGAAAACAAGTTCATCTTAACAAGGCAACCAAGATAAAATAGGTTGAGATAAATTTAAATTAAAGACAGCTTCTTAGTTGCTAAAAACTGAAAATTGACACATGTTTCACTGAAATGATGATTTTTTTTAAAAAAAGCTAGAAAACCAAACTTTATTTCTTAGATGCAGACAACTGCAGGGCCAGCACATGAACTGAGAAAATATATTTAACCAAATATCCTGTAGAGAAGACCAAAAAAAGCATGAGTCGTGTTGTAGTCTTTCTGGTGGTTCAGTTAAGGATACTCAGACTTGACTCCAATGTTGCACTAGCACTGTAGTGTCAGAACTTATTTCCCATCCTTCCTCTCCTCTATGCAGCTTGGACTAACCTTCTAGAGCAGGTTTTGAAGGTGAACATGGGGTCAGTGTGAGGAAGCAAGAAAACCCCCCCATTCCATTGGTGTAAATAGTTTCATCAGCCAGTAAGACACATACTTTCAAATTAAAGTACACAGTTTGTTCTTAATATAATTCAGAATTGCCAGCCACTTAGAATGTACCAGAGCTGACAGCCACTTAGAATTTTAACAGTAATTAAATGTGCACACTTGCCTTGGAGTAAGTTTTGTGACGTCAAAGGAACGTGTGCCTGATTAGTATGCATAAGAGTACACTGTGAGTTATCTAAAACTTTTAATAATTATAGTGCTTTGATTCAGGTGATACAATTAGGGAATAATTCAGTTGACCGTTGGAGGGAAAGTCTCAGACATGAAAGAGGACCATTTTCAACCTGACTGCTTATAAATATTTTGAGAGCAGTGAAAACCTGTTCTTAAGAATACATTTTAAATTACATTTTAAAATCTATTTTTCCCCATTTGTAATTTGCTAATTATGTCTTGCTTTCAGATCTACCATTACATATGAAAGTTACATGAATGTTACATACAAAGCTACAGGTATATATACAAACAGTAGCGTCAATGCAGTTTTCTTCTGCTAAATACATAAAATATCTGTATACATGATGATCAAAAATGCATTTTGTTTTCTCTCATCTTTAGAAATGAGAGAGATAATTTGTCTCGTATGCTGAATCTGGCAAACGCGGCAGCGACGGTGTCAGTGTCGCTCAGAGGACTCT
>CM034701.1:175990171-176013498 GCA_020142125.1 Phrynosoma platyrhinos | reverse complement strand
GTGTGTTGGAAGAGGGGTTGTCTTATACAGCGAGTATATCCCAAACTCGAAGCGTTGGGTGTCGTCTTATATGCCGGAAAATACGGTAATTGATTACACACTAGAAACTAAATAATTTCATAGAGAAAAATTAGTACAGTTAAGGCTGAAAGTTTATAACTTAAGCACACTAAGGTGGAAATAAGTCCTGTTGAACTTGCTACCTACTTCTGAAAGATAACATGAAGGATTTAATTGCAACTGTAACAAAATCAGATTGCTTGGGGGGGAAGGATTAAGTGCCCACAAACAGTGTAACCTTAATAGAGAGACTTTGTATTGAAGTCTTTATACAAAGACTTTGACATGCTGTGCATTGCTGAAGGATTCACACATCCTTTTGACTTTTACACCCATTGAATCAATATGATTTTCATAAATGTTACTGTTCAACAGTTTTTTTCAGTGAATCTGCTTTAGTTGAGACTAGCAGTGATAGTAGCCTTTTTTTCCCTCTAGGATTGTGTGTTAGCCTCTAGGATAGTGTATTACTGGAGTAATAATTCTAGGAGCTTCAAGGGTTACAAAATCCATTGGACTCAGGGGGGTTGCAGATTGCCAGAAATAGTGCAAATTGAGTCCACTTTTAGGGTTAGGGTTAGGGTTAGGGAATCATGGGAACTGTATTTTATTGTGGCACCAGAGCTTTCTGACAGAGAAGGCTCAATGTCTCAGAAAAAAAAAACAATTCCCATGATTCTCTAGCACTAACCCTAACCCTAAAAGTGGACTCAATTTGCACTATTTCTGGCAGTCTGCAACCCCCCTACGACATCCCATGAAGGGTAGGGAAGTGATTTTCCCTAAATCCACTGTATCTCCTTTCCCCCAGTCCCTACTGCTTTCATGAATTTGCTATAGTGGCTTGGAGTCATGTGGGAACTAGTGCAGGAGGTTGCAGGGGAGGAAATGATTTCAAGATAGTTGCTGCTTCCCTATTTGAAAGAAAGGTCTTTTCCAGAAGGGCTATTCTAACTCCAAGCAATTGTATTCAGTATCTGTAATGCTTTAATTTTCCACTTAACAACAAACACTTTCTAAATAATTGCTGCACTGCTCCATGAAACAGTTATCTGTCCATGAAACACTGTTAACTGAACCTGTAGGTGGGCCCTAACTGTTTCCTTTGTATTTATTCCTTTATTATTTATTTAGTTTTATACCCTGCTTTTCTCCCATATGGGACCCAATAATACAGCTAAAAGAAATATGGAATACAAAAATGTAAAAGCATTAAATACAGAGCTCTTAAATACAACACTAATTTAAAACATTTAAAAGCGCGTTAAAGCCTATTTAATTTTAGACTGGAAGAGCCTAAGAGCATTGGCTTTTTCTCTTTTAGTCTTTAAATCACCATTCATTCTGCTATCACTGTGAAGGTGTTCTATAATAATAAAAAATAATGTTGACATATATCCATGTCAGCATGGTTGTCCTTGGCAACTATAACTCCAGGACATTGTGCTAGGTGCCTCAAAATTGGATACAGTGGTTTTGGGTTTCATCCAAGTGGCACTGCTGAGTTTCACATTGAAATTCCAGTTGAGGTGGAGAGGTTACTAGAAGCGAAAAAGGATGGTCACTGATATCTCATTGGGAAACTGGTGAGTACCTCAATTTGACAATGGTGGACTTTTGTTTGTGTTTTGTTTTGTTTTGTCATCCACATGGCAGTGAGTGCCCAGTTTCAATTCAAAAGGCTAAAATTCCAAACAAAGTTTTGCCAGAAAGCATAAAGGATACTCCCCATAAGTCACTGAGACATTGCAGTGGGGAGTTCAAAATTTGACCCAGTGCTTTTGGCTATCACCCAAGTTGCTCTGGCTGAGTTTGAAGTGGGGAACTTTGTAGAATCAAAAGGGTGGGCTGCAAAAACTCAACTGAGGCTTGTATACAGGAGAAGGCTCTCTGAGACCCAGTCCTAAGATTTCTGGATGGCGGGGGGGGGGGGGGAATCGGAAAAGCAGGAGAGAGCATGGGTGCTGCTGCTAAGATTCCACATGATAAAAAATGGGGAAATGGGAGAGGTCTTCCTCAGGTACTCCAGGAAGATTTCTGATGTAAGAAAGAGGGAAGAGTGGGAAACAAAGAGACACTTTTGTGATCTTAGATATATAGTTGGGGGGGCATTGGGGGCATTTGAAAAAATAATAGTCAGATACAAATGTCCTCAGATGTGAGATTAGGGGACAATTCCTTTCAGAATTGCCTCTACTTTATTTCCAGAAACATATGCAGCAAATTAAGAGTTAACAAATATTTCTAGATAAAATTAATATATCTGAAAGGATGATGAAATGATGATCTTGTATGTTAAACATTTTTCTTTAAGTGATATTCTCTGAAATGCTCTCCATAGATTGTTGGGTGTTTTTGTTTTTTGTTTTTGTCTTTTTTAAGCAAACTGTAAAGAAATACTGGAAGCATTGTTGGTAGCCAGTAGGTTTTCAGCAGGGGTTACTACAGAGGATTGACAGAGGGCAGTTTGGCAAATGTTCAGAAACTCACATTAACTTTGTTGAGCTCGGCATGGGACCTTGTGTTCAGCAGAACTCTCCTGACCTGCCTCTCTGCATGCCGAGCTAATCAGCAAACACCTAATGAGCCTGCTCTAAAGAAACAGACCCTCTCCCAACCTACTTCATTTTCATGCATTCTCTTGGGGGAGGGAAGAGACGAGACTTCATGAGGACTGATGATGCTGCAAAGACCACAATAATGATAATTAACTTGCTGAATTTAGAAGATTATGCTGTTAATTAGTTGCAAAATAAAGATAAGTAATAGAGCAGCAGATGGTAAGATAACACCCAGGAGAAGAAGGGTTATTACTCTGATGAGGTTTTGTGGCAGATATGAAATATGGATCTGACTTTTCATGAATTGTTTTTACACTAATACTGTTTCTGTAAACTCGTGATTGAGCAGTCGATTCTACCAGTTCAGACATATGAAATGGATTTATTTTCAAGGGCATTCATATTTTTTGAAATCACCTTTGTAGTTTAGTATTGGGAATGTGTGTTGTATTGTTATGAGTGCAGTTTGTTATTGTGTATTTTACTTTAAATTGGGGATAGGGAACCTTTGGACACTAGCCAAATTTGGCCTTCTAGGCCAACCCATCCAGCAGGTAGAACCTCATGTGAGACTCAACTCCCACTTCAAACTCTTAAGATATTGCCCTGAGTACCTTAGAGGAAGAAGAGACTGAAAAAATCTGAGATATCCTGATACAGGACAGGATATGACTATTTAAATAGATGGATGCAATAATTAACAGTTTGCAGTTATTGAGTCTGTTGTTGGAGCATTTTGCTCAATGACTGAGACATTCTAAAATATTTTAGATGACTTACGGATAGCCATTCATGTTTATTAACCAGGCCAGGGCCCTGGTATTGTAGCATTATAGACAGGACACACTTTCTGCAAACTTCTGGAGGTGATATTACTTCTCTTCCTCCTTGGTGGGGCTCTTCCAGTTTCCTGACCACTGTATTCAGTAGCTCAGTTTCACAATTTCTCCTTTGTCTTACAGCTTATATTGTGTTATATTGCAGTGCTTTGGCTACTGGAGGCCACTGCACTCTCTCGAAAGCCTTTCCTGGAGTTGAGGGACCCTCAGTAAAGGCCTGCAATGTAGCAGAGGGAGCTATGTTGGGAAGCGGGGAGAAATAATCCCAACTCCAGTAGTGATAGCTTGTATAAGCAATTTGAACCAGGAAAAAATGAGTAAGTAGGTATTGCAGAGTATTGTTCATCATGGAACATTTTTCTTTTTTTTCTTTTTTTCCTTTTTCTTTTTTTAGAGATTAAAAGCTGCCTTAACCCAGCAGCACTCTCAGGTAACAAATGGAGATACTGCAAAGGGACAAACGAGTGGATTGGTTAGAACTCAGTCAGAGGAAGCCAGGCCACAGTCACTACAACAGCCTGCTACATCAACTACTGAAACACCGGTATGAAGCCTTGCTTCTGACTCTGTTTCCTGTCATTAAAAAATTGATAGTTCTTTTTATCTTCATTTTTACTTCTGAAACAAAGCAAAGTTGATATTACGTTAGGTAAAAGAGATGGAAGATGAAAGAAAAAGGGAAGGTGTGGGTGTATCACAACTAAATTGTAAACTAGTGATATACATGAAACTGGAAAATGTTTACTGTTTCCATGGTAGGGTTACACAGCTTGCTTTTAATTTTAATTTTAATTTTGTTTCCTACATAAAGGTGAACTTCTCCCTTACCCAAACAAAATATTTTTTTTTATAATCCTAACATTTCTTGTGTTGCTGTTGCTTTTTTTAAAGAAAACTCACTAAATTATGAACCATCCTAACAATAGCAAAATTAACTCTCCTGGAGCTATGTAATTATACCGATGTTCTGTTAGGTGTTGTAAAGATCATATGTGAAGTGCTTTCATCATCACTTGTAAGAAAAAACATTTTTATTTCCCTGGCATTATAATTGCCACACTTTGTTCAGTAGTTATTTTAAGGAATATGGAGCTTAGTCCTTAGGAACTGGTTTATAATGGAGGCTACCATAGTTACAGAATACAGATCAAATGAATCTGTGGTGGTCATCTCAAAATAAATGGCAGAGATCAGCTCCAAGGAAATTACCCAAAGTATAACTACAATCAAAACCATACTATGTCTTAAATAAACAATACCCACTCTGTTCTGTGTATCTTCTATGTGTATGTTTCTCTCTCTCTCTCTCTCTCCCCTCCACTTTTAATAATATTACTTGTTCTAGTGACAGTTACTACACTCTGTGGAAGATGCATTCTACCAGTCAGATGGATGCATTCATTAGCACGCACCCTTGCAGTATACTCTGTTCCTGCAGTTTACAGCTTTGCCTTGAGCCCAGCTGGTACTGTCCTCAGTACTGTGTCCCTTACTTGTGCTACTCCTTAGCATGTGACTGTATGATCTCTTGCCCATTGTGGTGCTTCCTGCTCTCACTTGGCATCTTCCCTCTCTACTGCTCCTTCTTCCCTTCTCTGACCATCATTTTATTTTATGTGTCGTATCCACTGACTTTGTTGGTGCGATCTTCAGCCTATGGCTGTGTCCACCTATGGTCCCATTCCCCATAACTTAGTTTTTCCTACAGTATTTTCTACTACCTCTGGGTCCTCTTCTGGGGAGCTCCCTCACTTTTTGGTTTGGATGCATCTTCCATGGATTATTGGAATCAGAGAGTGATATTATGTCCAAAATGGGGAACTTTGGCTTAATGTTGGTTTACCAACTTGGATCTTAAGTTTAATTCTGGTTAGTATTTGACATCCAGAGGTTCCCTACCTTTGGCTGTGATGGGAAAGTTTAATTTTTTAAAAAATGGACTGAAGTGCCGAAGCAAACATATGATATGGGGAGGAGTGTGGAAGTCTGCCATTCATTTCCAGCATGTTCAGTCATGGTTTAGAAAGCCATGATAGTTCTGTCTGAGCAGCAGCTTTCAGTAACCAAGGGACAGCTTATTGGGGTTTCAAACATTTGCTTTAATCAGAAATGGTACTATGTTATTTGTCTTTTCTAACAGTGTAAAATGAAAAAAAAAAATATTGTGTGTATTTTAATTAGATTTGGTACTAATTGAGACTGTTATTACTTATAGTAATGTTTGTTTGTAGATCCCCAGAAAATGCCCAACATTTACCTGTAATTAACATTTTTCGTAGAATGTGATTTTTTTTTAAAATTTATCTTTTTGGTTTCCACAGGCTTCTCCGGCTCAGCCTGCACCACAAACTCCAAATACAGGTGGTCGCCGAAGAAGAGCAGCAAATGAAGATCCTGATGAGAAAAGGCGGAAATTTCTAGAGCGGAACAGGGCAGCTGCCTCAAGGTGTAGACAAAAAAGAAAAGTTTGGGTACAGTCTTTGGAAAAGAAAGCAGAAGACCTTAGCTCATTAAATGGTCAATTACAGGTACCGTGTGATATTCTTGCTTGCAATTTAAGAACCTGACTTAGATCTAGAACAAAGCACTGTATTGTGGCATATATAAATTTTTAGAGTGAATTAAAAATTCATCACAGTAATGATCAATGTAAAATAACAAATTGTCATTCCACAAATGTTATACATATCAGATTGTATCTAGTGGCTTCGTAGTAGTTGAAGGGTGGTGAAAAACTGTCTCAATTTCACTGCATTTCTTCAAATCCCACCTGCATTCACATCTCTTCCCTTGTTCACAACATTAGGTTACAAGACTTTCCTTCTTGTATGGAATTCCATATGCATTTTCTGTTGACACTTTTTTGGATGTACAATTTTATACATTTCTCTAATTAACCAGAACATGCTGTGGCATATTGTTTATTTTTATGCAATTTTTGAGCCATTACATTTTTAAATCTATATGTATGAGGAGGGTTAAATAATAACACTTGGGGTATTTAGCACAAAGGAGGGACAAACAGGAATTCCACTACACTGAGATTTATTGGCTTCAAAGCATTATGTGACCTGAGCCCACTCACTTCCCACTGTTCAGCCTGATAGACAGAGTGCAAAACCAGCAGCCTTTAATTCACCTCAGGATCAGCCACATGAAGAGTAAGGCTGTGTAGGATCAGATCTCCCCAGGCTCGAATATCCACAGGTCAGACCCATGGAGGTTGGTAGGTCTGTGCAGATCTAAGTCTATGGCCTCAGGATCCCACCCAGGAGCAGGTAAGACCTTTGTGGCACAGTCAGCTTCTTCCCAAAGCTCTTTACAGCTCTTTAGAACAGTTTTGGAGGGTGGGGAAGCTGGTCAGATGAGGGCGCATTCATAGAGCCTGCCTGCCTGCCTAGTTATCTTTTTCCTTTCTCTAGGAAATTGTTTACGCAGGCCTTGCACAACATACGCCCTGGGGGCAGCATGCAGCCCAACAAAAGATTTTGGGCAGCCTGCAAGTATGTGAAACGACTTCAAGGCTCCTCTGCTGCTCAGGCTTCTCCTGAGGAGAGGATCATATGGAGGAGGAGGACGAAGAGCAAAAACTCACCCTGCAAGGCTCCTCTACTGCTCGGCTTTCTCCCAAGGAGCCCAGGCAGTGGAGGAGGAGGATGGGCAAATGCTTGGCCAGCAAGGCTCCTCTACCTCCTGGCTTTATCCTGAGGAAAAGGCTGGGCAGCGGAGCAGGAGGAGGAAGGAGGACAGGCAAATACTTGCCCTGCAGGGCTCCTCATCTGCTTGGCTTTCTCCTGAGGAGAAGGCCTGGTAGAGAATGAGGATGAGGATGGGTGAACATTCGCAGTGTTCCTCCGCTGTTCATCTTTCCCTCCAAGGAAAGGCTGGGTGGAGGAAGAGGATGAGGACAGTCAAATGCTCGCCCCTCAGGCTCCTCCACTGCCCAGTTTCCTCCTGAGGAGGAAGCTAGGTGGCAGCAGAGGAGGACAGGCAAATGCTTGACCTTCAAGGCTCCTCCACCACCCAGCTTTCTCCTGAGGAAAGGGCCAGGCAGAGGAGGAGAAGGAGCCCGGAATTAATATTAATAATATTAGTTAATTAAAACCTATCTGCAACCCGAAGATGTTTAGCCTATTTTAATTTAATTCCTACTGCCAAGTTATGTAGGTCTGCTTTGACCTCTGTTGGCAGTGGCTTGGCATTCCAATATCCAGTACCTCCCTCCATGTACAGGGCTACAGTACTGGCTTTTATATCTGCCCCCCCCCCTCGGCCATCTGTAAATCTCCAGAGTTTCCATGGCGCTACACTAGGCATCTGCTACTAGCCACTTTCTTTCCACTTGTCAGCGTTGCAGCTGACAACTTCTCTGCTTTGTGAGAAGCAGTTGGAGAGGAAGATAGTAGTGTGGCGGTCCATAATACTTTCTTACAATTTGATTTTTGTGCTTATTTTATTTCTTTAAAACCTGCAAGGAGGGAACATAAGAATTTGTCTCAATAGCAAACAGATTTTTAGTAGGGGAAGTCAAAATTAAAATCGGCCCAAACAGGAGGGGAAAAATCTGATGCTAGCCTGGCAGTCCATGTAATCACAAAAGATTTCTTTTCACAAAGAAAGTGTAATGCTACACCATTTCCAGTTCGTCAACATGAAGCCAATTCATTTAAAACAAAACATGGAAACAGTCTTTTCAAATGAGAAGAGAAATGGTGCCAGTCAAACCAGCCATATTTGTTGCAGCACTGTAGGAGTAACAGAGTTCAAGGTTGTTGTTTTTTTCTGGTTGCTGGTAGTTTGAGAGCCCGAAAGGACACAAGCTAGGTTCTGCCCTACTGCCCCAAATAGCCTTAAAGTTCTTGAAGAGACAACCAGATTTTCCACATGGATTGCCCTCCTTTTTCATGTAATTTAGATTAGATTTATTTTTATTGCAGATTCTCAAGAGTTAATCCCATTGTAATAGATTTAAGGAAAATACTTTTTTTTACATTCTGCCAGCAGCAAAACCGTTAACTGTGAAGAACAGAACAACTTGTAAAGAAAATTGAATGTCAAAGAAATAATTACACTCTACTGTATGTGGATATATTAATATATCCTACATTTCCATAGTAATTCTTCACTTGACAAACTTGCACAGCTGATCAGCATAGTGGGCAGTAATGACCCGTGATTACTTATGTTTAATATCAAATCTAAAACATTCAGTCTCCCATAGCATGCTAGCTGTGAAACAACTCTAGGGTCCAATAGTTCTTGTTCTGGCTTTGTCAATTCTACAAAAAAAAAAAAAAAAGCTCAGGAATTACAGTTAATATGAATATGGAATATAAAAAAAATTGTTGCACAGTGCTGCTGTACTACTTTGAGAAGCTAAAAAGCATCAATTGCTAAATCAGTGGATGTTTTTAATAACATTTTTATTCAAGGTTTGCAGTATGAAAAATAAAGCAGATAGTATTTAACAGTATATGGTTTACAAACAAAAACTTAGCTTCAGAACTCATAGTCCGATTCAGTCTGCTTGTCAAAAATATTCACAAAATAGAAATTTATAGAATTTCAACTTTATAAAATTCCCCCCACTCAAACTATGAACTTTATTTTTTGGTTGGATTTTCAGTGGAGCATTCTGTTCAAAGAGATATATTCTTCTATAAATAATTTTAAAAATACTATTGCTTAGTCCATCCACCTCTTCTCTCAAACCAGTGGATTTGATTAATGGCTTTTGTTCTGTTTCAAGATATAATGTAAATTAGTTGAAGTATGAGATAACGGGTTGGAACATGCTTTAAAATACTGCTCTTAGAAATGGACTTCTAATCAGGCCAAACATAACTGTTTAGCTGTTCTTGTAACAAGAGGACTAGTGCTCTGGTTCAAGATGGAGCCACTTTTGCTTCAAAAAGTAGCTGACATACCTGTCATTGCTTCAAATTGTCAGTCATTGGCTTGGCCTTTAGTTCTTAAGGTCAAATACAGAGGTGGGGAATCTTTGGCTCTGAGTGTGTTTTAGTCTATACCTTTCATTACACTACCCAACATGGTAAGGGACTGAGGGAAATGCAATCCAAATCGTTTGAAGGGTCTATAAATCAGGGGGAGGGAGGAACAATATTAGCATCCTTTACAGAAAGTTACTTTGTTATTTGGAGAAATAAATTTTAGAAAGTAAAATTCACTATGTATAATCTGGTTTGGCATAAAATCATCCTGTCTGTTACATTAAATACAGTTTATTCAGATATTTTAACAAACTGAATAAACATTTTAAAATGTTTAGGTTTTGATATAAATGGCACTACATAGTCTTGAACTGTAAGGCACCTCGTTGATTTTGTCAGTTTATTAGGAGCAGGCAAAAACAATAAAGGTAGATAAACAAACAAGCAAACAAAGAACCAAGAACAGGAAAAAGAAGACCTGAAATTGTAATGATCTGAAAATGTACATAGTCTTACATAAGTCTTATAGTTTTTACAATAATTGTGTGTGAGGGAGTATGTATATGAACACTTTGTCTCAAGCATTTGTGTGTGAGGGAATATTTATATGAACACCTTGTCTCAAGCATTTGTGTGTGAGGGAGTATGTATATGAACACCTTGTCTCAAGCATTTTAATTATTCTAAAAGGAAACATTCCATAACCCTTTTTAAAAAATAATTGTCAAGGCAAAAAGGCTCTGAGGGGCAGGGGGATGGGAGAACTGTGGAGGGTGGTTTCACCCAAATCTTTTATTTGGTGTCTGGGTGGCCACAGAAAATGATGTCAATTTAAACTTTTATGCTACTGTGGTGCTGTTGTAAATTTGAAATGGTGTGTGTGTGTGTGTGTGTGTAAAAAAATTATTCTGTCTTTTGAGAATTGGATTTGTTTGTTAGTACATTTTCTGGTTGTCAAGCTGCACCAACAATGCATGTGCTATTTGAGTACAGTTCATCTTTGATCTATGAATAGAAGCAAAACCTAACACAACATTTCTGAAACCAACACACTGGTAAAGATAATTGCTCTGATATTTTAAGATCAGTTAATCCAGCAGTAAGTATTACAACATTAGTAACAGAATTACAGTGGCAGTGTGGGATATGATCAATATTGTGGCAATATTGCTAGACATGCTCATTTGTATCTGATATACCAAGAAAGAAACATATGAAATGTGTTTGCTGAAACAACCTTATGTTATTTTAAAATACTGAAACAAATGCCCTGAGCTCTTGTACGGAAAGCTGAAAAGACAGAGTCATTGTGGGTAGATGGCTCATGGGTCTGGCAAGCTGACATACAACCTGAATGAGTTCACTCTTCCCCTGAAAGAGTAGGTAGGTGCCCAGTTTGGAAGTGTTCTAGAATCAAGTCTTATTAGTTGAGGGACAAGAGGTCTTGTTGACTTGGAGTAATTTGTACTAGATTCGTCTTGTTCATCAGCAGCCCCCTTTTCTGGATAGAAATAGCTTGACTAAGGTGATCTATGCTCTGCTAACCTCCTGGTTGGGTTGTGATAATGTATTATACATGAGTCTGCCTTTACAAAGTTCAACAGCTAGAATTCTAGCTCATTTGCCTATGTGGAGCATATTACATTGGTACTGATAGAGCTACATTGTCTTGCTGTTTGTTATCACACTTAGTTCATGGTGTTTGTGCTTACATTTGAAACCCTATACAGCTTCAAAGAAGCATTTCCTCTCATATCAGCCTACCAGTTCATTAAGATAATCAGATTTCATGTTTAGACTTGGGTCCCATCTCTAAGATATCTCTTTATGTACCGTATATAAAAATATTCCAAAATTTGAAAAATCCAAAATATTTCTTGTCCCAAGCATTTAAGATGAGGAGACTGTACTGATGTTTACATGCTTTTTGTTGCAATGAGTGTCCAATTTTATGTACCCCACCCTGAAATGCATTTTGGAGTGAAGGAATGGTTCATCACTTTTTATAGTGTATAAATCAGCAAACCTTTTTACTGAAGAATTTTGATTTACGATGATTGTCTAGCACAAGGGTGCAGAACCAGTTTGGGGTCTGAGCTGTAACGATCTCTGTGGCCTTTTTTTCAGGCAGATAATTGGAGCATGGCCACATACCTAACATCACTGATGTGACCTTGCCTCTTCCCATCATAGGCTTCTCATTTTTGACCATACCTCCCCCCACCTTTGAGTCTTCCTTACTTTCCTCCTGTAGGAGGGCAGAGAGGGAACAAAGCTGAGCCCACACCCAGTGGTCTTGACGTGTGTGTAAAACTTTGCCTGCCCTGTGCTTTCCCCTGTTGGGAACAACCTTTGCCGAGCTAGGCCTGCTGGTGTTATCTGCTGTATATGATCAGCAGAAGTTTCTTTGTCCGTGATCTTCTCATGCACGGCAGAGCTGGTGCAGATACAGACATTGGTAGCTGCACCTCTCCACGTGAAGAGATCCTAAGCCATATTTTTACATGGCCTTATCCTTTAAAAAGTTTCGGCCAAGCAACAGAAAAAGAAGTTGCTGAATGGCAAGCAGGACAAGCTAAACTCCTTATGCAGATTTTTTTAAATTTTGAGAATCTTGATGGGTTGTGGTCATGAAAGTTCAACCAGTTAGTCAAGATTTAGCTGCAATTTGTACTTGCAACTTGTACTCAAAGACTTTGACTATAGGTGTTAACTTTGGGTATTATTGCTTGGTTTTCTTTTTAAAAAATCTTTAGTTACTTATTCATTTATTTCATTTACTGTATATACTTGACTATAAGTCAACCAAATGTATAAATTGAGGGCAGGTTTTGGGGCCAAAATTATGGATTTTGCCATGACCCATGGATAAGTTGAGGGTAAAACTTGGAGGCTTCAAGTAAAACTTCAGTGTGTGTATATGTGCCCATGGCAAGAGAGAGGCTTCTTGTTTTCAACTTTCATTTCAGTTTTCTCTCAACTTTTTGTTTGTTTAAGAGCAATAAATCAGGACTCTTTCTGCTTGGCTCAAAAGAGAAAGAAACTTTTCTAAAAGCAATAAATCATCCAGGATTCTTTCTGCTTGGCTCAAAAGATAAAGCAACTTTTACATGGGGAACTCTAAAAGAACTGCTATCAAATTACCATACTGACCCATAAATAAGTTGACCTGGCATTTTGTGATCAATTTTGAGGCATAGACTTTTCAACTTATAGACATATACAGCCATCTGTCAGGGATGCTTTGATTGGGAGTTCCTGTATGGCAGGGGGTTGGACTGGATGGCCCTTGTGGTCTCTTCCAACTCTTTAATTCTATGTTTCTCCCAGAGTGGGACCCAGAATGACTCATAAAAATGCAACAACTTTAAAATGAAAAGTTAAAAACAATTCTAACATCACAATATTAAACCAGTATAATATCATTTAAAAGACATTCAAAAGTTAAAAAATAAAGTACTGTCCCAAAAGAAATCTCCTGTGAGCGATTATACATTAAAGGCCTGCTTAAACCAAAAAGTCTTTGTTCGCTGGTGAAAGGAGAGCTGGGAGAGGCCAACCTAACCTCCCGTAGAAGGGAGTTCCAGAGGATGAGAGTAGGCTCTCTCCTGTGTCCTCACCAAGCGAGCCTATGAGGGTGACAGGTTCAAGAGAAATCTCTCCCCAGTGGAACTTAAAACTCTGGCAAGCTCAGATATTCTTTCAGATAGTCTTGAAATTATTTTCCAAGTACACTCATCCCTCCACATTTGCTAGGGTTAGGGGCACAGGATCCCTGTGAATGTAGAAAAACCACAAATAACAAAAATACTGTTTTTACCTAAGAGAACACCTCTCTAGGAATCTCTAGGTCCCCCAGCGCAACTCTGGGTGACATCTGCCAGATATTGACCATAGAACTGCACTAGAGGAGCTACAAATGCCTAGTGGAGTGTTCTCTCTAGGAATATTTAGGTCCTTCAGTGTGACTTTTGGTTAAAGCTGATCATAGAGTTGCACTAGAGGACCTAGATATTCCTAGAGAGAACATATTAAGAAAATCCGTGAATAATCAAAGCTGCAAAAGTAGATGGATGAATGTATTTGTAAACAATGCAAAACTGAGAACTGTTGTAAGCCTATGAACAGAATATTACCTACTGTAATTTTTATATGTTCAGCACTGGTAGTTTTCAATAAACCTTTATAATTTTAGCTTTAAACCATACGACTCCACATGTTGTGGCTGATGGCAAAATACTTTTTTCCTATTTCTCAGGCACTGCTAAATAGGACAGAAAAAATTGAATTAATTACTATTATTTTATTTATATCCCACTTTTTCCCCAGCAAAACCAGTTTACAAAAGTTAAAACAGATGTAGCTAAAAGTACACATCATGCAAAAATTAAACTGGCAACAGAATTAAAAGCAAGCTCATTAAAAAGAAAAACAATACAAACAATACAGTACATTATTAAAGGCCCTTTCCTCATGAACAGTCAGCCCACAAAAGCCTGTCAAAACTAAGAAAAACTTTATTTGCCTACAGAAGGATTACTGAAAAGTTGTACCAAACATGGGTTATCTGTGAGCCCATTAGCAGAAAGCATGTCTACATCTTTCATTTTCCCATCATTGTAGGAAACCACAGATGGCAGGATTTGGGGTTTGGTTGTTTGTTGTTTTTGTTTTTTCATATTTCAGATTTTGCTGAAATAACAGCTTATTTTTGAAAAATGCATGTTTGCAAAATATGCACAAACCTGATTTGGGAAAATTCATACAAAAATATATATGTTATGAAAAATGAATTTTAAAAGGGTTCATATTAGGGAAATTATTCTGAAAAATATGCATGAGTTTCCAAGTGACCCCTGGCCCCCAAGTGACCCCTGTCTCCCATACAAAACATGAACAAGAAGACAGTGCATATGGGATTTGAAGAAACATGAGAAAATAGAGACTGGGAAATTTCCCTCTTTTCTTCTGAATAGGTACTTATTCTAGTCCAGTACTATGTCTCTAAGAAAAGCTCCTTAGGCATCTCTAAACTGAGCAAGGTCTGAGTGGCAGAGGTTCAGGTATTTTGGAGAGAAACCAGTAGAACACTTGTACAAGTGGTTTAGGGATCAATGGGGATATTGAAATACCTCTTCTCTTTTTAGGGCAACTGCCTAACACCATTTCAAAATGGTGTTGCAAGGCTGCAGTAGAATTTGTTTGAAACAAACTAGACCAAAATGCTGTTCAATTCATTTTCTTTCTCTAGGCTTCAAGGTATTGGAAAATGTATTTTCTCTTCCACCTCAGCGACATAGTGGAACATAGGACTAAGTGTCCTGAGTCCTTAATCCCAATGCTTGTGGCTACTTGCATAACAAATTGAAACATTGGGAGGATCAGTGGAACATATTTTATAAGCATTTTAGTAGCATCTTAAATTCATTCTGTAAGGATTCATTCCCAAGTCTGCTATTTCTCAGTTATTTGTTATGACAACAAAGTGAAACAATCCAGTATATTTTTAAAAAAGTGTAGAATTTAATATTGATAGGTGGGACTGCATACAAATGCCAGTGGTGACAAACAACTGAATCTAACATATTAAATGTAAGGCAACTTTGAATAAGTTTCCCAAACTATAAATGTTGAACTAGCTGACCAAAACTATAGTAGGTCAAAGATTGACTTGTGTTGAAATAATGTGTACACATAGTGTGTGCTGTGTCTTTTATTTGTCATTACAAAACCTTGTAAACCTCAGTCTGAAATGTATGTAACTTGATCCTGGTAAAGTATATAACTTTTCTTCTTTAGAATGAAGTCACCCTGCTGAGAAATGAAGTGGCGCAGCTGAAACAGCTTCTTCTGGCTCATAAAGATTGCCCTGTAACAGCCATGCAGAAGAAATCTGGCTATCATAGTGAGTAATGTTCCATTACCTGTAGCCTGAGGCTGTACCAGTGAAATACTGCCAAAGCAAACAGAGAAAACATTAAAACTGAGAAGTGATGTTGAGATACTTCACTTTAAATATAACAAATCCTACAAGGTTATTGCAAGATAAATGCAATGACATATTGAAGCTTCTGGATTCATAGAATTTTAAAAGCTGTGAGCTTTTCCTGTGCAGGTCTCCTGGTTATAACTTACCACATATGAATGTTGAAGGGCTAAGCTATTTTAATAGTGATAGTAATATTTTTTTAATCAAAAGAGAAACATGTCAAATCTAGTTATTACACATAACTCAGTTAGGAGATGTAGGCTCTTTGTGTTGTCTCCCAGATTTTACACATATGTACATTTTTTTTACAATGATATTACTACTGAAAGTGGAAAATTAATATTTATAGGTATAGCAGTAAGCATGAAAAGTAAGATCAGTGAGGTATTAGAAATAAAGATCTTAGCCTTCTTTCTTTTTCAGCATTTTAAAGGTTAATTGTGTATCTCTTGCTGTTATTTTTTGTTTTTTGGATATAATACACAGTCCTAGAACCAGCTGCTGCTGTAGAATAAATGGCCAATTTTGTCCATTGTACACAAATTTGTAACAAATAACTGAGCTGGGAATGCATTAGGCAACATTCATAATGTATAACCCACAGCTTTCATTTTTATGATTTAGTGATATTTCAGGATATTTGTAAATGTGAAGATTGTTTCTGCCATATGTAGCCACTTCATTTTAATTTGCCTGTGTCAGTAATTTAGGAGAATAAAAGAACATTTTGTATTGCATGCGAACAGTTCCTCAGGTGCTTGCGATAAAACTTAATGGCCACCATCTTTACTTGTAGTCATTGTAAGCAGTTTCATCAGAATGGGCAATATTTTTTAATTTAAAAGATTCAGGAGATTTAGCAACCCTCTGTGGCTGTCTATATTTAGTGCACTGATTTTGTCAGTTTTGAGCTTATAAATCTCAGTCCTTTTGATCTGCAGTCGTTTTGACAGGAGGGAAAGTGGCATTGCGGAGCAAATTGAAACTGTGTAGAAATATGTTTTGAATGTATATTAACAATGATTGTTGCGGGGATGAGGCCATTATGGCTCCCATCCGACAAAATAGCATTATTTCATATAGATGGTGGTATAGGATCACATTATGCATGCATAGTTTGCTGAACATGTTTAGGTGTCTTGAATGTTAATATTATAAAAAAGAATTGTTTTTCTTTCTACATTTACTACTTCAAAGTTTAAAGCACCAATATGCACACAAACATACCAACCACTCCAAAATCAGCAACATTGCTACAAACTAATGTTACACGTAAAAAGTGAATGGTAAAACAGTTTGAAACATTGTCACTCTTAACAAATTGTTATCAGATTATGGTGTATATAAAGTGCTGTACTTAATTGCTTATTACAAATATGCAGTAAAAAATTGCAAGGAATTGGTTTAGACCTCATGAAATTTATTGTCCATATAGCCTAGAAATTGTGTGGCCGTAGCAAGTCCAATTATAGCGAGAGAATATTGAGAACAGGAATTAGAGTTTGAAGACAGCAAGAAGAACAGAAGTGATAACTTTACAAAATGCTGCAATTGCTCTTTCTCTTTCACATTGCTGGGCAGTTTACACATCATCCTTGGGAGCCGTCCTGGATCCTTATTAGAATACTGAAACCATAAACTTTGTAATAATTACTACAATATTGCTGACATAGTGCAGATCTTTAACATTAAAGAAGGTGAGGGTTTTATACATACCTAAACTTGATAACAGTGCAGTTCATATTGTGGAATGACTTTTGCTGCAACAGATCACCTCCACTAATGGAAAAAGAGGGGTGATTTTTGCTGATACTTACTTCCTGCACCCTCCAAAACCTACTGCAGTGGGCTGGAGGCCTTTTCAGACTAGCATGGCATGTTTCAGAGGGTCAAGGTCAGGGGAAATGTTTGGCAAAAATCACCACATATTTTATGTTCACAAAGATGTCTGCTGAATCCAAGCTACTCCCCAAGTGGAATGGTCCCATTCCATCTTTAATACATATAATTTTCAACAGTAATTACATTTAGGAGATTTCCTGATAAAATTTCTGGTGTCCTATAGTTGTTGGACAATCCTACATTAAGCCATCTGGCAAACTCATTCTTGGGAAGAAAATTATTAGTGTTGAACTAAATTAATCAATGTGGGTCCTTAATTTCCCATGAATGGTGAGGTGGATATTTTCATGCTCTCTTTCCCCACCTTAAATGGACCATTCTTTTCATTTATGAAATGACAACTCAAGATCAAGCCTCTGTTTTGAGGTGGTGCCCTCAGGAACCTTTTCTCTTCTGCTCAGTCTTGTGGGTTTTTTAATTATAATTGTAAAAAAAATTGATAACATTGATGTTGCAGTTTATCAGCAGTCAGCATTTTCCTATAAAGACAGTCATATTTAGGTAAAAGAATTCTTAGTCACTGTGACCTCAAAATGAATGAATAATTATTTCAGAGGAGATGTCTATACCTAAAAAACATTGATCCCAGTTGTATACAGGACCTTCATTTTGACATTTCTCTAACAAAGGAATGGCAATATTTTTCTTCCTTTCTTTCTTTCTTTTCCCTCAGCCACAGATAAAGATGATAGTTCAGAAGACATTTCTGTGCCAAGCAGTCCTCACACAGAAGCTATTCAGCATAGTTCAGTCAGCACTTCCAATGGAGTAAGCTCAACTTCCAAGGCAGAAGCCGTGGCAACATCGGTTCTCACCCAAATGGCAGACCAGAGTACAGAGCCAGTGCTTTCGCAGATTGTAATGGGTCCTCCATCCCAATCACAGCCTTCAGGCAGTTGATTAAAAACTTGTATTGTTTTTAGATATTCCTTAGCAACTTCAAAGGGAAACAAGGAAAACAGCCTTCATCTAAGAGAAATCTGTAGCTTAAAATTGTTCATCTGTAAAATTCAAACTTGAATTTGGCTTTGAAAGTTGGCAAACAGGAATTGCACAACAGGTTATTGTATTTTAATAGACATCCAGGTTTGTTTTTCTTTCCTAGGATTGCTTGTTATTTTCAGTGCTCGTCATGTGAAGTGTTGGTACAGTTGAAATGTACTTCTCTTTCATTTGATGGTATTCCAAGAAACATTGAGATCAGTCACTTAATGCTCACCCCCAAAACTGTGATATTAATCATGTAATATTTTATACCAAAGTTCTGTGTAGATTCCTATTGACTTTGTAAAGTCTACAAGATCATAAAGCACTAGGCAAGAGAAAAAGACAGGAACAGTAAATTTGCTTTGAGTCTTTTTGCCTTTATATTATTTTGCACATTATGAGAGGAAAAACATTGGGAGAATATGTTTGATTATATTATTGTAGCATTTTCTTTGGCTTTTTAACTGTTTGGGTGTTTTTGAAAGAATTTTGTTTAACAGGGCCAGTACAGTATATGATATACAGTACTTTTTATGCACATATGTAATCTTGATCAGGGTCATTGCTAGATATTCTTTTTTAAAAAATAGATGTCATTTCAGCTAGCACTTCCATTTTTAAAATCAGGAGCTTCATTTCTGCTGCAAAAAGAAACTCTTCAGCTATCCTCTTCTTACTGAAGTAACAAAGAGCAGCAGACAGCTACTCATTAGGCTTGTGAAAGATGGAATATTTTCCAGAGCTAACTTGATGGTTTCTTGAGTCTTAAACTGATGAGTTTATTCATATTCCAGTGGTATGAATGCCAGGAAAGTTTAAAATTCCTTCATCAAAAACTCAAATTTTCTTTACTTTTAACTCTCCACCCCCCATTTTCTTTTTTGTGGTTATTGTCTTGTATTTGCAAGGTAACTTGTACTTTATTCTTGTGTAAGCACTGTTATATTTTAGTAGCAAAATTTTGATACCTTTCGGGGGGGGGGGAATCAATTATCTACCGTACCATGGAAACAATGTAATTACAGTGTGGTATGCGTGCGCACATGTATGTATTTCTGTGTGTGTTTGTTTGTGTGTGAGAGTGAGATGAAGGAGAGAGAATGATTCAGTAGTTTATGCCAGCAATCTGTGCTTGAATGTTTAAAGATGCCTTCAATGTGATGCTGGCTTGATAGATGTTTGCAGTTTTGAAATGCTATTTACTGTGTGAACCTGGATAACTAACATTCCATTATGTAGTTTGTTTCTGATGAGATGATTGTAGGTACAGTTATTCTCATTATCCAGTCATCTGTAGGATATTGAGTTTTTTAATGTGCCATTATCTATTTTTAATTCTGTACACATGTTAAAAAAAACAACAGTATACTATTTTATGATTAAGTTGTAAAAGTGCAAAAATAAGTGTGTGCTTTCACATCAGAAAACTTTGTACAACAGCGAAGTAAACTACACAGTAGAAACATCTGGCAGTAAAAAAAAAAAGAATTCCATTATGTATATAACAAACATTTAATGCATTTATGGTGGGTTGTGTAACTTGTTTGTTCTATGCTCTGTTTTAACTTAGGGTGCCATCAAACTATGAAATGAAACATTCTGTTTTAAATCATTGAATTGTACTTGGTGGTAACAGCAGAGAGCAGCTAAAATTTGTATGATGTACAACCAAATTAGAATGGATGCTGGAGGAAGTCATCAAATTATGTATATATCATTTCAGTGCTTTAACTCTGAAAATAAGAATTTAAATATTTTGTGTATTAAAAATGTAAGGAAACAGGTTTTTGTGTAGTTTGAAAAAGTACTCTAAATACTTTTATCATTTTAAAAATCGTTTTTATCATTTTACTTTTGAAAACAAGCTTACAAAACCTAAAAACCAAAACCCACAAGTACAGGGAGAAATTTTCCAGCACAAAACATGAATTCTGCAAGAAACCTGTACAGATAACTCCTCTAATCCAACTCATCACACTGGGATGGGGATTTGCTTTCAGTTGAAAGGACTGTAGCACAGGTAGGAGGACATCCACATTTGTATGCACACCTAATTTATACTTTGGTTCCTGATTATGCACATTTATACATGTGCAGAAGCCTGCTTCGATACACATTTCCTTGTCTGGACTGAGATGGTTGTTTCCTCATTGTGGATTGGGTGAACCACAGAGATTAAATTTGCTTATATTTTCTCCCATAAATATGATTGGCATTATTTACTAGACACTGCTATGCTCTACTACCTCCCTTCATTTCCGTTTCCTAAACAGCTTACTGAAATGAATGGTGTCTTGCAGTAGCAATGCCTGGTGCTGTATGGGGCAGTCCTATTTTTTTAAAATCTTATTTAATATAAAAGGGATTTTTGTTGTTGTAAAGCTGTTGCTGTTGTAAAGTAAATTAAATATGTGTGAGGAAATATGTAAATGATTTTAATGGAGGGGCTAGTGAAAATCCTGTCTATGTTTGGCAAACAGAACAGTTGTACAACCATAGATTCTGTTTTAAAATGTATGTCACACTACTTCTGTACTTTGCATTCAAGGTCATTGCATTTGACATGTTTCACAAACTGTACAGTTTTCTTCAGTGTGCAGTTTGCATGAGTAAATCATCAGAATAAAATCTATCTTTAAATTGTACCTATTGCATTATAGCTGTAACTTCTGAAAGCCAAGATGGTGTCAGATTTCCTTCCTTCTTTCGGTTTTGGTTCCTACTGTTTGTGTAAAATGTGATACAGTAACAGAATTAATTTCCTGCACAGTTTAGATTTAAGCCACACTGCTCTCAACAGCTTTATGCTACAATGCTGTACACACCTGAGAATATCCGTGAACAAGGCGAGAGTTAACTTTGGAGTAGACAAGTGCAAGACTTTGTCATTAATGCATCACTTCTCAAAGGAACAATGCTGGGGACAGCCTAGAACAGGGGTAGGCAACCTTTTTGAGCCGAGGGCCAGGTTGCTGTCCCTCAGACAGTTGGGGGGCTGAAGCACCAAAACTAACTAACTAACTAATCAACTAAATTAAAATTAAAATTTAAAAAATTAAAATTAAAATTAAAGAATTAAAAAATATGCATGCACACTCTCTCGGCCCCAGAAAAGCCATGGCAAAACCCCTGTGGAGATTTTTCCAAGAAAACCCCAAGAACAACTAATAACAACAATAATCAATATCATCATGGTGGGTGGCGGCGGCGGCAGGACCAGCCTGGGGCCGGTCCAAAGGCTTTGGGGGGCCGCATCCGGCCCCCGGGCCTTAGGTTGCCTACCCCTGGCCTAGAACATTTCTCATAAAGAGCAGAAAGGACCTGAAAAAAACACAGTATTGAAATCCTATTGGGGAGCAGCTGTGTTAGCATTTAAGCAGCCACAAGACTTTATTTCATGCTAACAGATGTATTGTGATATCAACCTTTATATGTATAAAGGCCCTCTTCTCAGTTCGAGGCCCAAGTGCCACGTGACAGAATGAGCTCCCGTCCCTAGTCCCAGCTTCTGCCAACCTAGCAGTTCAAAAGCATATAAAAGTGCAAGTAGATAAATAGGTACCACTTCGGTGGGAAGGTAACAGTGTTCCATGCAGCTGTGCTAGCCACATGACCACAGAGTTGTCTTTGACAATGTTGGCTCTTCGGCTTAGTAACAGATGAGCACTACTCTACAGTTGGACACAACAATCGTGTCAAAGGAGAAACCTTTATTTTTACCTTAACCTAGAGTTATGCACTTGAGACTGTTTAGTGATCACAACCCCTACATAGCCCCTAGTTTAGAGGATGCATTTTTTCAAGTTGTTCCCAACTTATAGCAACCAATACACAGGAACCGTGAAAGTCCCCAGCCCTTATCTATTGGGTGGCAGCCGCTGCAATCTATGGGGGTCTTTTCCCCTGTTATTTGGGAAGCAGAAGACAGGCATTTCCACCACTACCATCACCAGCACAAAACGTGAATTTTGTGCTGGGAAATTGTGACAGCTCCTGTTTCTGCCTGTCACATCAGAGATGGCTCACAGAAGTGGGAGGCACTGGACAACAGCTTCCCAAGTGATGAGGATAGACACACACACCTAGTTGATTGCAGTGGCTGCTGCCTGATAAGTAGGAGTTGAGGGAGATCCAGATAGGGTTCACTGTGTAACATCAGGATTTATGCATTTGTAACTCCCCAGCTGGATTCCTGCCAGTATACTGTTCTACAAGAAAAAAATTATCTTAAACATAAAATACTAATGTTTGAAATTTACTTCTTTTTAAATGAAATAGATTTCAGTTTGTCCAGGCCAACACAGAAGTAAAATGCAGTTTAGGAAGCTACTTTTAAGAATAATTCCTGTTAACTTGTTATAGTGTGTTAGAAGTAATTATATTCAAAAAATTACATATTGCATTCCACATTGCACTGTTTGTTGCTTTTCTACCTTTTCTTCAAGCGTAGGATCAATAAGAGAAAGAAATAAAACCTGAAGAGATCCTGTTAATATGTCCCCTGAAATGTCCTTTAAAGGTCACCTAAACCTTTCTGAAAGTAATTAGAAAGCATTACTTATTATATCAATCAAGTATCATCATTCCCATATTGTGTTACTTTTCAGGTGTAACTTCATTACATTATAATTGCCCCCCAAAAGTACCTGATTGCTTCCAAGCACAGATAGAATGAAGGAATGAAGTCTGCAGAGCTAAGTAGACAAAGTTTCAAGGAAACATGCATGAGATGAAATCTAGCCTTGCAAATTAGGAAGAGAGAACATCTAACTGCACCAACAATGTAAATCGCATAAACCTCAAAGTACTAACATTTTGATCTTGTGCTGGAAATCGGTTGAGCTTGTGGAACAAGCACCAATCTATATTTTGTAACATGAAAGTTATGATTGATGTATACATAGTGTCATGTTTTGGAGAACAAAATAATAGAAACAGTCAAAACTTCCTAACAATGGTGATTAATTTTTTAAAAATAATCTGGTTGTGGTTTTTTGTGGGTTTTTTTCGGGCTGTGTGGCTATGTTCTAGAAGAGTT
>CM034701.1:175959624-175974855 GCA_020142125.1 Phrynosoma platyrhinos | reverse complement strand
CGCATCCGGCCCCCGGGCCTTAGGTTGCCTACCCCTGGTGTAGCCAATGGACTGCATGTTGGCTACCAAGACTCTCAATGGGGAGACTCCACATCACTCATAATCACTGTTGTCATCATCATCATTAGCAGCAGCACGAAATTGTTGTTATGTGCCTTCAAATCATTTCCGACTTACAGAATGCAAACTTATCACAGGGTTTTCTTGGCAAGTTTTTCAGAGGGGGTTTGCCTTTGTCTTCCTCTGAGGCTGAGACAGTGGGACTTGCCCAAGGCCACCCAGTGGGTTTTCATGGCCAAACTGGAAAGCAAACCCTGGTCTCCAGAGTCATAGTCCAATGCTCAAAGCACTACACCACGCTGGATCTCCAGCAGCACAAAATATGGGCCTAAATATGGACAATCACCCCCTTCCCCAAGGCTTCCAGAAGGTACAACTGTGTATTTTAATACTATCTCCCCAAACAAAGCTGGGATATGTGTTCTTCCCCACACTGAAGGGAACTGGCCTTCTGATTACTGCTCATTTGGAGAAAAGTGTCAGGATCCACCTGAAGAGAGCTCAGAAGAGTGGTAGAAAATGGACCAGGTGTGGCATCTGGACACTTCACAATTCATCACACCTGGGCCCCTTCACACCACACAATTATAGTGCTATGATTCCACTGCAACTACCATGGCAACAGCCTATGGAATCTTGGGATTTTCAGTGTAGGGAGGGCCCTTTAGAATCCTCAGCCAAGGAGCTCCTCTAGTGTCTTTGACCAAACTACAAGTCCCACAATTCCAGAGGAGGTAGGCAGAGTAGTTACAATGAAATGAATAGTGCTATAACTATGTAGCATGAAAGGGACCCTTTGGACAAAGATATATTTTCTTGGGTGGCCTGGCAGAATCGATCCAGAGAGAGAGTGGTCCTTTTCTAAATGGTCATCTTCCTCCCCCTGTGGTCATCCCCCCTCCCTTAGTTTCTAATAAAGCAGCATAAAGATGGTGAACAATGGCTTCTACATATTTATAGTTGCCATAAATCTTTTGCTTCTCAGAAAAGTTACAAAACATAAAATTGTGTTTCAAGATATTTGACACAGTATTTGATGCAATATAATCTCTCCTGTGAGAATTTATATTTTAAAGAAAATATAGTAGGATTGTGTGGGAGCGTTTGTGAATTTGCTAGTAATAAGCTTTCCTAAATAGCTCTCATTTAGAGCAAGAAATCAATACTACCAGCTTAACCCACAGCTGAAGTATTTGGATAGGAGCCAATTTAATACGACTGAAACAGATGGGACTAAATTTGTTTTAAGTCTTCAGTATTTTATTTCAGCTAGGTTTGTGTAATGGATTGGAAGTTACTAGGAGCCTGTCTGCAGTAGGATTTGACTGAACTGGGTCCCAGCCACAGCCCATGAAATCAGGGCTGTGTCCTGCCAACTATCTGTGCAATCTCAGAGTATTAACAACAAAAATGAATTTAGCATAAACCTTCATGGATTAAAATCCACTATCTGCCCCACTGCCAGTGTTGAAGAATGATTCAACACCCAGT
This sequence comes from Phrynosoma platyrhinos, assembly GCA_020142125.1. Taxonomy (NCBI): domain Eukaryota; kingdom Metazoa; phylum Chordata; class Lepidosauria; order Squamata; family Phrynosomatidae; genus Phrynosoma; species Phrynosoma platyrhinos. The sequence goes on along the minus strand of CM034701.1, from coordinate 175,973,304 downwards.
TAAATTCTGTAATAAACTTTTAAAGATTAACAAAAATATTATCCCATAAACTTTTGCAGATTAGAATGCACTACCTGTCCCATTCTCTTTAGTAAAGTAAGACTTGCTCTTCAGGTCAGTCTGTACATTGGGGCCAGGGATAGAGGTGCTACAGAAAAGAAAAAAGAATGCATGCAGCAAGTTGAGGTGGCAACTAGACTGTCAGATTGGATTTCCAAAATTTTATTAAGCAACTCTTCGCAACAGCAGTAACTGGTGATAGCAACTTCTTTAATAAATACAAGGAGACTATAGATCTGCATGTTCAGCCTGGCTCTGAATTTGTACATATTGTGAGGATATTTCCTGCAGTGAGAAGCCTTCCAAACTAGTAGAATGTCTTTGTGTAATCCAGAACATTGATAATCCAGTTTTCATGACTACAAAGATGGAAAAGATTCTTTATTGCTAAAGTTATCTCTTACCATATGAAGGGCTTAAGAGGAGCTGTGTGACCTCCACAATGTGATGAAGAGCAGGGTATAAATACTTAATAATAATAATGATAATAATAATAATGTGCATGATCTCACAAACTTCTTGGGTCCATTTTGTCCCTTCCTGGTGTGTGAGGGAGGTATTGTTATCCCAGTATTTCTCAGTTAATTATTCATGGCCAAAACTAGGGCTTGGGGAAATTAGATTGTTTGGTCTACAATTCCCAGAACCCCTCCACAATCAGCATGATGATTGGCCAATCTGGATGGAAAATCCCAAGAAAAAAAAGTAATGTTTCAAAATTCTGGACAAATAGAATAAAATATCTTGCTCAATTCCAGCTCAGTGGTTTTATCCTTGTTTTTCTTTTGAAATGAGTCTGTTTCCAAATTGCAGCTTTTAGGCTTTGTGTGTACATGCGTACAGAGATATATCCGTGCCTCCTAAATGATGAAAACAACATATACATCCAATCCCATAAAAATGACTTGTGGCACTAAATGAGTTCTTGTATTTTCTGCGATGGACTAAAATGGTTATCTGGAAAAAGTGTGTTGTGATTATACATTGTGAATGTGCATGCGTGCATTCATGCGCATGCACACATCATCAAGTCACCAGTTGACTTATGGTGACCCCATGACTTTTCATAATATTTTATTTTAGGCAAGAAATACTCAGTAGTTTTGTCAGTTCCTTCCTCTGAAACATAGCCTCCAGCATCTGGTATTCAGTTGTAAATTTTTTTCTAAGTAATTTCTATTGGCAGAATGAAAGATTACATCAGCGCTACAAAATAGTAATTTTAATAAGCACTACCAGTATTTCAAGACCTGTATGGGAATCTAAAGGTAAGTATGTTGTTGTTGTGCGCCTTGAAGTAATTTTCAACTTATGGTGACCCTAAGGTGAAACTGTCACTGGGTTTTTGTGGCAAGATTTGTTCAGTGGGTTGTTAGCCTTTGCCTTCCTCTGAGGTCTAGAGAGTGTCACTTGTCTAAGGTCACAGGGATTTGAACTCATAGTCCAATGCTCAGACCACTACACCATGCTGGTTCTCCTAAAGGCATGTGCCTGAAGTCTAAATGCATGTCAGTAAACATAGTGTATAGACCAGTGTATAGACAGAAATACAGTGAGCCCCTACTATCTGCTGTGGTTTGGCTCCAGGACCCCCTGTAGATATAAAACTCTGTGGATGCTCAAGTCCCATTAAATACAATGGCATAGTAAAATGGTGCCCCTTGTATAAAATGGCAAAATCAAGGTTTGCTTTTGGGAATTTACATTTTTGGGAATATTTTCTATCTGTGGATGCTTGAATCCATGGATAAAAATTCCATGGATATGGAGAGCTGACTGTATATACATGTTCTATAAGCAAAGTGAACAAAAAAAACTGTAAAAACAGATATGTGCTCATTTACAAAACAAATATTATCAAATCAGGCAAGTATATAAGCTCATTAAAATCAGTGGTACTCAAAGTGGTGGCCTATGAACCAGTTCTGGTTCCTGGAGAGTTTGCAGAAAGTAAAGAAACTATTGTAGTGAATGGGTACAAATATGGTAACCAATCCCTGGAACATTGGCATGGGTTGGTGGTGGTGGAGGGAATAGCTAGTCACCACCCATATCATAGCTTTAGAAGCACTGAATTAGCTGGCTGTATTCTTCTCCTTTGTTTATCCTTCTTGCAAAACCCAGGCTTTCTATTGTTTCAAAATATGAAATAAGGCACCATCTAGTGGCAAGTCAAAATATTTTAAGGGAATACATATTTTCTTCAGAATTGCAGCTATTTACCATATAGTATCAGTCTTAAGGAGCCAGCATGGCGTAGTGCTTTGCGTATTGGGCAAGTCACAGTCTCGCATCCTCGGAGGATGGCAATGGCAACCCCCGTCTGAGGAAACTTGCCAAGAAAACCCTGTGATAGGGTTGTCTTGGGGTCACCATAAGTCACAACTTGAAGGCAAACAATACACACATTAATCTCATCGTAGGGTGCATCCAGACTGATTGAAAAATCCAAGGTTATGTTCCTGTTCTTTTTTATTTTATTCTGCATTAAAATAAACTGACTAGGGGAGCTGGTATAAAAAGTCTCTGGTCATACCGGAGCTGATGGAAAATATGCAGGCACTTCCAACCTATATACAAAACAATCTGGTTAAGAGGTCATGGTGATGATTGGTGTTGTTAATTGTCACTTTGACTTATGCCATCCTGTTAATGAGAGATCTCCAAGTCACCCTGGCATCAACAACCTTGCTCACGATTTGCAGACTGAAGGCCATGGCTTCCTTGATTGAGTCTATCACTCTGGAATGTGGTCTTCTTCTTTTCTTATTGCTTTCCACATTACCAAACATTATTGTCTTTTCTAGTGAGGCATGATATGGCCAAAGTACGACAGTCACAGTTTAGCTTAAGAAGGCTTGCTAGTCATTTTTCCTCAAGTGCTGTTGTCCAAGTCATTAGTTTTTCTTTTAATTAAGCTGAACTGCTAGCATATAACTCTGTTTTCTTAATCTATATATTTCAACCATCTTGTTAATTGCAGTTGCCAAGGGTCCAGTGTACAGGTCAAAAAATAATGGTTGAAAGTGGTATTCCTAAGACATTTGTCTTAGAACTGGGAAATTATTGAGAAGTATTGCCTCTGAATCATCAATTTAATAATAATTATTAAATTATTATTATTATTATTATTATTATTATTATTATTATTATTATGAATCATCAATTTAGATTTTAGTTGGCCAAACAAATTCTAAGATAGGTTCACCTTACAATTGTCATAAGTCAAAAACAACTTGAAGGCACATAACAACAATTTAAAAGGCATGTTCTGTTTAGGTTTTAGTTCACCCTCCAGAAACCTGTTTAAATGTCCAAGTACTTTTGTTCCAAGGAGTAAAAAACGTCAGTGTCATCTAGAAGCAGAAATATGTCTTTTCAGTATGTTTTCAATTAGTTCAGTAAGCCACCTCCACAAACAACTCACATTTTTCATGATTTACTCACATTTAATAAACCATATATGTAATATAATGATGTAGAAATTTGGTTGTGAAGTGAGACCTATAACTGGGATTTTATCATTGTGTATTTCATAATGATAATGATTCATTTCTTAAAACAATCAGAATGTTCAAGATCTTAAAGCTCTTTATGTATGGTTTCCAATATCTCTCAGTTCCAAAGATTGGGCAGACTGTTTCTCTGTCTAAGTAATGATACCAAACTTTGTTTTTTATTGTTCATAAGGTATTTTTAAGAGTTTGATTGTTAACTGTCTGGTCTTGGGGATCATCAGCTTTAAGTTTTTTTTTTTTAATAGTGAGAGATATGTCTGATAAGGATGTGGAACTTCAAAAACCTCTATATTGGTTCATGAAATATAGGGCCTTTGCAGACTGCTAGAAATAATGCAAATTGAGTCCACTTTAAGGGTTAGGGAATCATGGCACCAGAGCTCTCTGACAGAGAAGGCTCAATGTCTCAGAAAAAAAAATTCCCATGATTCCCTAGCACTAACCCTAACCCTTAAAGTGGACTCAATTTGCACTATTTCTTGTAGTCTGCAAAGGCCCATAGTCTCTAATATTTGTTGAGTGCCTTCAAGTCATTTCTGACTCATGGTGATCCTACAGCAAACCTACAGCAAGAGTCTTCTGGGGTTGAGAGTATGTGACTGACCCAAGGTCACCCAGTTGGTTTCCATAGCTAAGTGGAGAATCGAACTCCGATCTCCAGTGTCATAGCCCAGCACTCAGACCACTACCGGTACATCACACTGGTTCTCCGTTTCTAGCATACACCTATTCTAATGAAACTGGGTTGAAAAACTGGGTTAAAAAAAAGCCCTGGTGGTGCACTGGTTAAATGCCTGTACTGCAGCTACTCACTCACAAGTCACAAGGTTGTGTGTTCAATTCCAGCCAGGGGCTCAGGCTTGCATCCTTCCGAGGTCGATAAAGTGAGTACCCAGCTTGATGGGGGCAATTAGCTTACAGTTGTAAACCACTTAAGGAGTGCTTAAGTGCACTGATAAGCGGTATAGAAATGTACTTGCTATTGCTATAACCTCTTTTGAGATTTTGTCCCTCATTATCATGGGTAGCTTTAGATATTCACAATGCATTTGTTGTTTGTTGTTGCTGTTGTTGTGTGTTTTTGATTTATGGTAACCCTAAGGCAAACCTATCATTGGGTTTTCTTGGCAAGATTTGTTTAGAAGAAGTTTGCCATTGCCTTCCTGAGGCTGAGAGCATGTGACTTGCCCAAAATCACCCCAAGGGTTTCATGACCAAGCTGGGAATCGAACCCTGCTATCCAGAGCTGTAGTCCAACACTCAGACCACTACAGCATATTTAGCATATTTGCATGCTTACTCTCTTTTCAAATTATGTTTGGTTTTTGCTATAATTTATATTAATTTAATATGTCTAACTCTTCTCTGACCTGTTCTAATCTCTTAATTACTTTAAAATTAAATTATACACTCCTGCCCTGCACAGCCATATGAGAGATAACAGAGATGGCAAGATAACACCTGATTCTCCATTACTTTGATATTCTAGACTAAAGCTTGGTCAGCAATATTTATCAGAATTAGCCTGCATGGAAATCTTATTTTGTACAACTGTTTGTATATGAGAGGGATGTATTCATGGTGGAAACATTATTCTCCTGCATCTGATTGCTCCAGACATCTATGATATGGCTATCATTTCCTATAATGTCTTTAAAATGTTCTGTTGGGGAAAAAAAGATACTAGAGATATTTACCTAATATCTCTAGGTTTACTGTTGTGTTCATATTTATTCCTGGATGCATCTGAAGAGCTGGACATTTTTTAAGAAAACTTGTTTTTGAAGTAATTTGTTCTGTAAACTGAGGAAATAATCACATTCTATTTATAAAAATATAGCTTCTGAATCTGCCTTAGGTCTTAAGCAAGCAAAATGCACTATTGTTTGTACAAGGCTATTCTACTGAATTCCTCCTAGTTTTCCCATCTCCCTGTGCTTCTGTGAACCAGGCAGCATCTCCATTGCAAAAATAATTCAGTTTGATACCACTTTAGCTGCCATGACTCAATGCTAGGGAATCCTGGGAATTTTAGTTTATTGAGGCATCAGAGCTCCCTGACAGACAAGGCTAAACAGTTCACAAAACTACAATTCCCATAATTCCATAGCATTGAGCCATGGCAGTTAAAGTGCTGTCAAACCGCTTTATTTCTGCAGTGCAAAGAAGGCCCCAACCTTGTGCCTCATTCCAAACCATGTCTGAGAGTCCAGATCAAGGGAAGGGATAATTTCTTTTATGCAAGAGGAAGTGAACCTTCCATTTCATAGGACAGTTCTAAATGAATAGCAATTCTTTTTAAAATTTAATATAGCCGTGGTTATTTATTTTGCCATCTGGATCACTCGCTTTGAAGAATGAATCGTATCTTTTCCCCTGACAGTGTGTGGAGATGGGGGAGGTCTGCTTAGTTTTTAAACTAGAACATGCTTGCTTCAGTAATGGAATGTCACATCTGTAAATATGTTATTATTTATTTCCTTTTCGAGAATGTATATTATTTCCTTCTGAGTTTCGTTTAATCCATTGAAATGCCAGAAAATTTTCAAACACACACCCACACACAAGACCCAAAAATTCTCTATAAACTTTTCCATACCTAGCTCTCCAGGCTTATTGCTTCCTTAAGCCTGAGGCATAACTATTTCACAACCACATGTCTTGGTTTATGTTTAGTTTGAGCAAAAATTTAATTATAGTCCAGTCCTACACATGGGCACTTGGCATTAAATATCCTTGTATTCATTGGGGACATCCTTTCAGAGAGGTTAGAAGAGAATTGCAATCTAAACCACAAAATGTGATCCTTCCTGATTTAAAATATTTTAAAATCTAATACATTGTTCAATTGGCACCCAATTTGTAATAGCCCTTTATCTATGACCACAAAATAATGAAAGCCTTCTGTGATACCTCTTACATTTGCTATCCATGTCTTCTGTTTTAGATGCTACAAACCTCTGATCTGAGAAGTTCTTATTTCATTTAATTAAATCCGTTGTTATACCTGTCTGCTCTATTTCTTTTTCATTTATTCTGAGCTAGGTATTTGTTTTCTCTTGTTTTGACTATGGAATTGCTTTATTTTATTTCATAACTTATAAATGCCGTACATGTATTTATTTATATAACTGCACTTATATATTACTCTTCTGCCCATGTGCTTAAAATGATTCACACAATTTTAGAACAACAGTTTGCTGTTTGATGGGGGGGGATACAGTAGGGAGAAGTTACATTGGAATGGAAAATAAGTAAATTCAAAGCCACAACTGCTAGACAAAGTGTTCTGCCAGGGAGGACCCAAATGTAGAACTTTATGTTCTAATATTATATCACATTTCTTACTATCTTGCTTTAAAATGTATCACATTTTTCTAACATTTTTCTTCACCTTTTTAAAAACCTAGGCACCACCACCACCTTTCTTTTTGCAGTCCAGTAAATACTTCCCCTTGTTGAGTTAACTGAGTGCAAACTGCTTTTGCACTTCGAACTGTTTGCAGCAACAGAAATAAGATGAAAATAAAGAGGGAAAGTGTGGGGAGGAGGAAAGAGAAACCAGGGCATTATAAAAAGATCTGAGAAAGTGGGACAACAGAAGATTAACTGAAGCTGTCCCTGCCAAATCAGGACAGTTGGAGGATATGCTCCCGCACACCCAAAGCCCAGCTCTGGGAAGTCTTCTGGAGCTGGTTTTAAGGCAACTCTGAAGGCTCCAGGACAAAATCTGGTTCCATGGCTGGTGTTACAGTGCAAGTACCATTTGGATTTAGGCCTTAGCACCAATACTGAAACAGTGGCATAGTGGTAGCAGTATCCAAATTCCTTGTCAGCTCCATTTAACTTTCAGACAATAATGGCAGGGATGTTGTATTTGGTGGCTCTGACAGATTCTTCTTCATAGTATCTAAGAATGCAGCTTTAATAATCAAACAACCCTTTTTAATATTTGCAAAATTTGCTAATTTTTGCAAAATCTGCTCAAAAACAGAGTCGATGCCTTCTTGCTTGGCTCATGAGCTCTAATGCTATCATGTGTCACAGGTATCCCAGAGTGCATAACAGAGATCTGGGTGGAGAGAGATGAGTGGACCAACATTATCTGCTGGAATATGCAGTAAAAAGCCTGAGTGGAAGTACAGGGAGCTGTTATAGGCATCCGTAAGAATGTGGTTTTTTTTAAAAAAAAATACATCCTTTTATGTACACATGTAATGTTCTTTTCATTTACATTTCCACTTAACAAATTACAATCTGTGTGTTTTCCAATAAATAAACATTATTCTAATACATATCTTCTTCCTTTGTGAAGTATATTCTTTTCCTTCTTGAAATTACAGTTTTTTTGGCTATCTGTTTCTTCTTTATCCTCTTATTTACAGTCTCTTTTCTTCCTTTTCTCTTTTTTTTTCTTCTTCTTCCCCTCATTTCTTCTTTGCATAAGAATGTTTTTTAAGTGCATTTTTCTTGGAAAGAGATCCATAGCTTCCATGTTATAGAATTCCCTTCCATGGAAGGTTCTGTTGCCCTTCCCCTTTCCTTTCACTTGTAAACTGAGGGCCTTTGAAGACTGCTAGAAATAGTGCAAATTGAGTCCACTTTAACTGCCCTGGCTTAGTGCTAGGGAATTGTTGGAATTGTATTTTTTTTTTCTGAGACATTGAGCCTTCTCTGTCAGAGAGCTCTGGTGCCACAATAAACTACAGTTCCCAGATGTGAGGGCTTAGGTAACTGCTAGGTACAGTCCTGGTAAATACACACTATCCAGTGGGATTGCAGGTGGGTGGTAATAATGATGAGGAAACAAGAAAGGCTATTGGTTTATAGGGATATTTCAGATATACAGATATCCACATGGTGAGAACAATGCCCCCCCCCAGCCACTGTGGTCATGTGGCTTAAAACAATCTGATACATGGATTGGTAGAAAAGCCTTTTGTACCAAGGTGACTTCAGGGTTGGGAAAATGTGTGGCTTTCAAGAGGAGTTTGGGTTCATATTAAAATAGGTTAGTGTGACATTAACAGGGTGACACTGGGACAGGATACTGTGCACTGGAGCTAGGATACAGCCCTCATGTTGATCCATTCACTGAGGCCATTATTGGGAAAATCTTGAATCCATTTTGAGACAGGGAATTTGATTCAAAAGAAAGAGGACATGAACATGGGTGCTGTGAGATGTACATTTGCACCCCTGAGATGCAAATATGCTCCTGCATTAAACTGTAGGATAGCCTATTGATAGGCAGCTTATCATCCGCACCATATCTCTTCCTGCCTGAGCATCATCTGACACATGTTGAAATGGATCTGCAGATGTCCTCTGCAACTTGGATGGCATCCATACCATTATAACCCACGCCTAGTGAGATGTTATGTTTCTACATATCAAATGCTGAAACATGAATCATCTGCTACTTCCTGAACATTTCAGATGTTTTCAGGAGGTTATGTGCATGAAGAGTTTTCTGTGCAGGGCAGGGTACTGTACCTTCAAATTAGATAATTAGCATATTGGAGCATGCATATTGTCACAGACCCAGTGGGGTATGCATCCTATCACATAATTCATAGTTAATAACAGTTATGATTTGTTACAGTTAACCCTTCTCATTTTCAGCGGTTCAGTTTCAGGCTCTCTCACAGACAGGGAAAAACATGGATGCTCAATGGGTAGTGACATGCATTAAATGGGTAGTGACATGCATATGTTCATTGAATAATATGGGGAGGGCAATCTGTGGGCTGTCAAATCAACAGATCACAAGCTTACTAACGCAATGGGTCCACTGTACTAATATGTTTGATTATTTAGTGGTGAAAGCCCAGAATCTTGCAAAAATCCAAATGGTTATAGATAAACTACTGTTCTTTGGTCACCATGCTATATGAGAAGAGTTCAAATGCATCTCACTTTTAACTGTTATATTTGTTTGTGCATGGCAAGAGGCATGCTCCTATAGCAATGTAGCATATTTTATTAATTAATTCATTTGTATGTTTCGTTTTGTGTGATATCTCTCCCTGACAAATCACTTACTTTTCTTTTATTTCACTTGTGAAGTATCTGCCTGATCATTTTAATGTGTGTTCCTGGAGCTGCCACTCTTTAAGGTTCAACTCTGTTACCCAAAGAACAGAGGGAGGGAGACTGAGGGTCCCCACCAAATATCAGCGTTACTTCCAACATTGGGGAAATTAACCTTGCAAGAGGCTTGGGTAAACTTTGGACTGTGTGCACCAATATAAACCAATAACTAGGTATATATTTTGAGTGAATTTTGGGTTTGGGGTGAATTAAGAAGATTTTATTTATTTAGAAAAATATGCAGAGCACAATCATACCCAAAAGACAGCAGTTCACACAAACACAGCATAAAGAGCTAATGAAAATGAAATATGGAAAGGGGATAGTGGAGTTTTTAGGAGTTGCAGTGGGGTTAGAATTATCTCTCCGAGGAGAAGACCATGGAAAGCTGGAGTAGTTCAGACAAGGATGAAACAGATAATACAGAGAGCGCCAGTAGGTATGTGGGCTGGTCTTTATGAGCAGAGGTTAGGTTTTAAAACCATATTTATACCTTAAAACTAACCCTAGGCGATGGACTATCTGGCTAGGTAACAAATGACGTGTCCCAGGAATCAACAATGGGATCCCAGACTGGTTGATGGCTTTAACAAAAACAGTGATTGGACTGGGATATTCCTGAGATAGGACCTTATCCCACGGGGCCAAAAGCAGCAAGAATCGGCTAAGAATCAGGCGCTATAGCGCTATAGTTTTCCGGGTGATCCCACGACGTCGCTCGGAATCGGCTAAGAATCAGGCGCTATCGCGCTATAGTTTTCCGGGTGATCCCACGACGTCGCGCGGAATCCGCTAAGAATCAGGCGCTATTGCGCTATAGTTTTCCGGGTGATCCCACGACGTCGCTCAGAATACAACAAGAAACCGCTCGGAATGCAGCATCATTTGGGTTCTTTTGTATTCCTGTTTTCATCGGGCATTGCAATAGCGCTAGCTTATCCATAGCGCTATTATAGCGCTAGCGCCATATTATACTAGCGCTATAGTACTGCAATGATGCTCATACGGTTTCTTGCCACTTTTGAGAGCAGCGTGGGATAAGGTCCATAGATAGACAGGGAAGTTTGTCTGGGGATGCAACAGGGGGTGGGCAGAGAGAGTTTGGTTTACTGCATTGGGTGTGAAGAGATCCTTTGTCTCAAGTTTTAAGAGGAAATGCAGATTACTTGGTGGAAGGAAGGAGAACTTTAGATTTGATGGTTTTGTTTACCTGGATATACACATGCCTCGGAGGAAACAATGCTTTTTGCCTGGGAACCTAACCTAATGTTCATGGAAAGTAACTGATCTCTCAAAAACATGCTATCTCCAGATACGAGATATAAAAATATTAGGACCCCAAAATACAGTGTGGGGTATTCAGGGGTGCTTAACAACTCCCACCCAGGGGTCTCTAGAAGTTCAGTCCCAGAAGGGGAAGTGGATACTTTATCTCCACTAAACCACTTGGGCACGTAGATTTAGATAAATGGCAGGGTATAAATAAAGTTGTAACAATTCATAATAATAATTTTGTGCTCTGTGAATATCTTCACATTATTCCCATTATTTCACATGCTGCAGTATTGAAGCATATTCTGGATTATGGTTCAAAGATGATTTTTTAAATATATATTTTAAAGTAAAAACCACCCTTTGCTCTCCTTGCTTTTGAATGGGTTGAATACAGATGTTGTTCTTGTGTGTTTTCAAGAATTTCCCTACTTATGGCAACCCTAAGACAACCCTGTCATTTGTGTTTTCTTGGCAAGATTTCTTCAGAGGGCCTTCACCTTCCTCAGAGAGAGTTGGCTTGCCTAAGGTCACCCAGTGGGTTTCCATGGCCAAGTGGGCTAATTGCTGGATAATTTAATGCAGCCCTCAGAAAATGGAGTAGTGCTGTTAAGTGATATCTGTTACAAGTGTAGGGGGAGGCAGAGAAGTGTTCTTACAGTCAGTGACCCTGATCAATGAGTATCTGATTGTTAGAGGTGTGTCCTTATATCTGTCGGTGAAATGCCAGTTGCACATATACTAACACCATTCTGACTCTTGCAGGGTCTCTGGAAGAAGGAGAAGCAATTACTTCTGCCCTCCTTTTGACGGTACCACTGGCTTCACAACTGTTGGAAGGACAGGCTAAGCCTCTCCTGGTTCTGTACTTCCTTCCTAGGTTCAGTCAATTTCTCTTTGCTTAAAAACATTGTGTGCCCTTGCCAATTTATAACACATGTTGGTAGTGAAACACTTACAGGCCCTGGGTAGTAAAATCCTAGCTAGGCCAGACTAGTGACACAATATGATGTAAGGAAATTGCAGAAATCTTTGAAAACCTCTTGTCACTTCCACATGTGCATATGTTTCTAGTTTTTCTTGGGTTTCAAACATTATGAAATCCCTTTTCAAATGATTTTATCGCACGGTTTTCAATGTATGCTGAATGCTTATTGTGATTTAGTGGGCAGCTGGGAACAGCTCAAGAGGAAAAGTTAAATTAGAGCAACAGCCTTTTAAATACCGTATGTTGTACAGTTCCCCACCCCAGCATGTGATTACTTTTTGCTTTTCTTCCCTCTTATATGAGGAAATTACTTTCAAAAAAATATAACAAGGGCATAACAGTGTTAAGGACTAGCTCCACTTGCAGGAATGTGCAGCAACAAGATCATTCAGCTTCAATCAATGTTTTCCAGGGATGCACAAATTACTCTTATGGGGTGGGGGCTCTGAATTACAATTTTTGTACTTGTAATGCCTTTCTGTGCTCTGTCCTTATTGTCCTTCCCATTTCCAGTTCCCCTGGTATAGGAAAGGAAAGAGAAGTTTGCTTTCTCTCTGAGTGCAATTCATGCAATTCTGAAGGGTCTATAATACTGCTACTATTATAGTGGTGGTCCATGAACTGGTGCTGGTACCTGGGGAGCTTCCAGGAAAGAAAGAAACAGTTGTAAACAGTGGGCACAAATATCCTACCAGTTCCTGGCACATTGTATTGGGGGGGGGGATTCCCAGTCTCCCAAATCAGATTGCTTAGAAGCACTAGAATAGCACACTCAGCTCAAAATAGAAGCAGCTTTTGCCTGGCTACAGAACCTAGAAAAGATACCTTTTGAACATTCCCAGAACATCACAACCAACATGGGGATTCTGGTAGTAGTTATTCAAAAAGGAATATTTCCTGGCTCTATCTCCTTGTTCTTTTAAAGATCCTAAAATTTAGTTTAGGCACAATTAAGATTTAAATACTTTTTGTGTAAGATAGTAATATTGTTGTTGTTGTGTGCCTTCAAATCCTTTCTGACTTATGGCAACCCTAAGGGAAACCTATCATTGAGTTTGTTTGTTTTTGGCAAGATTTGTTCAGAGGAAGTTTGCTGTTGCCTTCCCATGAGGTTGAGAGACTGTGACTTACCCAAGGTCACTCAGTGAGTTTCATGGACAAGCAGAGAATCAAACCCATTTTAGCAAGAGCTGAAAAGACATTCCTGTTATGAAGGAAGAAAATACACACAAGAATTTCCAGGATTAAATATGAGCAATTTAAAAAAAGGATAAAACTACAGACTGATGAAGATGTAATGAAATGGATTTAAAATATTCTGGAAATAACCATCTCTCCCATTTCTGAAAACTTAAGTCACAGGATCTTAAATCTTATGTTCTATAAAACTAATTTCCATGATTCCTTCAAATCACAGGATCTTCAGACTTCATGTTCTCTAAAACTTAAATAAAAAAGTTCATGAACTTTATTTTATTTAAATGGACATATTTTTAATTTGACATTAGACCTTAATCATATATGGTTGTTTCCTTGATGGTATTTTTTAAAAAATTAGGGATGGAATGCCTTACATTATGGTCACTTACAAATATTTTTGCTGTATGGTTATTTTTTAAATGGTTTGTTTGGTTTTATTATTTCACTGGATTGTTTAAGCTGTATTATTGGAGTAAACATAAGCAATTTATGAGTTTAGTAGGCCTTCTTCCGGCAGGCCTTCCCGGACTAACTATACTGGCTCCGTTC
>CM034701.1:175933863-175951544 GCA_020142125.1 Phrynosoma platyrhinos | reverse complement strand
GCTCAAAAAGGTTGCCTACCCCTGATCTAAACAAACTAGGAATTGTATTGTGTCACCATCTCAGCCACCTATTTAAAAAGTTTTGGGTTTTGAAATATTTTGGATTTCAGAATTCTGGATAAGGGAGACTAAACCTGCATTTGAAATTGAAGAAGAGCAACTGTGAACAGCAAAGTCATTTGAAATGAAACAGTACATGTGGCAAGCAGTGTTTGTCTAAAGTAGGATGCACTACTTGTGGTTCTCTAAATGTTAAACTACAACTCTTGTTGGCCCTAGTTAGCATGGTCAGTGTGATTGATGGTGGCAGCTGAAGCCCAACAACACCTGGGGGTCCATATGTTTCCCACCCCAGTCTTTGTTTTTAACATTTTAGCATTTTAACACTTCTCATCATATCACTGTAAATCTTGATTTTTCATGGTAATGGTTCACTAGTATGTGAATGCTGCTTCTGTTATGCTGGCAAACTATTCAATGTGCATGTCTTCCCATGTGGTTCATAGTTCATGCAGATTCATTTCAGGCATCTACCAACCTGTTTAACCCTAGTCACTGGGCTTAAGTGTGATAGTGAAGTTGCACGCAGCTTTCCCCCAAAGACTCCCAAGACTGCCCTTTTTCTGACCAATAAAAAGAGGGGAAATTGTTTCCAAGAGTCAGTGTAGTGTAATGGTTTGAGCATTGGACAAGGACTCTGGAGACTAGGGTTTCAATCCATACTTATCTGTGGAAATTCACTGGGTGACCTTGGACAAGTCGTACTTTCTCAGCCTCAGAGGAAGGCAAAGGCAAACCACTAAATAAATCTTGCCAAGAAAACTCTGATAGGTCCACTTAGGTTCACCATAAGTTGGAAATGACTTGAAGGCATACAGCACACACAAACTGTTTCTACTGGAAGCATCCAAGAGTATCAGTTCACCTTTTAAATAGGTTGCATAGTCTTTCTACACTGAAAAAGTTTATTTTCAAACAAAAAGTAGAACTTTGGCCACAGCAAGGGTGTCTTAAAGGCAGGTAAAGTATCCCCATTGACAAAGTTGTCAAGTTTTGCCCGACCTTAGGGGACGGTGCTCATCTCTGTTACCAAGCTGAAGAGCCAGCATTGTCAGAGACTACTCTGTGATCATGTGGCCAGCATGACTGCACAGAACGCTGTTTACCTTCCTACTGAACTATTTGCATTTGCATGTTTTTGAACTTCTAGGTTGGCAGAAGCTAGGATAGTGACAGGAGCTCACCCTATCATGCAGCACCCAGTCTTCGAACTGCCAACTTGCCAATCTTGCAGAGTCAGTGTCTTAACCACTTGAGCCCATGTAAATATCACAATTTCTTAAAAATAATAATGTAAAAGTCAGGATCAGACATTACCTTCCCCTGTGTTGGTAAAATATTATTTTAAAGGTAGGTGAGGTTGATTTTTTAAAATCTTTGGGCCTTTGCAGACTGCCAGAAATAGTGCACATTAAACTGAGGCACTGCCCTGGCTCAGTGCTAGGGAGTCTTGGGAGTTGTATTTTTTTCTGGGACATTGAGCCTTCTCTGTCAGAGAGCTCTGGTACCACAATAAAATACAGTTCGCATGATTCCCTAGCACTGAGCCAGGGCAGTGCCTCAATTTAATGAGCACTATTTCTGGCAGTCTGCAAAGGCCCTTTGTTCTGATATTGATGCCACCCAATTTTGGTACTATAATTCACAGAGCTAACAGATCGTTGCTAGCTTTCACTAAACTTATAGACCATTAATGTCTTCAGACTTAGTGCTGTAGTGATCTGGGGACAATGACATATAATAGTAGCCACTCATCTGAGTATCTTAATGCATAGGCTTCAAGATTTTAATTAAAGTTTGAGAATAGGTTCCATGCTATTCTTTCTTCCTATTCCACTCTATCTGAATGCTACTTTTCTTCTCATACATTTTGTTTCTTAATGAGATTCACTGACATGCCTACCTCAAAAGCTCAGAGTAGTTACAATATATATTTATGAATCCCCGTCCCTGAAAGAGTTATGGTCTAATAATCTAATTCATGAGTGTATGCAAGGAATATGGACTTTTAAAAATAAAGAATGATGAGTCCCTCATTTAGATAAACATCTAATTCTTCACCAGTACCTCTAAACCAAGACTGGGGAATCTTTGGCCTTCTAGATATTAGAATTACAACTCACATTATCCCTCAAAATTGGCCAGGCCAACTGGGGCTGTTGAGGTTGAGGGCCACAAGTTCTGCAACCCTGTGCTAGACCATGGTTGGGTGTTATGAAACAAAGTCTCTATGAATCTTGGCCTATGTGCCACCTCCTCTACTGCAGACACAAGGAGAAAACTGGAAGTTTCTGCTTCTGTTTTATACAGACACCAATTTGTACCATAAACTATGATTAGTCTTGTGTGAAACAAGGCAGCTTCATAAAGTATGGTTTGAAGTTGGTTGCCTCTGCACATCATAATTAAGGGTTAACTGCAATTTGACTGAGTTCAGAAAATGGTAAGCTGTGGTTAATAAAAAATACAAGTAATAGCTTCCAGTGGAGATCCATGGAGGATCTACATAAATTCCATCTAGACAATGAGGAAATTGAAATACTTAAAGATTTCCTGTACCTTGGATCAAAGATTGATCAGAATGGAGACGGCAGTCAAGCAGTAAAACTAGGAATGGGTATTGCAGCCATGAAAGAACTAGACAGGATGCTAAAGTATAAAGATATGCAACTGAACACTAAAGATAGAATTATCCAAGCCATTGTATTCCCCATTACTATGTACAGACGTGAGAAGAGTGCTGAGGACTCCATGGATGGCCAAAAAGTCAAACAAATGGGTCCTTGAACAGATCAACCCTGAACTCTCTCTGGAAGCCAAGATTATCAAATTGGGGGTGGTGTGATTTGGTTATATTATGAGGAGGCAGAATCATTGGAAAAGACAATAAAGCTAGGAAAGGTAGAATGTAGTAGAAAGAGAGGCAGACCATGTGCAGGATAGATAGATTCAATTAAGGAGGTCACAGATCTGAATCTACAAGACATTAGCAGAGCAGTGGAACATAGGAAGTCTTGGAGATGTCTCACACAAGGTCACCATGAGCCAGGTTAATAACAAAGTTTCCAACCTCATATTCCATGGCTCCATTGATGGGAGGAAGAGGGACCACATGAACCTTAGAGCCACTATGGCTTGATCTTTATATCTTTATATAACTGTGGTTTAGCTTCATGTCTGAATCTGCCTAGTCTCCTTACAAGAATGGTGGAAAAAGTGTTAGGAATCCCCCAGAAGGTTGCATTTGAGTCTAAGCACCAGTGGAAACTAGAAAAAAAAAAGACTGGGGAGATTTGATGGTGCTCTGGAATAAACTTGGGAGTGGTCCATGTTATGGACTGATGTTACTGATAGTCACTTTTGGACAAAGGACAGATTGGCTCCCAGAAGCACATAAAAAGAGCTTAAGACATTGGCTTAGAATTACAGGCAAAATTCTGTTGGAAGATTTTAGAGATTCTGAACATAACTGAGGGAGCCATTTAAATATTCTGGACAAACTAGTGTAAATAGCTAATTGTAAACCTATCATATTTAATTCGATGGGGTCAAAAGGCTGGGCCACATATGCCTATGTTGGAATTGTACTGCTTTCTTTTTTAAACAAGTGAGTACCTCAATAATGGAACAACAACAACAAAAAGCTGCCCACCTTAGGATTCCTGAGATAATGCACCTCTACGTTTTTAAGATTTATTTTCCCCTGCAGTAGCACCCAGAATAGATAGGATCACCTGATAGGATCGCTCCACACGACTTCACCACCCATAAAGCCTTGTAATTGTTCACAACAAACTAGCCCTCATTTTGAGCCAGCGTGGTATAGTGATTTTAGTGTTGGACTATGATTCTGGAGACCAGGGTTCGCATCCCAGCTCAGCCATGTAAACTCAGTGGATGACCTTGGAAAGTCACACACACTCAGCCTCAGAGGATGGTAATGGCAAACCCCCTTTGAAGAAACTTGCCACGAAAACCCTATGATAGGTTTGTCGTAGGGTCTCCATAAATCAGAAATGACTTGAAGGCATACAACAGCCACAGCAAACAACAGTCCTCATTTGAGGCCTAAATACCAAAGGCGTCCAAGATTCTTTGTGATCCTGGAAGCTAAGGAGAGTTAATACTTTGATGGGAGATTACTAAGGAATACTAGGTGCTATCCAGGGGTAGGCAACCTTTCCCCTTTAAGAGCCGAGGGACTTCAGCTCCCAGAAGCCTCAGCCATGTTGGCCAATAGTCCCATGTTGGCCAATAGCTCCTGGGGTTCTGGGAGCTGAAGTCCCTCGGCCCTTAAAGGGGAAAGGTTGCCTACCCCTGTGCTATACGCTCTATTTCAGTGGAAGGAACTTGCAAAACTATCTGAGTATTCCTTGCCTAAGAAATCCCTAATAAATTCAGGGGGTTGCCATAGGTCAATAAGTGATTTGAAAGTGTGTGTACACACTCACTCACTCACACACTCACACACACACACCCCTTATGTTAAGAACACCATACTCTTTTGATTTTGCATGTCCCATGGCTGGTTTATGATACCAGCAAGAGCTGATAGATACAGTAGATAAATGATTCAGCAGTAGAAAGGTGAAAAGCTATACCAAGACAGGCTAATGAACTCTGCAGCTTGGTATTATTTTCATTAACTCCTTGAGTGGATCCCGTGATTCAAACAAAGCAACCTTAAAATGTCATCAGTGATGGATGATGACCAGAACATTGGCATTTAGAAGGTGCATTGAAGTTTAATTAATCATTATTTTCTCCATGTTATTTTTACAAAACACCTCTCCTTTAAATTACTGTTTGCCCATCTGGTAGAATAAGAAAAGTATTTGAATGGTACCTATCGCTAACCAGTATGGCTAACTAGATATGTAAAAGCTAGGGGAGGGGGAAGATCAGAAGAAAATGGATATTTTTTGGAAGACCCTTTCAAGATAGAGGTTGGAAATTATTTTTGCTAGTGAACTTTGGGCTAATTTGAAGGTAAGAGAAGCAAACATCCTATGTATTTTGGCCTTTCATCCAAATCTGGACCTTTATTTGTGGGTGACCTTTTTACTTCTCCCAATGAAACAATAGTGGCAAACATTCCTGTAGCATATGATGCAGCAATTTGAACCTCCCTACCTTTATTTAATCACTCTAAGTATATTTGCAGTCTGCTTATATGAAGCTATAATAGCAATTTTAAAAGCTTAGCCTAATCATACTTAATAAGGATTCTTCCAAAACACTGGTAAGGTATCTGTAGGCCTTCATATGTTGTTGTTGAACTTCCATTGATCCTAACTTCCATTGATCCTAGCCAGCACAGCCATGTATGGCCTAAAACACTGCAGAAACAATCCAGTTAGAGACCACTTTATCTACGCTGGGTCAATGCTAGGCAATTCTGTGAACTCTAGTTTTATGAGACATTTAGCCTTCTCTGTCAGAGACTTCTGGTGTCACAATAAACTACAATTCCCAGGATTCCCCAGCACTGAGTCAGGGCAATTAAAGTGGTCGCAAACTGGATTATTTCTCCAATGTGTTTTAGACCTAAGAGAGATGAGAGGAACAGCATCTTGAGGGCCACAAGTTGCCCAGCCTTGTTCCAGACAGATGGCTCATAGTACTGTCAGTCAAAAGATGTTATTCCGCTCATTCAATTTCCCCACTTAGCAAATTTGAAAAGAAGTCAGAAATGAAAGAAGTTTACAAATAGAAGATGATATTCTTTAGATTCTCCATAAAATTCCTAGAGAAGCTGTCATGAATACCATTTTTCTGCAAGTTTCTAAATCCCTGACAACCTTGGGATTCAGGTCTTATTATTTCCTGCACTTTCAGTGTCATTATTTTGGTTTAGTAAAGGCTATAGTGAGGCTAGCATGGTGTACTGTTTGAGAGTTGTACTACAGCCCTGGGGACCAGGGTTTGATTCCCTGCTCAGCCATGGAAACCCACTGGGTGACCTTGGATGAGTCATACACTCTCAGCTCTGGAAAACCCTGTGATAAGATCACCTTAGGATCAGTAAGTTGGAAATGACTTGAAAACACACAACAACAACAACAAAAAACAGTGAGGCCTATCAGTAAAAATATTTTTTTAGTTAAGGTCCCATGGGATGCCAAACACACATCTGGGCTTTTGGTCTCGCAGTTGGTTAATAGGATCCATCTTGGGTGTACTGGGCTCCTCAGATAAAGGCAGATTTTTTCCACTTCCTCATTTGTCTCACATTTGCTTCATACCTTTGCTACATTATTCTGTGCTTATGCTTCTCATTTTTGTTCTTGAGTTCTAAATCTTGTTTGGTGTGTATAGCTAGCTTTGCTATGCTTTTTGTTATTTTTGTCCTGTTTCCCAAAGATTTATTCTGTATATACCTATTCTTTTACCTCATCCATTGTCAATAGATCCATCCCCTTAGTTTGGTAATGTACCCGCCTTATTCTAGAAAATGCCTTTAGTACTGAATCAAATCCTTACCTTTTTGGCTAGTGTGACTGGGTAGGACAGAAGGTGCTGGCTTCCCTTGGCTTTTTGACACTTAGAGTTGTCCTCTTTAGGTCTTTGTTTCACCTGACTCAGGCTCAGTGGAAATAACTAGGATGGTGCAGTAACTAACTTGGAGGGGTAATGTTATCCTGGAGTTTTGGTCATCTTTTCCTGTTCTATGTGCCCAACATCCCACAGCTTCTTGCTTGATCAGATAAGCGATGACATATTCAGGGTGTACAATAAAAGTCTTGTCCCATTTGAACCAGTGAATTAAGCAGACCTACATAGAAATGTAAATTAATTTGTGCAAGGCATCAATACTCTTGAGTGTGTGAAATCTTATATATTAGTGATGGTGAACCTTTTAGGGGCCAAATGCCCAAACTAAAAAGTCTTCTGGAACTGGATGTTACCTGGTGCCGGGGGGTGGGACCTCCGCCCTCCAGGGCAGGACTTCTTCTCCCTGCCTTTCCAGGCCTTCAGTTGCCTTTCCTAAGACCGCTGAAGGCCCAGGGGAGCTAAGGGGGAAGAAGAGGATCAGGCGTGCGCCTGTTCCTCCTCTTCCCCTCACGCCATCCAGAGAGGCAGCTGGAGGCTGGTGAGAATCAGGAAGGGGAGGGAACAGGCGTGCACCTCTTCCTCTTCGTCTCTGCCACGTGCCAGGGGAAATGGTGTCGCATGTCATCTCTGGCACACATGCCATAGGTTCACCATCACAGCTATATATACTTACCTGGAAAAAGTTGCACTAAACAGAGTGAGTTGTCATTTTGAAAAATGTGCATGATGGATGCTAGGAATAGGCACCAAGAAAGAACTAAATTGACAGTTACCTTTTTCAGAATATTGATGTTTTCTGATGGAGATATTACAAACATGTTGCAGGGGCTTGTTGTATTTTCAAAATTTTATGAAAAATGTCAAGCTAAAGATGATGGTAATATGAAAATACTGGGTGTTTGGTACTTCCTTTCAGCTTTTATCAGAAGTCCACTGCTACTATATTTTTAGAAGTTTAACTAGACTGGGGATGATCAATTTTTATATCCATGAATGATTTTATATTTTGTTCCTTCAAAAATAGGCTGATTTTAGTCTCTAATTCACAGGGCTGCCTTCCTTGCCATAAATATTTGAAGTACCTACATCCAGAAGAAGCTCACAGGCAGTCATTTCTCAGATACTAAGGGGGGTTGCAGACTGCCAGAAATAGTGCAAATTGAGTCCACTTTTAGGGTTAGGGTTAGTGCTAGGGAATCATGGGAATTAGTTTTTTCTGAGACATTGAGCCTTCTCTGTCAGAGAGCTCTGGTGTCACAATAAAATACAGTTCCCATGATTCCCTAACCCTAATCCTAAAAGTGGACTCAATTTGCATTATTTCTGGCAGTCTGCAACCCCCCTAAGTTTGTTTTGGTCATACTGTATTCTGTACATCTAATATTAAAATTTGGGTTGTTGTTGCTGTTTCTTATGACTTGAAATAATTTATTTTACGTTTGGATTGATGCTATGGGAAACTTACTTTTTGGCAGGATGGTCAGGGATCAGGTTGTCCATCAAAACTGGCTTGAGAACCAAACAGTGCTGCATTCCAAAGAGTGCCCTAATGTAACCTGCAGGGATGGGGAGCATCCAGCATAAGTGTGCTCATCTGGCTTGGGAAGAACTCAGGTGAGATCTCTCCCCAGAGCCTTGCTCCCTTTGCATAGTCTCTCTTTCTCAGAAAAGAGATGCAGTGGAGAAATGACTAAGTCCATCTTCTAAGCCACAATTTCAGTTGTTTTGCTCATCTCAAGAAGGCTTTGAGGAGGTGACTGATCCCCGAATTTGGAAATCAGCCAGCTGCTCTAGATTATTCTTCTTTGACTTCTCTTCATATAAAAGGTAAGGAAGGAGTAAAGTGGTGCTTCTGGAGGCTTCACTCGTTGTTGGCTCCCCAAGTCAAGCAGGTACTAGCTGAGGACCTGTCTGCACACTTAAAATACTCCTTGTTAATGTCTAACAGAATGTGATCTGGCCACATGATTCATAGGAGTTCTTGCTTTTTGTGCGGAGGGCCCTGAAAAGCTTCTTAGATTCAGTGCAAAACGGCTTCACGTTTTTTACTGATGTATTCACGGAAATCCACAGAAATGCACATTTTCACACGTGCAGCTGTCTGCTTTGCATGATTTTGGAGGGCTGAATATTTTCAGCAGAGGAAGGATGAATGGATGCAAATAGATGCTAATTTGCACAGGAAAGACAGTTAACTGTTGATGTGAATGTGAGAAAATCTACAGCAATTTGCATAATACACTTATGTGTAGACTAGCTCATAGAGCAGTAGTTCCCAAACTTTGGTCCTTCAGGTGTTTTGGACTCAGCTCCCAAAGACCCCAGCCAACTTAACCAACAGTCAGGAATTCTGGAAAATTCAAAATATGTAGGACCAAAGTTTGGGAACCACTGCCTTAGAAGAACATCCCTCCTACTGGTTCATTGATCAGAGAGACAGCTTTGCTCTAACCAGGCTATCCCTGTCTTGCAGGAGATGAGCACAGCAAAACCATCTCTCTCGACAAAGTGCCAACTGAAGGATATCCTAATGGTGCTTCAGCCAGAGACTGTGTGCTATCAGGAAAAAACCCTCGTGTCATTCAGCCTGCAAAAAAATGTGTGTGTGTGTGTTTGTGTAATTTGCCTTCTAAAAGGTTTCCTCTTCCCAGTATACTGGATACGCAGTGAATAAAATTTTATTTTAAAAGTTAATTCATTATTTGACACTATATTAACTTTAAAAATACTGTAGTTTGTTAATATTAAATACATTGCCCATCATTATTTAAAGAGTAACATTAATATGTTATTTTTTATTTACTGTTGGAATTATTTTAATATACTTAAATCATAGAATCATAAAGAGACCACAAGGGCCATCAAGTCCAACCCCCTGCCATGCAGGAAGACACAATTAAAAGCACCCCTATCCTGGAAGCTAACAAAAATCTCACAGAATGTTAGGAGTATTTTAGAAGAAATGAATAAACAGTACTTGTTACATTAAAAAGAAACTGTTACCAGTCATTGTAGTATATATTGTGATGTCTTTGTTATGTATTACAGAGGTGACATTGTTAATTGCTGTATGTTATGGTCTGCCCTCTGTATTTATGGATTCAACTATCCATGGCTTGAAAATGTTTTAAAAAATATATAAATTCCAAAAGGCAAATCTTAATTTTGCCATTTTATATTTTTTACCATTTTACTGTGCCATTGTATACCGTCGTCCCTCCATTTTTGTGGGGATCTGTTTCTGACACACACACCCACGAAAATGGAAAACCGCCAATATTCAAGCCCCATTGGCTTGAATGGCGGTGCGCACCCATGCATGCCCCATTTTGTCTATTATGTCCCTCCCTACCTGTGAATGGGCAAGACCACGGACTCCCAAGTCTGTGAAAACAGAGGGACACCTATATAATGGGACTTGAACACCCATTTTGGTATCCATGAGGGATAGTGGAACCAAACCACAGCAGATACCAAGGGCCCACTGTATTTTCAAGTTCTATTCCCTCCATACTGGGTGCAGATCTTCATCATTTGAAAAGTACGTCAAGCCTTAAGAATTAGATGCCTCTGTTACCTCCTAAAATAACTGGTACAGTGAAACTCTTTATATAATTTGAAAAATCTAATGAAGCAAATAAAAATAGCAACCTTGAAAAGATCTCTCTCTTTTTACTGACAGTGCATTCTCTTGACTAAAATTGAAGAGGAAGCCTTCTTGGAAGCTCAGAAAACAAAATTGGCCTGTTAGCTGCTAAATTGGTTTCAGCAGATAAAATAATTTGGGGACCTGGAGGCTGAAGTTCACACCTGATGATGAAAAATTTCAGTAACAGCTGATCAATTTAGTGCTCTGCAAAAAGTAGTAAATACAGTTGCTGAGGTCAGTATAATACAGTGCTAAGAATATTGGAAAACATACTAATCCTTGTTTTACAGTCTGTCCTTGGTGTCACTTTTCCTTCAGCCAGGTTGTGTGAAGCACAATTGTACATGCATGTTTTGATGAGAGACAGGGGGAGAGTGGGAACGAAGAAATAAATGTGGGTAGAGCTTAGGACTCCCCACTCTCCATGTCTCATTTGCTCTCTGAATTAGGCCACTGACCATCCTGCAAGGTAGGGTAAAACCATATTTAAAGGTATGTTGCTATCATGTCTACTCTGTATTTCACTAACTTTGGCTACATATATGTAGTGATCCTGAGTGGAGACAGTGAATGGCAGTTCTATTTATTTATTTATTTATTTATTACATTTATATTTGTCTCTACTCTGGTGTAAAGTGGAATAACAACTTTACTTCAGTGGTTTTAAAACAGTGCTCATAGATCTTGTCCTCCTCCCACACTTTATCTTCAAAACAGACATGTGAGGTAAAACAGGCTGGAAAAGAGTGAGTGATCCATGACCCCTCAGTGAATTTCATAGCTCAGTATGGACTTCAACTTGGATTTTCTCAGTAATGCTTCAACACTGTATAGCTACTGTATTATCTCCAGCCGTGCCAGTTAACATTACTAGGGCATGGATTGGGGGAGGCTGTTTGCACTGGGAAATTCTTCCTGGCCACTAATTGTTGATTTCTTTTCTGGAGGAGGAAGAAGAAAGAAGACAAAAGTCAGCTCCTAACGTTTCAGCCACTGGCAGACATGGGTTTTCACAGAGCATCAGCATTCTATAGATGCCTGCATTTGACTTGGAAGTCCCCCAAGTGACTAAATTACACACATGCAAACATATGCACATATATACATGTGCCTGCCAGAAGTTTCCCATTAGTTGAGGATAATATGATGGGGAAATACATGGAAGAAAGCTTTCTCAACTGTGATGTCTCACTTTTATTAAAGCTTTTGGGGCCTAATTTGCTTTTAAGTATGTAAATGTTTCCTTTAACTTGTTTGAATTGTTTAATATGCTTTTATCTTGTTTAAATGATTTATTGATTTTAATTTGGAATTGCTAAATGTTAAAAATATTAAAATAAATATATAAAATTGAGAGGTCTTTTACTTCTTGTTGTATGGTTATTACTACTTATTATTTGTTCGTTAATTGTAACTGCCTCCTTCCCCTCCCCATAAAGCATGTTGCTTTCAGGTCCTTTAGGATGGAACTATGTATTATATACATTTGCAGTTAACGAAACTCAGTGAGTGCTTTTCCTAAAGAAAGCCACATTGTAGAAATAGCGAAGCAGTAGCAAAGGAAGAGGAGGCAACTGAGTGGTAGTTTGGAGCTGCAAAGCAGAAAGGAAAAGATTAAACATGCCCTCCTGTTGCTGCTTTTTGCTTTCTACATCACTTTCTCCCAAAGCAGATGTTTCCCTAGGAAAAGCAACTCCAGGCTTTTATTACAGGAATCCATGTGTAACAAGGCCATAGTATAGGTTGTGCAAAGATGTTACTGGAATTCACCTCCTCTTCTCCCTCACTGTTGTCTATGTGTGCTAGATCTGCTAAGGGCCCCACCCCTGCTCTGAGCCTTCCGTAATAAGCGATAGGGATGTACAGGAAAGAGGAGAATACTTATACATGCGGATTTTGTGCGATGCAGGTGTGTACAAGCAAAGTCTAGAAAACTTTCAGCAGAAGCTGCTACATTCCTTTTTTCCTTCTCCCCCTCCCTATTTTTTACACTGCAAGAAACTAACATAGCTATGTCTTTGAAAACTCTTGTAATAGGAACTTGTTTTAGCTTCTGATGAAAAGATGTTGGGGAAGAGAACAGGTAAACAGCTGAGAATGCAGAATCTAAGGATAGACATGCATAGATGGGCTTCTTAAAGGAGGGAATCTCTGACACAATTATAGGTGTGGCTTTTGACTTCCAGATGTGTCGAGCTACAGTTCCCATGCAGACAGTGTACCCAGTTGTGTAGTATAACACAGTGCTACTCGAAGTGGTGGTCCCTGGACCAGTGCGGGTTGCAAGGTGTTAGCTGCAGATCTACAGAGAGTTTCCTGGAGAGAGAGAAAGAAGCCGTTGTAGCCAATGGGCAAAAATATGGTACCAGTCCCAGGCCCATTGGGGGGGAAAAGCCAGTTCCCTGCATCAGATACCCTGAAAAGCAATGATCTGATGCATCTGGAAGGCACCTGCTTGAGGAAGATAAAAGTTGTGTTGTGGTATGCATGCTAATGTGTTGTTGAAATTTGAGGACCAAAGTATATGTATATGTATTCTATTGATTAAGTTTTGTGTTTTAATTGATTTTTATTGTTAGCTGACTTGAGTGCCATTATTTGGCAGAAAGATCAGATATAAATTAACAAATGTAATAAAGACCAGCAGCCCTTTTAAACAAACAAACTCCCTGATTCTGTAGAGTCCTTAATTCTTTCCTGGTCCATTTCTGTATTCTAAACTGCCCTTGTGGGTCTTCTCTCCCAATTTTCAGTTTTCAGACATTTAACCAGTAGTTTAGCCTTGAAGGAGAAAAAGATGAAAGGAGGCAGAGTTCATTTGAATACATATAACCTTGGGAAAGGCCTGGTCTGCTCTGTAGTTTATTTGCATTTCAGCTATTGCAAGCAGATGTGTAGAGAAATGTGCTTTTTGAGTCCTGTAATTAGATGCAGCAATTAGCATTGATAACAAGGTGTCTTGTAGATCATGCCTGGACCACATGCAGTCCTTGAACACTTTGGCTGTTGTAAAGTGCAGAAATGGGAGGGGAAAGTCAGGTTTTGCATGGCAAGTTGAACTGCGTACAATTCAGAAGCACTGTATGGTGTATGGACGTGTATTTGTGACATCCCTTCCCATTTGAACTGCAGAATTTTATTCAATAGTTGACTGTTAACAGCACTACCTTAACCCTCATGGTGTACATAAAACAGTATTTTCAAGGGGTATTACGTAGCTTGTCCAGATAGAAAGAATATAATTTATTTTTATTTGTTTTATTAATAAAGTTTTAAATATCCCACTCTTCACTGTAAAATATACATAGGATGGACACATTATTTAATATGTTATTATGATAAAAATAATAAAATACACAAAATGGTATCAAATTCAGCCATCTTCTTTTGACACATAGGCCAAATATTCATAAAAGGCCTAGTAGAAAATAATTATTTTCACTTATTACCAAAAATTAGCGTGCCAGACTAATTTTGGGGAAAAGAAATTTCACATTTGGGGTTTCAGCAGTAGGAAAGCATATTAACAGTTTCATATGTCTGAATTTTGGTTGGTTTTCAACAAGAAGATGTAATGAAGGGGTACCTTGTCTGAATTTATGGATGAAAAATTACTATATCATTTATCATGTTGATACTAATACCAGCAATCTAACCAAGGAAGTACCATAAAAATTCTGCTGATTCTGTTGGTATAAATAGAATAGGCCAGGATCTTACACAGTCAGACTGCTCACAAAATGGACAATTCTACAAGCAAGTTTGACATTCTCATTGCTCACACAGGAAGGTATTCAGGACCTCCCTGCACAAGTGGGGATAGGAGAGGTGGTGGTGAACAAATCCAGGCTTTAAAGAAGCAGGCAGCTGTCAGTGGTGTTGGCCTCTGCCAGGAGGTTCATACTAGCCAATGCATTGTAAAACTGCCAGCAGAGTGTTCTGTTGCACCAAAATTGAACACGATCCTGGCCGCAGTCTTATAACAGATTATATTTGAAAACACCCACCTAAAAGCTTGTGCCTTACAGAATCTGAAGTAACAGTGAAATCTGTAATGTTATCCAGCTGCTCCACCTTGTGGCCAAATTCCTGTAATGGCTGTCTTAAATGGAGAGGACAGCTGGTAGCGTTGAACTCTTGGGGGATATACCCTACTTTTGTCCTGCACCAGCATATGGCCTTTAAGGGTTGTGGAAAGCAGTAGAATGCTGTGAATTTTGAGAATGCCACAACTGCTTTCCTGGTAAATGTGTCCATTTTTGCATAAATGTGCTCATTTTTATAGCAAAGAGTTTTGGAATACCGCTGCAACATGTAATTGAACATGATCTTTGTAGTAGTTTATGAAACATTATTTATGAACGTTTCTATTCTGCCCTGTTTCCAAAGACTTTGAGGCAAAATGGAATGAATAAAATAATATGAATAGTGTAAAATGGATCTATATTTATATATCTTAGAGAGAGAGAGAAGGAGAATGTCCTCCCCACTCTCAAACATTACAAGTATATGAATAGTTTCCCCTATTCATATACTTGTAATACTTGGGAGTGGGGAGGACCTTGTCTCAGGCTTTGTCCGTAGTAAGTCCTAGTCCCTTCAGGAAGGGCTGGGAATTATCCCAGTCTGAAATCCTAGAAGTTGCTCTCTTTCAGAGCTAAATGGACAAGTGGCATCTAGCTCATTATAAAGGCACCTTCTTGTGCTCTCAAAAGTTTTGAAGGGTCCAGGTTCTTAAAAGCTTTTGCTTTTGTCTGGAATGTCTGGGGCCCACTATAGTGAATGAACTTTCTATACCTCTCGTGGGAACTTTCTTGTTTCCTAAGATTTCAGTTTCTCCTTTAGCCGAGGCTTCCAGCATTTTAAAGCCTCAGGCTCTTGCTTTTTAAAACTTATTATTACCTTTACACCAACACTCTGTACAAAGTACAGTGTACATGAAAGACATGGTGCCCTTGGGGCACTCACTACCTGGTGCCCTAGACTTGAGCTGGCAGCTATGTATATTTTGGGGAAAATGAGTGTATAATCAAGTTCTCTTGCTATGTTTGTTTTAAATCAGGGGGTGCTGGAGGCAACCTAGCCCATGTGCGCCAAACCATAAATCCAGAAAGGTATTTTGTGTTGGTTTTTATAAACCTTTTAATGGGAATTCCTGTAAAATACCATTAAGATTCCATCACACCATAAGGCTTCAACATGCTTGTTGCATTAAATGAGCCTTCCTTCCCTCTTGGCCTTTGGGATTTTGCACATGGTAAGGCTCCTTCATATAATCCCATTTATATGAAATTGGGTTGGATTTTTTTAAATGTAGCTGTGGGGTGGGGTGAGGGCCAAAGATATGTGAAACAATTGCAGTCTTATGCAATTTCTTTGTACCCCAGGGCTAAGAAAGTACCTGCTACAGTACACTCAGCCTTGTCCCTGGCTAATGAGCCTACATTCTGAGTCAGCCTATTAAGGCTTGGTTCCAGAGTGGTATTATTTAGTCAGTCACCCAAGTACTTTTCCTCCTATATATTAATTACTCTGCTCATTACAACAAAGCAGGCAAATGACACTGAGCTAAGGGTAGGTAAAAGGAATTTTTAAGCAAGAAGCATCACAGTGAAAGATGAGATTGCAGCTTGTTTGTCTCCATTTGGGACTCACAGAAGAAATAATCTCCCCTCTTTACCAGAGAAGCAAAAGTCCGAGGGAGTTTGGAGGTGCAAAAGACAATTAGAGTGGACATGTTGTTGTTAATTGCCATAAAGTTGACTTCAACTTATGATGACCCTATGAATGAGAGACCTCCAAGTTACCCTGTTATCCAACCATGTTTTGATCTTGCAAGCTCATGATTCTGGCTTCTTTGATTGAATCTATTCACCTATATTATGCCCCCCCCTTTTTTCTACGGCTTTCTTTACCAAACATTTTCCAATGATTCATGTCATTTTAAAGTTAGCAAAGTGTAGTGGTCTGAGTGTTGGACTAGGATTCTGGAAGTGTTTCATCTCATGTTGACTTATGGTGACCCCATGAACTTCATAGGGATTTCTTAGCCAAGGAGTTCTCAGCAGTGATTTTGCCAGTTCCTTCCTCTGAAATACAGCCTACAGTACCTGATATCCTGGGAGATGAGGGTTCAGATCTCTCCTTGGCCATAGAAATGGTGATTTGGGGCAAGTCATGTTCTCTCAGCCCCAGAGGAAAGCAATGTCAAATCTGCTCTAAACAAATCTTGCCTAGAAAACTCCATTATAAATTCACCTTAGGGTGACCCAAAGTCAGAAATTATTTGAAGGCACACAGCAACATGTAATTTCATGATCTGTCCAAAAGTACAATTGTCTCAGTTTAGCCCTCTTTTAGTGAGAGTTCAGTCATGACTTGCAGGTGGGTCTGTTTGTTTGGGTTTTGTTTGTTGTTTACTGTTTGATAGTCGATGGTATCTGTTGAACTCTACCCCAGCACCACATTTCAACCAAACCAATTTTCTTATCAGCTTGCTTTATTGCTCAACTTTCACAATCAGCCCTGGAAATTTAAAATACGATGGCATGTTTTGGGTGGATGGCATTCCATTCCACATTTTGACCATCCTTGTTTTGGAAGTTTTTTCTCTCCTCCCTCCTGAGAAGGAAAGGAGATGGAGTGTGCACATCTGCAGGTCATCCCTGTTTGTGGGCATGCTTGTTTATGTGTTTTAGTACTGCTAGCCTGTCAAGAGAAGGAATGTTAAGAAATTGTAGACATGCCTGCTGAAAACCAAAAGCAATGTCCACAAGATGGCGCTTTTCATCTTTCAGGCTCCTGATTGTTCACCAGAAATTCATCATTCTGTGCAGATTACTTCTTGTGATACCAATAAGGTCTTTTTATAATTTATAATCGTAATTTTTTAAAAAGCTTACATGAGGTGGGCAACATTATAAAGGCATAGCTGAGAGAGAAGAGCCAACGTCCATCTGAAGCACATTGCATACACAGGCTTTCCTTTTTCTTTTTTTCTGACCTCTTTCAAGGCTTTAGCTTTAAGAATGCTTAAGAAACACTGTAGGAAGACAGTACTGTACTTTGTACAGAGTAAAGAATAAGATATAATATACATGAGCCAGTCATGTATGTGAGCCAGTCATGTTAAATCATATCAGATACAAGATGAACATAAGAAAAGTTCCTGTCAATGAGCTGTTAACACATACTGATCATGAATTTGGCAAAGTTCCTGTCCCGAAATTCTGATGTTATGTATTTCTGTGAAATGTGTGGGCTTATCTTCCCTTCAGTCACAAAATCTATAGCTTTGGTCTGATACTGGAATTCCAGTTGTAATTCATGGATACATTCATTAAGCGCTGTACTCTGTAACACAGGGGTTGGCAACCTACAGCCCGCGGGCCGTTTCCGGCCCAGGTCGGCGGACTTA
>CM034701.1:175898526-175933763 GCA_020142125.1 Phrynosoma platyrhinos | reverse complement strand
ACGGGAGACCGGCCCAGGTCTCAAAAAGGTTGCCTGTCCCTGCTGTAACACATCTCATAGTGCAAGCATAAAATGTATTTGATTTCTAAAGACCAAACTAGATGTGTGCGCTGTCTCCTGATAGTTTGGTGTTTGAGGTTTTAGTTATTTAAAGTCTGAGTCTGATCTGAACTAGAAGAGTTTAACTCCTCCTGCCTCTTGTCTAGTTTATATCCTCCCTGCTTTTTGATTTGTGGGAAAACGGAAATAGCATATGAAGTTGCACCTGCACTGCAGAAATAATCCAATTTGACACCACTTTAACTGCCATGGCTCAGTGCTGTGGAATTCTGGGAATTTTAGTTTCTTATGGCACCAGAGCTCTCTGACCGAGAAGGCTAAATGTTTCATAAAAGTACAGTTCCCAGAATTCCATAACATTAAGTCATGGCAGTTAAAGTGGTGTAAAGTTGGATTATTTCTGCAGTACAGATACAGCCTAAGGGGGGTTGCAGACTGCCAGAAATAGTGCAAATTGAGTCCACTTTTAGGGTTAGGGTTAGAGTTAGAGAATCATGGGAACTGTAGTTTATTGTGGCACCAGAGTTGTCTGACAGAGAAGGCTCAATGTCTCAGGAAAATAACAGTTCCCATGATTCCCTAGCACTAACCCTAACCCTAAAAGTGGACTCAATTTGCACTATTTCTGGCAGTTTGCAACCTCCCTAAGTCTCTGCATCTCATAGGGCCTTTGCATGCTGCCAAAAATAGTGCAAATTGAGTCCACTTTAACTGCCCCGACTCAGTGCTGGGGAATCCTGGGAACTGTAGTTTATTGTGGCACCAGAGCTCTCTGACAGAGAAGGCTCAATGTCTCAGAAAAAAATACAATTCCCATGATTCCCTAGCACTGAGCCAGGGCAGTTAAAGTGGACTCAATTTGCACTATTTCTAGCAGTCTGTAGTTCCTGAATAGAAAAGCAGCTGGGATGTGTGGGTGTATGTGAGAGAGAGTTTGTATCTGGAACAGATGAATGGCAGGAAGAGGAAAAGTTAAGCATCTTCTGCTGCTAAATTCCATTTTCCAAACAACATTGCCATTTTATCTTTTGAGAAAATTAAATGATTATGAACCATATGAACAGCACAGCTGTATAATTTCTACTACCCAGGGAAGTTCACTTGGTAGCTTTCAGGAAGAATACCTGTGGGGCTAGCTGAGGATACAGAAGAAAGCCACGTTTCAGGTGTCCTGGTGATGCAGGCACCACATGTGGGTATATCCAAATGTGATTTTTTTACAGTTGGGGACATTTTTTGCACCAAGTGTTCAAAGCACAGCTCAGTTCTCTGCATGCCTTTTCAGAAATATGCCCCACCACAACTCCTTTCAAGCATGCAAAACACAGTGCAATTATTTGCACTTAAATCTTAAATACCCTGCTATTTAAATGCTTTTAAAATGTGAAGGAATTTAAAATGTAAAGGCCTTTAAATTGCTTTTTTCTCCAAGCACTTAATGGAAGTAGCAACAGGATTCCCTGATTCAGTTCAGCTTGCCAAAAAGGAAGTTTTGATTACACATTAGGACGAACGAACTTCCAGAAAGTAAGAGTTGTGTAACAGTGGAAAAGACTGCCATGAAAGGGGGTAAAGCCTCCTTTGTTGGAGGCTTTTAAGCAGGTTTGGTGGTTATCTTCATAGTTACTTTAGCTGTGTGTCTATGTGCCTTCAAGTTGTCGGTTGACTTACAGCAACCCCATTGCCTTCATAAGATTTCTTAGGCAAGGAATACTTAGAGGTGGCTGTGCCAGTTTCTTCTTCTGAAATAGAGCTGACATCACCTGGTATTTCTTGGTAGTCTCCCATCCAAGTATTAAGCAAGGCTGATCCTGCTTAGCCCTCAAGATCAGAGGGGAATCTGTTGCCTTTAAGGTATTTAGGCTAAGGTAATGTAATTCGATTAGATCCTCCTTTGGATTGTTCCAATTCTTTAAGTTTATGAAATGTATTTGGGGTAGCCATGTTTACCCTTCAGCAAAATATAGCAAAACATCCAAAATCCACAAAAGAGTGATGCCTTTATTAGCCAGCGAAAATGCACAAAACATTCCATGCAAGCTTCCAAAACTCCATAGGCTTCTTTGTCAGGCAACAGATAAAAAGATTTTAAAATCATACCGCTGACGGGCAGGGGGATGATGGTGTTAGAATCACAGGTATAGGTTTTGTATCAGATGTTGTCCCTGCTGTAGTTCAGTTGGTTTGGAGGGATCTCAGGGCAGGCAGAGGCCATTTCCCTCAGGTGGGGACAGTAAAATTTAAACTCCATTAGCAGCAGCAAAGTAACTCTTCTGTGGATCCAGGGTGCCTCTGTCTTTTGTGAAGCCACAGGTCCCTTTCTTGGGCAGATGACACTGAATTTATCAAAAAGTCTCTGTGCTATCACATCTGGAAAACTATTAGTGCCATGTAGGTAAAATGCATCCAGTTTAGTTCAAAACATTTTACCTTTGTTGGAGATAGAAACTTCAGAGAGTTAAATCCCAATCCTTGCTTCCCTCTTATTTAGGATTCCCCTGTTGCAGCTAAATCTGGTGTCTTCAGATCCAGGAAACATATTCAGGGGTAGCCATCCTGGCCATACATCAAAATAAAACAGAATCCACAATCCACAAAATATCTTTATTCACAATACCAGCCAAAATACACAACACCCATCATGCAAGCTTTCAAAGCTTCTCTGGCTTCTTCATCAGGCAAAAGATATTAAAAAATCATACCATGGGTGCGGGAGAGTGATGGTGTTGGGAGTCATAGGCCTACATTTTGTATTATATTTTGTCTGATGTATACTTCAAGCCTATAGTTAGCTTTGAAGAAAGTTGTCTTCCTCCTGGGTCCAGTTTCAATCTTTTCCCTACAGCTAATTAACTAACTGCAAGGAAAAATTGTTTGGGGTGAACAAGCCATAGAAAAGGGGTGCCTGAAGGACATGCATCCCTGTAACCTAGGGGATAAAATGTTTTAGTTCTTCTATTTCTTAATCTTTTTAGATGGGTTGCCAGAGATAAAGAGAGCACATAATCCTAACAAAAACTATATAGTGTTTTCTTTTGTTTTGTTTTTCAGAGTAAAAGAAAATGTTTGTGTCCCCCTGTCCACTGCTGCCTAGGTGTTAAATAAGCTGAGACCTGTGCAGCTGAACAAGAGCTGCAGTTGTTTTGTTAAGCTAGGAATGGAGGCATATGTGTGTGACTAAATAGACATGCATTCATGGGTACTTAAATGTACAGAATGAGAATAGGGCATTTCTTCTTCGTGGTCTCTGTAAATCACACAAATGGGTTATATCTGTGCCTGCGCAGCTAGCCTGGAAAGTTCTAGTATCACTGGGCAAATTTCTAATTGCAACTTTTTGGTGATAGCTCTGCCCCTCTCTATAAGGCCCTTGGCGTTCCCATTCTTTCCTCATGCCTACTCTGAAAATTCAATAAAGTTTATTTCCACTTGAATTTGTAAACTATTGCAGCCTAAATGAAGTATTATGCAACCTACTGCACGACTCTTTAAAAAACAAAGTTCTCCAAGATTGTAAATGCTGATATAGAATGGAAAGAGTTAATATTCTGCATATGTTGTGCTCTGAAGATATTTATGGCAGTGTGTCTTCCAACAGAAAATTTCTTTAAAATAGTATTTTATTTTTAATTAATCCCCTTGTAGTACTACAGATTATTGTATATGCCTTTAGGGACTTGAATTATGGCTTCCTTGGGACCACAATATTTAATTTCTTTGCTGCCATGTATTAAAACCCATTGTTAACGCTGCATGAATATTTCTAGTGCTTAATGTATTAGAAAATCCTAAGTGAAAGGAGATTAGTTCTTATATTAATGAAAATTAAAGCTGCTTCTGTGATTCAAGGGAAAGCAAAATAATACAGATAAGAGCCAAAGGTTTATATTCACCTTAAAGAACATTAAAATGCTTCCTTGTTTTAAGATTATACAAAAGACATCTCTCTAAATTTTCAAGAAATAAATGACATTTTTGAAAATTGATTTGTCCTTTTCTTTTATATGTTCTGAAAAGACAGAAGTGGTCACAAGGAGCTTCTAAGGTTGCTTTGTTCTTCACATTCTAAGTAGTTAAACACAAATTGTTAATATTTTACTAACCAAAGGATAAAACATAGGTCACTAGAATATCTTTAAACCAAATGGGGAGAACCGGTGGTACAGTATTGGATTCCAACTCAAATCAGCCCCATCCAGGATTGGCCCGTAGACAGCACTAAGGAAAGGTTGCCTTCCTCATATCTATGGATTTAGTTGTCCTTTAAAAGCTATTAATCATCTACACCAAACTTTTGATCTCTGTCACACTAAAGACACTAGGCATTAAGTAAACCTTGCTGTTTGCCACCTTGAGTTCCTTGGGAGAAAGGCATATACGTAGGGACATAAGCATTAGTAGTATTAATATAATAATAATATAGGAAGGTCATTTTTAATGCACTTTCTGCATTCTTTGTTTATACTTCTAAAACAGAATGTTGGCTCCTGACACCATCTTGCTTCTTATTTTATTTTTGTTAATTGATTTCTCAGATATAAAGGCAAGAGGTTGTATCTCATCTCCCCTTTCTAGTAAAATAATACCATCTCCCTGGTGGAAAGGGAACCTGGCTGAGAGCAGGAGAGGGACGTTTCTTTGCTTAAATTGAAGTCTGTTGGTGGAATTTCAGATTTTATCCATAAATCTAACTTCACTCATCTCATCTTGCTCCATTTCATCACCACATCAGTTGTCCTGCTAGTTTAGTGACCATATTGCCTCATCTTCCATATGAGACAGAGATGGCTCTGTCTCCTAGCTGAGTCTTTCCCCCCCCCCAAGAAACGATATAGTATTCGGTACCAGTGTGTCAATAGTGCAGTGTGTTTCTGCCTCAGCAACTTATAACATCCAAGGAATAGGTGTCCCTATACTGAGGTCTCACAGATGCTGCTGTGCATTACAGTATAACATTGGGATCTCAGTTTTAAAAAAAAATAAGAATTGATACTTTTAGCTTCTTTAAATTATATATGAGCATCCTCTCAAAGGCAAAGAAAAATACTGCAGAAGTCTTCTGCTTAGGTGTCACTGATGAAGTAGGTTTCTCAGATAATATTTGGTATTTTGTCACATAATGTAGTTGTGCAAATAAGGTTAAGAGAGGAAGGCTCGTAGGCGGTATTTTAAAACAAAACATTTCTGAACACCTGCACGACATAAATCACTCTTTCCCATAATCTGAATTGTAAATATTTGCTTATGTGCAAAGTTTTCATGGTTAAAATGTAATCAAGATGTTTGGGTTTGGGGAAAACTAGTCTTGTTCTTCCATTAAAATATCATCTTAATTACTTTTAATTGAGATGGATTTCATAGTGATGCCAGACCAGCAAAAGGTTATTTATTATCTTGCCATGTGTTTTATATAGTTGAACACATGGTTTCTCACCCTAAACCGTTTCTCATTCTGAACAATTCGTTTTACAAGTATGCTGATAAAGGAGGAAGTATTAGCCTTTGCCAAAACTGTTTTCTCTAGAAACATAAGTAAAATGCTCCTAGAATTTCATCAGTTGTAAAGGCTGATTCACACAATATACAGGGGCCCCTTGTTATACGCAAGGGATCCATTTCAGACCCCCCACCCGCATAAGGCAAAAAACTTCAAGTCCCATTCTTCCCTATGGCTGCACGTTCCCGTATGCACCGTTATAATGCCTGGGGCTTGCTGTCTGTGTGAGCTCAAGTCTGCAGATGGCAAGCCCGCGTATGGCGTGGGCACACTGTACTTTGCTTGAAGACTCTTTAGTGTGAACTATCTATAAAATTTTGTGACTGTAGTTTATTGTGGCACCAGAGCTCTGTGACAGAAGGCTCAATGTCTCAGAAAAAACTACAATTACCATGATTCCCTAGCATGGAGCCAGGACAGTTAAAATGGTCTCAAACTGGATTATTTCTCGCAGTCTGTATAGGCCCTCAGTTGACAGCAAATGAAAACTCTGTGACATTTGATAGGTGATAGCTGATTCTGCACATGCGTGCAACTATTTACTGCTGCAGACAAATACTGATGAACTGTGGGCCTTTGCAGACTGCCAGAAATAGTGCACATTAAATTGAGGCACTGCCCTGGCTTAGTGCTAGGGAGGCATGGGAATTGTATTTTTTTCTGAGACATTGAGCCTTCTCTGTCAGAGAGCTCTGGTGCCACAATAAATTACAGTTCCCATGATTCCCTAGCACTGAGCCAGGGCAGTGCCTCAATTTAATGTGCACTATTTCTGGCAGTCTGCAAAGGCCCTATCTGTGTGTAAAACAGGTGACTGGACTGGCAAGTGACTTTTACTTCAATGTTGGTAATAGGATAATGACCTCCACAGCACCGGAGGGCACTAGATTAGTTTAAGGGGTGCAGGGCAGGCTGTTTGGTCCACACGTCTCTCTCCTCCAACAAAGGGAACCATCCAGAGAGCTCAGGAAAAATGGTCACTCTGTCTCTAGAACTCAGTATTTACTGCCTGAAGCAGTTTCCTCATTCTGCCTAATGGTAGGGCCAGTCCAGCTGTGGCCAGACTATCATTTTAATATTTGGCTGAGAGAAAAAGTGCCAAAAGAAAAAACAGAAGAAATGATAATGTATACACATGAAGTTCACATGAAGTCTTTAAGGGAAGTATATTGTGTAAATCAGCCTTCACAACTGATGAAATTCTAAGAGCATTTTATTTAGGTTTCTAGAGAAAACAGTTTTGGCAAAGGCTAATACTTCCTCCTTTATCAGCATACTTGTTTATAAATGTACTTGGGAAACCGACATCAACAAAATTAATGCATAAAGTTAATTAGTTGCTGAAGTATAAACACGAAAGACATGAATTAAAATGAAATAAACAATAGCTGCGAGGTGATGATTAATGGTTTAAGAATCCAAATAGAATCCCATCTATACAAAAGTAAGAAATGTTGATTGTCTGTGACTGGGCAAGTGACTTTGTGATGATCTTGAAGATGAGTTGCTAGGCTCAGCTATAGCTGCTGGCATCTGTAAATGATGTCCCTTGGGAGTGTGGTAGAACTAGTTCAGAGCCTGACTAGGACTTCAAGTGAACAAAATCTCTTAAACTTATGAACAGAAGATCTTTAAGTGTTTTGAAATCATGTTATTAGTTCTTTTTTGTATAGGTTTCAAACACTCTGTCTCTTTTATGTTTTATTAATTTGAATCAAACCAGAGTTGAAGAAGAAAACGTTAACCTTCAAGCTTTTGTTATAATTTTATTTTCCTCATATCCCACTTGTTTTGCTTGTTAAAAACCTTCTTTAATAGGATTCATTTGGCAAAATAAACTACAGTATTTATTTCATCTTTTGTAAGCTGTCTTGAGTCTCAGTTTTGGGGAAAAGGCCAGTTATAAATGACTTGAGGATGAGGATGATTTTTTCAAGCTCTGGTTTCAGATAATCAGCTTGAAAATGAAAAGTTTAAGGGAAACTATATTTTGTCTACACAGTATTTCTGTTAAATTTTATTAACACTTTTCTCCTTAAGTATTTCCTACAGTTGTTTTGTTGCTTTAAAGTTTATGAGAATCATAATTTTTTTCTTTTGTTTCAGATACTGATGAGTACAGGCCACCGGTTTGGAAATCTTACTGTGAGTATTTGAGTAGAGTTTTTATTTTTAATATCCCTTTTGCCTACCTCCCAAATGGGTATTCTTAGTATTTTCAAATTCATCCAGTTAAGTCTGGAAGTCCATACATATCCACACATATCCTGCTTGCTGTCATATATGACTGATTGTACTTTGTGCTCTCTGAAGTCAAGTGAATTGCTAGGCTAGCTGCTCAGAACATTAATATACTAACAGAATCTATTGATGTTGAAGAGATTTTGACTGCCCAGTTTTTCCTACTAAAACCAATTGAAGCAAGGAAGTTTAAAAAAAACTGAAGCAGGCAATTGCATATACCTTATTTTCCTGCGTATAAGACTACTTTTTAACCTGCAAAGTCTGTGGTTGAAGTGGGGGGTCGTCTTATACGCCCGGTATAAGGATAAGGAGGGCAGAGGTGTTAAAACTCTATATTTTGACTGGAAAAATGGAGGGTCGTCTTATACGCCGGATCGTCTTATACGCCGGAAAATACGGTACTCAGGTTTATATACCAGTACTTTTAGTCATATTAAGCAGTGAATATAAAATTCATGGCACTTCAAGCCCAATATTAGGATTGATTTTAGCTGTTGTGGCATGCCTGAAGGACATGTTACTCCACTTAACCATCATCTCTCTCATAGAGAACAAAAAAGCTCTTTATTAGAGAATGACTAATCCAATTTGGAAAATGAGAGATCTTCAGAAAACTAGTTGCTGCTCATTCTAAATCTACCTATGAGCATGGATAAGCATCAGTAAATAAACAGAACAAAATTGAAATCCAGAAAAGACCCTGAACAAACATCTTCCCACTCCCTTGCAGTTCTAGGCTTACAAGAGCCTAGTTATCTATATTTGAAACCCAAATTTGTGCACCTTATTAGCTTGTGAAGTCTTTTATAACAGACACTGAGACAATAAACGTACCATGTTCTCAAAACCCCAAAATGTGTAGGTATTGATCAAAAGATATTTGGGCAGATTAAGGAAAAAAGGAAAGAAAGTGGGAATGGTAAATCTTTTGTTTGTTTGTTTGTTTGTTTGTTTTTACTCTTGGGCATTTATTCCTGCCACCAAGTAGCTCAACCATGGGACTAAACTATTATTATCAGTGTTTCATTACACTGTTCTGCTGTAATTTAAGTTAGTTCTGTATTGAAGTCAATCCAGCGCCAACCTTTATTTGATTTCATTTGTGCCCAGGATTTTCTCTCTCCAGAGCTTTGAAAGAATTGCAGTGCCTTTAAGGATCTCTTCCCCACAGCTGCTATCCCATAATCAGTCTTGTCAGAACCTTTGTCTGTTTCAGAGCCTCTTAAGTGTCCCACAGTGCTGCTTTTGAGTCATAACTTATTATATCAGTAGCTTGTCATATGCCAAGCCAGTTACTTAATATAAAACCATTAACACTGAAAGTGACTTGAAGCAGGCTTTTGTCTTCAAGCTGATGATTAAAGGATAAAATTGGCACTCATTGTGTCACTTATATTAAACATCATTAATCACAACAGTCATACATCCACCACTTGTCATAAAGAAATGCATGTGTATTGCCTCTGGATGCAAAATAAGAATAATAAATCTCTGAAAAACAACCCTTTGCAAAGCAGTGAGCTTTTACATTGTTTTGCTGCTGTTTATTTTAGTGTACATGCCACAACAACCCGTAGCATTAAGGGTTCTCAGTCTTTATTATACTATAGTGACCTCTTGTTGGGAATCAGTAGTTCCCATTTTTAAAAATGTTTCCTGTATGCTGCATTATCTTCACTACACTTGTGAATTTGTAGTGGTTTGTGGGTGTATAACATATTTTAAGCTGATACAAGTCAGGGATGGTGAATGCCAGGCCTTCCAGATGTTGATAAACACTGGCTAAATTGCTAGTGCTGATGGGAGTTATATTCCAGTATCTGAAAGGCCATGTGTTCAGTACCTCTTATCTAAGCAATGACTAAATGCTAAGCAGTGCATTAAATCTCCACTACAACCACCACCAAGTCATGCTGATAATTGTGATACTGTATAGCTCTTTCTCTTATATAATTGTTTATATTTTGTAATAATTTTTATTGTATTTCATTATATATTGCAAGTCAGCTCTGGACATATTTTTTTCTGAAAAAGTGGCATACAAATAAGTTAATGATGACTGATCCTTAGTGTGAAGAGATCACTATTTCATGAAATAATTCAACAATAAAATGAAATGCTAATGTTCATAAGCTTGCTTTACATTCAGTTATGTGCCAAACATTAAAATTAAAACTGATTCACCTTTCCCTTTTCCTAGTGTATCAGTTGCAACAAGAAGCTCCCCATCCTAGAAGGATTACCTGCACATCTGAGGTGGGTACCATGAAAACTGAGAAAATAACATTGTATTGTATGTTGTTTCTTAGTTTACATTCTGGTCCTTCTAGGTCTGAGTGTTCCAGCAGAACCCACTATTGCATGTCCAGCCCTTGACCCCACTCCCTTACCTTCCATCTTAATTTTGCACAATGTCCGACACTGTGTTGGGAACATGTAGGAAATTGAAATTATGACCAGGGGTCGGCAACCTTTGTTGCCAGGGAGCCGGGGGGGGGAATGGCATGGGGGGGAGGCTTGCACACTTGCGCGCACGCACTTACCCCCCGCGCACGCATGCATGCGTGGTGCGCATGGGCACGCGATGCAGCTGCCATTTTGGAAGCCCTCCGCGCAAGGGAGACTTCCCTGGGCCATGCGGGGGGGGGGCTTCTCTGGGCCTTCTAAAGGCCCCTCTGTACCTGCGGTGGCCGAATTCGCCTGCAGCAGTGGCAGGGGGCCTTTCCAAGGCCCAGGGAAGTGACTGCGGCGGGCAAATTCTCCCGCAGCAGCCACGAGGGGGCTTCCCTGGGCCTTCTAAAGGACCCTCTATGTGCGAATTCACCCTCAGTGCCAGCAGAGGGGCCTTCCAAAATGGTGCCCACGTCATGCATGCACGCACAATGCGGACGTAATTTTGGAAGGCCCCTCACTCGCAGCCACCATTTTGTTTGCCAAAATGGCGGCCGCAAGTCGTTTGCGTATGCGCAGGAGTACTGTGCATGTGCAAACGACTCGCGATCGCCATTTTGGCAAACAAAATGCTGGCGGCAATGCTTGTGATGGCGGTAGCATGCGGCGGCAGCAGGGGCAGTGGGGGCCGGGTGACAGGGGTCCACGGGCCGGGTGCATCCCCTGATTATGACTGTTTAGTTCTAAAGGAGTGTGTTTGCGGTTGCTACTAGATAATTATTTGTTTATTTATTTATTTATTTATTTATACTCCACCTTTAGCCATAGCCATCAAGGAGGCTTACATCTAAAATCAAATACATAAAACAACTCCTACAAAGCAATATGAACTAACACAATTAACCCCCCATTAAAAATACATTAAATACAAGTCTTAGGGCCTTTGCCGACTGCTAGAAATAGTGCAAATTGAGTCCACTTTAAGGGTTAGGGTTAGGATTAGGGAATCATGGGAACTGTATTTTATTGTGGCACCAGAGCTCTCTGACAGAGAAGGCTCAATGTCTCAGAAAAAAAAAACAATTCCCATGATTCCCTAGCACTAACCCTAACCCTTAAAGTGGACTCAATTTGCACTATTTCTGGCAGTCTGCAAAGGCCCCTAGTTAAAACTAGTTAAACAGTAAACAATTTTAAAAACAAATGTAAACAATAGGCACTCTGGGGCGTGGCGCGGGTATACAAAGTATCTGACAGGGGGATCAGGACAGATTAGTAGTTTATTCTGGGTAGGCCTGCTGGAAGACATCTGTCTTGATGGCTTTTTTAAAGCCATCTAAGTTGGTTATCTGACGGATCTCTTCCGGCAAGGCGTGCCAGAGTCTGGGAGCAGTAGCAGAAAATGTCCTCTGGGAGGTCGCCGCCAACCTATTTTTCATCAGTTGAAGCAGCTTCCTCCCAGAGGACCTGAGGGCGTGGGGCTGTCTGGAGGTGGGGGGTGCACTGGTATCAGAATCACCCATACCCCACCAAAGACTGAAAGTAAGTTTCCCTTTCTGGAATTCTGTGCCCCTTTCTACAACACTATTGCTATCTCTGATCATAGATCAAGGCAGGATTTCACCTCTTCCCCCAACTCTTCCCACTTTGTACTGGAAATCTTGAACATGAAACTGCTCCTTATCTCCAGTCTTAAAGTAGGATTCTCAAAAATATGGAAATATTTTACAGTATATGATCACAACAACAAGAATAACATTAGCTCAGAGATGGAATGACACGGATACCTCAACAAAAGAAGATTGGCTGATGACGATGACTGAAATAGCTGAAATGGACAAATTGACAAAATTGATTAAAGAAAAATCTTTGAATAATTTAAAGAAAGATAAGGAATTGTTTATTACATACTTGCAGTCCCATTGGGGATATGAATCAGTTTGGGATTTTGTAAAATAAATAGTTTGTATATCGTAGACTCAGTATAAATATAGTTTCATATAAAT
Organism: Phrynosoma platyrhinos; assembly: GCA_020142125.1. Lineage (NCBI taxonomy): Eukaryota > Metazoa > Chordata > Lepidosauria > Squamata > Phrynosomatidae > Phrynosoma > Phrynosoma platyrhinos. Next base: position 175,921,565 of record CM034701.1, on the reverse strand, counting down.
ATAATAATACAGTAGTGGTATATATCCATAAGTGGGGGAAGGAGTCAATAATGTATGTTTGTTTTTGTTTAGTTAACTTTGTTTTGTTATTGTTGCTTGTTTACATTTGCTATATAAATATCACTTACCTGGAACTCTGAAATCCAAAATACTCCCAAATCCAAAATTATCCACATAAGTGGCTTAGATAGTGACACCTTTGCTTTCGGATGGTTCAGTGTACACAAATTTTGTTTCATGAACACAATCATTAAAAATATTGTGTATAAAATTGCCTTCAGGCTATGTGTATAAAGTGTATGTTAAACATAAATGAATTTCATGTTTAGACTTGGCTCTCATCTAGAAGATACTTCACTATGAATATGCAAATATTCCAAAATCCAAAATAATCTGAAATCCAAACTTCTGGTCCCAAGTTTTTCAGATAAGCTAGATTTAGCCTGTATGTATACAATTAATTTGTGGTTGTGTTTAGATTTAATAAAAATGACTGTAAAATAATTAATTAAATTAATAAAATAATCAGGGACAGGGACACTCTATGACAAAAAAAATAACATAATTCAAGACCAGGAAGGAATAAAAAGATGTTGGATGCACAAAGAAGGAGTGAACATAGAAGGGAGGAATGTCAACAATCTAAGATATTCTGATGACACCATAATGTGAGAGCTGGACAGTTAAAAAAGAAGATAGGAAGAAAATAAACTCACTTGAGATGTGGTGTTGGAAAAGAGTGCTAAGGATTCATGGACAGTCAGAAAGACAAACAAATGGGTCCTAGTGCTGGAGATCAAGCCAGAAATCTCCCTGGAAGCTATGACAAAACTTAGGCTGCCGTACTTTGGACACATCAAAAGACATGACTCACTGGAGAAAACAATAATGCTAGGAAAGATGGAGGAAAGTAGAAAGAGAGAAAGGCCACATGCCAGATGGATGAACTCTATTAAAGAGATCATGAGTATGAATTTGCAGGAGTTGGGCAGAGCAGTAGAGAACAGGGGGTCTTGGAGATGTCTCATTAGCAGAATCGCCATGGGTCAAGAGTAACGCAAGGGCATTTAACAACATAGCAAAATAAAGTTAACAACATAACAAAATAAAGTAAAGACTCAGATTGTCTTCCCATGCTACCTGCCTTCTCAACTGAAAGGTGAGATGTACATACACAAATTTGTCAATTTTTGGGGAGGGGTGATACATCCATTGGACCCTTTGTAGTTTTGATTAGATGCATAGGCTAGAGCAGGGGTCGGCAGCTTTTGTTGCTGGGGGGCTGGGGGGGGGAATGGCACTGGGCCCAGGTGGGCGCTTGCCCCCATGCACGCGCGTGCTCACGACAGCAACCGTGTCGCGCATGCGTGTGTGGGGGGTGTTATTTTGGAACGCGCATGCACATAGAGCCAGTGCTGCTGGGCATTACAAAATGGCGCCCCAGATCACGTATGCATGCATGCAACGCGGAACGCCGTTTGGGAAGGCCCAAAGGCACCTGTGCTGTGCAAATTCGCATGACGCCGGCGCCATTGGGCCTTCCAAAATGGCGCCCTCCGCTGTGCGCACGCATGCGCAAGCATGGGAGCCATTTTGGATACCAGAATGGCACCCTCGTGGGCGGCGCACACGCGGTGGCGGCAGGACTGGCCACTGGCCGGTCCCAAGGCCTCCGTGGTCCACACTCAGCCCACCCCTGGGCTAGAGATTCTTTTCTAGTGTGTGAGGAAGTTTTATCATTTAAAAATGTGCTTCCAGTTTCTTATTAAAACATTAAACAGTGTGTTTATGGTAGTGCTACAGTGTTCTCCCTTTGCCTTTGTGAATTTTGTGGATGCTAGATCCAGAATGTGCAGTGGTTTGAGTGTATGAACTAGTGGGAGTATACAGGGTCAGAATTAAATTTGCCACATTTTCAAGGAAAGGTTAATGATGGCATGTGAAACAATGAATTTGCTTCACTTATCCATGTGATTTCCTGAATACAGATGTCAGTGGAATGATATGAGGAAAAGCCATGACCAGTTAAGAGTAGACTCCAACCTTCCCAACAAGAATAAAATACTGCTTTTCTTGTGCCATCGTGCAAACATGTTTCAAAAGTGAAAAAAGACATTTCAGTGGGCCCTTGATATCTACTGGAGTTTGGTTCCAGGACCCCCTGTGGATACTCAAGTCCCATTATATACAATGGCATAATAAAATGGTGTCTCTTATATAAAATGGCAAAATCAAGGTTTGCTTTTTGGAATTTAAAAAATATATATTTTCAAGCCATCAGTAGTGGAATCCATGGACTCAGAATCCATAGATACCAAGGCTGCCAGTACTTAACTCAAACCGTTTAGAATCCATAGATATAGCTGTGTTAGTCTGTAGAATCAATATTTAGAGAGATCTTGTAGTACCTTTGAGACTAACTGAAATGAAGCAAGAGCTTTCCTAGAGTTCAGTCTACTTCCTCAGATGTATAAAACCATTTAGTTATTAATGAAAGATATATGTTAAATTACCCTCAAGGTCTTTACAGCAGCTTTATCTAGTGGTCAAATTAGATATGACATTAAAGGTATTGTAGAATCATAGAATTATAGTCCAGTCCAACTCCCTACCATGCAGGAATACACCATCAGAGCACACCCGGCAGATGGCCACCCACCTCGGCTTAAAAACCTTCAAAGAAGGTGACTTCACTACACTCCAAGGCAGCATACTCCACTGTTGAACAGCTCTTACTGTCAGGAAGTTCCTCCTAATGTTTAGATGAAATATTTTTTCCTGTAGCTTGAATCCATTGCTGCCCTTCTCCAGTCTGCTGGGATCATGCTAGCAATCATATCTGTGTTTTCCTAAAAAATTAATAGTAGATGAACTTACTACTACTAGTTTCAAAGATCCTGCCATATTAATCTGAAGCAGCATTAAAACAAAGGAGGAGGAATCTAGCAGCATCTTTAAGACTAAATTATTTATATTTTAGAATGAGCTTTCATGAATATCAATCTACTTCCTCAGATGCCCTGAAAAAGTGATGTTAAGCCACAGATTGTACTATCACTGTGTTATGAGTTCATCTGAGGAAGTGGATTAATAGCTACAAAAGCCCATGCTAAACATAAATGATTTAGTCGAAAAGATGCTAGATTCTATCCCCTCTCTTGTCCTTTTTATGCTATTACTGATTCTTCATGGTCTTTGTGACCAGAGCTGAGCAGTGTCCTTTGGAAGAAACTCCATCCATGCAACAGGGCAGATGATCAGTGCTGTCTAATCTCTTTGATTATGTGAGAAGAAAAGGGAGAATGTTATGATAGGGTTTCTCTCAACCAACTGTATAAAAATTAAACATGTACAAAGTTCCAGTAGCTGAAATCATCATGTTAATAATTTTTTGTTTTTTAGTGAACAGTTTTATCTATTCTACAGCCCACTGCTGGATCATGGAATAACATCAGTTTCAATTTTTAATGTGCTAAAGAGTGAGATTTGACTAGTTGTAATACAGCTACAAAACTCCATCCATGCTAAAGAGACACTGGAAATGATTAAAGTTTTGAAATTTATTGCAACACTTTCATCATGCAGCCAAGGGAAGAGGACATTAATCTTCAAAATGTGTTTGTCATTTTGACATAGCCTTAAATACATGGGAGCATAGTACTGTCATAGCCTTAATAGCTTATACTACTTAGATCACAAACAGGATTAATTTACTGAATTAAATAGGAGTTTCTTTGTGCAATTCTCTTTCACTTGCCAGATGCAATTCTTCCAAATGTGCTTTAAGCCTCTTGGATGGAAAATAAAGCTCTAAAGGGTGTGAAGTAGTCTGTGTTTTTTAAAAAAAATACTGCTATATGAGAATATTGATTTTGGCAGGCATTTTGGTATTTATTTAGCTAATATTGATTGCTATTCATTAAGATAAGAAAGCATTCAGGAGAAATTAGCAGTTTTGCTTTTCATCCTATTAATGAATATTCTAATAAGAGCTTTCTTTTGCATAATGTTAGTCCCCTTTCCCTGCTTTAGCTCTGAGGCTGAGATGTTAATAATAGTGTAACAGACATTTATATTTACCAGAATAACCCATAATTACCATATTTTCCGGCATATAAGACTACCAAGCGTATGATGACCCCCAACTTTTCCAGTTAAAATATAGAGTTTGAGATATACTCATCGTATAAGACTACCCCTCTTCCAACTCACACCAAATAAAAATTTTAAAAAATCAGATTTGATTTCAATATGGTAATTTTAATTCAAATGCTTATGACATGCAGGTACTTAGCAGGAAAACTGTCACTTATAAACACAACAAACTACAGCTCCCATGTTCCCTAGCATTTATTTCTGCAGTGTGTTTTGGACCTTACTTTTTAAAAAATAGTCCAATTTTAAATGCTGCTTTAAAAATTATTTCCATCTCCCATCTATGAGATGGATGGGAGGAAGGACTGCCAATATACTAGGTGATGCATTCTGGGGTATGTACAATTTGCGGCCAAGTAAGTGACCCTGGGCATGGCACACACTCTCAGCCTCAGAGGATGGTAATGGCAACCCCCCTTTGAAGAAACATGACAAGAAAACCCCATGATAAGGTTGCCTTAGGGTCACTATAAGTTGGAAAGGACTTGATGACACACAAGAACAACAAAAAAATCTGCAGTTGTTTCATAAGTAGTACACGGGAATAGGAGCCTAGTCCTCTTCTCCCAAGGCTTCTTCCCAGCCCCACCTCTGTCCTCTTCTTCCTCCTCTTCTCCCAAGGCTTCTTCCCACCCCATCTCTGTCCTCTTTATCCTCCTCTTTTCCCAAGGCTTCTTCCTGCCCCCACCTCTGTCCTCCTTGTCCTCCTCTTCTTCCAAGGCTTCTTCCCCCTCACACCTCTGTCCTCCTCCTCCTTATACCTGGCGTATAAGACGCCCCCGACTTTAACCCCAGATTTCCCTGGTTAAAAAGTCGTCTTATATGCTGGAAAATACGGTGCTCTGCTTCATTAAAGGTTATTCATGGACTCTCAAATACATAAACACATACATGAGCCTTCATGTGTATATCTCTGGAGCTGGAGATGAAACAACATGCAGCAACAGGTATTACATTCCAGTTTCCCCATTGTCAGAAGCTCTATGTGTCACCCTCCAGGTGCTATAGAATTGCAGCTCCCATCAATCCAACTACCATGACATTTGATAAAGGAATGATGGGAGTGATAGTCCAGCAGGAAAATCACACATGTTTCCCAGTTCTACCTAGCCTAGAATCTTGTATGAAGCCTTAAATTACAAGTAGTGACACCAGTATTATGTTCTGGAGGTAGCTGGGCCTTTCTTTCTCGCCAGTGACTTTCTGTTGCTGCAGGCAATCTGACCAGGACTGTACATGCACAGGTTCCCTAGACAGGTAACCTGAGGAAACACACATGCAATGCCCTACTGGCACACTGAACAGTCTGCCCGCTTCCACCTTTTAAAACATTTTATCCATTTTCCTTTCAGTGGCAGGCAATTTGAAAAACATAGCTATCTTGCCAGCTATCTTGTGTCCTGTCCAAACAAATCATGATCTTTAAGGAATATGTTGCAATAAATACTACTAAGCCTCAGTCTCAAGGTTGGAGTGCCTTTCAGTGTTTAGCAGTAAGAGAATCATAGAGCTGGAAGAGACCTCAAGAGCCATCTAGTCCAGCCCCATTCTGCCATGCAGGAACTCATAATCAAAGCACCCCCAACAGATGGCCATCCAGCCTGTTTAAAAACCTTCAAAGAAGGGAGACTTCACCATACTCTGAGGGAATGTGTTCAACAGACAAATAGCTCTTACTGTCAGGAAGTTCCTCCTAATGTTTAGATGGAATCTCTTTTCCTCTCGTTTGAATCCATTGCTCCAGGTCCTATTCTCTGGAGCAGCAGAAAACAAGCTTGCTCCCTCCTCAATATGACACCCTTTCACATACTTAAACAGGGGTATCATGTCACCGATTAAGTGCCTCTTCTCCAAGCTAAACATACCCAGTTCCCTAAGTCTCTCCTCATAGGGCATGGTTTCCAGACCTTTCACCAATTTGGTCACTTTCCTCTGGACATGCTCCATCTTAACATCCTTTTTGAATTGTGGTGCTCAGAACTGGACACAGTATTATGCATTAATGTCTATTTGTTTCCTTTGTGTCAATCTTTTGGGTCATGAGACCACTGATACCTATTCACTGCAACAAATAAAACTATAAATTCTCCTTCCCCCCCCCCCCATGTGGACATTGGCTTAATTGCACCGGGGCAACAAACCCATACTTCTATGGATATGAGCTCCTCTAAAATTGAGATCAAAGCCAGAACAGACACATCACTCCACTAAGATCAGAGCTATCAGCCTCTGCTGTGGATATTTTACAGTCTAATTCCAGATGGAGACTGACCTTTCCACTATAGGAAGGTCCCATCCCATGCCTCAAAGAATGTCGTTTAGTAGTCACAGCTCCTGAGCTGGGAAGGGAGATAATAGAATCCTATAGTGGGAGACCTCAAAGGGCCATCCAGTCAAACCTTTTGCTGTGCTGGAACACACAATCAAGAACCCCTGTCAGATGGCCATCCAGTTTCTTTTTGAAAACCTCCACCGCCATCTGTCAGTCTTTCACTTGACTCAGCATGCACTCCCCCATTTCTTCTCCTCCTTCTCCCCCTCCTCCTCCCCATCCATCCTTCCTTCCATCCTTCCGTCCATCCCCCCCTCCCCCAGCAAATCCAAACTCCTTTTTACTGATTCTTCAGTCTCCTAGCTTTCTACAGAGGACAGAATGAGGTTTCCACCCCAAGGTAGTTCTGGAAAAATAAAACTCTCATTTTTACAAGGAATCATAGAGATTCCAAGGGCCATCCAGTTCAACCCATTTCTGCCATGCATGAATTCACAATGAAAGCACTCCCGACAGATGGCCATCCAGCTTCTGCTTAAAAACCTCCAAAGAAGGAGAGTCCACCACTTTCTAGGGCAGCGTATTTCACTGTCGAGCAGCTCTTACTGTCAGGAAGTTCTTCTTAATGTTGAGGTGGACTCTCTTTTCCTGTAGCTTGACTCCATTGCTCCAGGACACAGTTCTCTAGGTGAGGTCTGACCAAAGCAGAATAGAGTGGTACTATTACTTCCCTCAAGCTAGACACTATACTCCTATTGATGCAGCCTGAGATTTTATTGGCTTTTTTAGCTGCCGCATCACATTGTTGACACAGTCGGTAGTCTACTAAGACTTCTAGATCGCTTTCACATTTACTGCCATCAAGCTACGTGTCACACATCCTGTACCTGTGCATTTCATGTTTACTTCTCAAGTGTAGTATCCTACATTTCTCCTTGTTGAAATTCATTTAGCTAGTTTTGGCCCAGCTTTTTTAATCTGTTAAAATCATTTTCAGTTCTGATCCTTTCCTCTAGGGTATTAGCTATTCCTCCTAATTTAGTGTCATCTTTAAATTAGAGAGCTCTCTATTTTATCATCCAAGTCATTGATAAAAATGTTGAATAGCACTGAGCCCAGGACAGAATCTTGTGGCAACCCATGGGTCACTTCCCTCCAGGATGAGGAGGAGCCATTGTTGAACATCTGTTGGATTTGGTCAGTCAATCAATTACAAACCCACATAACAGTAGCATTGTCTAGCCTACATTTTATTGGTTTGGCCTTACTGAAATCAAGATATGCTACATCTACAGCATTCCTTTCACCCACCAAGCTTGAAACTCTATTTTAAAAAGAGAGAGATAAGATTAGTTTGACACAACTTGTTTTTGAGAAACCCAATTTAGTGTTCATGGCATTATTTTCTATGTGCTTACAGAATGTCCTTTTCATGATCCAGAATCTTTCCTGGTATTGATGTCAGGCTGACTGGATGATAATTATTTGGGTCCTCTTTTTCCCCCTTTTTGAAGATGGGGATAACATTTGCCTCCCCCTGGTTTGCTGGGACCTTTCCTTTTTGCCAGGAATTTGCAAAGAGAAAGAGCCTGAAAGAGCTGCAAAAAAAGGGCAAAGTATGCCTACAGTTTATATACACTGGACCACTTTAATGAGACAAGAGTAGAATAGGTATCATTTTCTTAATGTTCAATGTTTTGAACATTAATGGATTATACAGATTATACAATGGATTATACAGCTGAAGCCAAAGATTTGGCTTGCTAGTTCAAACCAGTATATGAATCCCAGGCCCTGCTTCCTTTCTTTGGCCAATCTGCCATTTGCCGTCTATCACTAGCCTTCCAAAGACTTCTGCTGTCTCCCTGTCTTTTTCATACATACTTTTTCTTGGCCCTAAGTCCTATGTGAACTCTCACCTTCCTTGGAGGCTTTTGCCTCCTTTGCAAAATATCCTCCTGCCTCTGTTTTTTTCCTGTTCTGATGGAAACATTTCTTAAAGAGGCATTGTGATGCAAGCAATATATGATATTATAAAGAGCTTTGGAAGTGATATTTTTAAATAATAAAATTGATATTGGATTTCAGCCATTTGGTCTGCTTTTATTGAAATTTATGAATATTTCTCCTTTTTATCTCCTTATTCTTTATTGCTGTGACACTATCAAGATGTGTAACTTAGAGCCTTACAATGGAATTTTACTTTGTGTAATTATTTAAAAATAAAATGATAAAAACAACAAACAGAAATCCAGCACATTATGCAAGCCCTGTTTACCTTGTCTAGGTGATTTATTTGTACTAATGGCGACAGTGTGAACATCCTATTCTCTCAGCCTTAGAGGAAGACAAAGGCAATCCCCTGAACAAATCATGCCAAGAAAATCCCATTATAGGTTCACTTTAGAGTCACCATAACTCGCAGTGTACTTCTGTGTAACAAAGGATCTAAAACCTCGTTAAAACCTAAACTGGTTTTTAAAAGCTCACTTTTTGCTTTGGATTTTGCAGGAAAATTTAGAGAACTCTATAGTGATGCCAGACAGCTGTTTACACATGCATCCTGCTGTACTGCTGCTGATGCAAGTTGCTGTCTCTGGAGTCACAACAAGGTGCCCAGCCATGGAATCATTGCTGGGTACCTCATTTCTGACCTAGGAGGGGAAAATTCAGCAGGACATGCGTGTAGCTGTCTGGCATCGCTAAAGAATGCAAAGGTAATGGGTATCTGTTCTTAACTAAGCTTACCAGTCATTTTCTGGAGGAATGGCTTGACATGCCTCATGAAAACAACTACCACTCCAACAGATTTTAGCAAAGATTCACAGTATAACACAGCACAGCAGGACATGCGTGTAGCAAAGGAGATGGGGAACAAGTGAAGAATGTTTGTTTAATTGTGGCATGCTGGTGCCTTGTAAGGGGCACACTGCTCCTTATTTAAAAGCCTGTTCCTTTCCCCACCAAATAAATGGATGTTTCTTGTGCAGAAAATATGTTGAAATATGTATATGTGAATGCTACAATAAGTGTATGTTGAGAGCTTTTAGAAAACATCTTTAACCATCCTTATTTGACTTGTGCTTTCTGCTTAACATGTAATGTACAAATAAACTTTTTTTAAGTATTTACAAAAAAAAAAAAAAAAGAATGCAAAGGTAATGGAGGGAATCTGGAGCAGCTCTAGGGCCAGAATATTCTGGAAGCAGCTTCGAGTATTCGAGCCGGTATAGACAAGCCCAAGGAGAAAGTCCCAAACTGCAGTTGGGTGACCTTTCATTGACTGAACACAACCCAGATTAAATAAAATGCCAATGCCTTGTACAGAATTTTATGCAGGCAAGTGGCTACTTACAAGCTGATTTAACTTCCATCATTCCTTTATAGTACATGTGGGAGGCCCAGGGTTCATGTGTAGCCTTCCAATTCACTTTGTAAGCTCCTGGAATCCCAGAACACTCCATTTTTTATTCATTAATTCACTTATTTGCTTATTGTGGTAAAATATATATATCTATTTCCATTATTGCAGAGGAGTGGTGATTTTGTCATAAAACAAGGTACTACCTACCATGCAAATTGTTCTTGTCAGCTGCAAATATGAAAGAGGAAGGGGTTGCTAAAACAGAAGTGGCATTCCATTCAATTCCAGTTTTGTCTTGGGGGGGCTATTGTGGGCTGGAAAATCTCTGAAAACTGCAGGAATCCAGATAAGTTTTCAAACATCTAGGATTTGCAGTGTAGGCAGGTTAGTGCCCAGGTGCCCTGTGTCTGTAGCTGAGTGCCCTGGTGTTTATAACTGAGACTGCTGGCTGTCTGTACATAAGAAGATGGCAAATTAAGTTATATTCAGATGGCATAAGTTATATGTGTCACAATGCAGATTTGAAAATCCTCTCCCCTTCCTAAAAACCAGCCTCATTTTATCTCCTGTTTATTTGGAATTCCATAGGAATTAGGGTCTTAGATCAGGAAAGCAATTACATTCATGTTTATTCAAAAATTGGATTTACGGTATGTATGTATTAGCCTGGGAGGGCCTGAAAGGGTCTGAGTAGCTTAGCAAAGCAAATTTGGTCAAGAGACATTTGCTTTGTACACACAACTACTGGATGTAAAAAATTCAGATATTTTACTTTAGTGTGGTTTTTATTCTCTTTGTCACTTAATATTTGTGTTCTGCTTCAAATCATTTACAACTTATGACAACCCTAAACAGGGTTTTCCTAGTTAAGATTTGTTCAGGGAAAGTTTGCCATAGTCTTCCTCTGAGGCTGAGAGTGTGTGACTGGCTCAAGGTCACCCAGGGGGTTTCCATGGCCAAGAGGGAATTTGTACCCTTGCCTCTAGAGTCATAGTCCGACACTCAAACCACATGTTGCAGTCATTTTCAAACAAAATTTAATTGTAACCAACATAGATTTTTAATTTGGATTAGAAGTATGGAGATTACAAGCACTGACCTTTGTTTTAGAGCTGTAAAAATGAGATGATAATTTCCTGGGGTGAGTTCTTTCATGTGTTTGGCTGAAATCACCATTCAGCTTCTCTTGCACTGAAATGTGGGTAAGCATTCAGATCAAAATAGGTTTTAGATTTTATTAATTTATCCTTCCTTTCCTCTGATGAGTTCAAGCTGGGATGGTTCTCTATCTCCCCATTTTGTTCTCAAAACAATCCTGTGAGTTGGGTTTGGCTGAGAGAGAGCAGTTGGCCCAAATGACAGCCCATCAGTTTCGTGGCTCTGTGGGACTAGAACCTGGCTCTTCCAAGTACTAGTCCAACAATCAAACCATACCACAGATTTGCATTACAAATTAGTGTTACTCTACACTAAGCAGCAAACTTGTTTGCTATATGTGTTTTGGAGTGTGGGAGACATACGTGCACCTTATAACTGTTCACACAAATCTTTAGTACCCAAGCCATACTGTAAAATTATATAGCAGTGAGATGTTCGGGATTGTCTGTTGTTAACGTACTTGACCATTTTGCTTGGGTTTTTTAACCCTTTAGCTGGCCTTTAGGATGTGTTTCTCTGAGGGCTTCAGCAAGGGAAATGAGATGTGGGGGCAACCAGTACTATCCTCTCAAAGTCATTGAGCTGTTAAGATGTGAAAACAGATTGGAAGTAACAGAAAGTAAAACCTTCTAGCATGGCAGGGATAATTAAATCTGTTAATGTGCATCAAGGATAAGCTCCCACTTTTTTCCCTTTGTTAAGGTTTTAAATGAAGAAATTTTGGAACTTATCCCTGATGTGCAATGGGGGATTATTCCTCATTCCTATTAGAGTGTTAAATAACACATTCAGCACAGTGTAATTCACATGGTTCAAACCTGAATAATAATCTGAAATGCAAATGATACACTCCAGGGGTAGGCAACCTAAGGCCCGGGGGCTGGATATGGCCCCCTGAGGCCTTTAGACTGGCCCCAGGCCGGTCCTGCCGCCACCGCCGCCCGCCATGATGATATTGATTATTGTTGTTATTACTTGTTCTTGGGGTTTTCTTGGCAAAATCTCCACAGGGTTTTTGCCATGGCTTTTCCGGGGCTGAGAGAGTGTGCATGCATATATTTTTAATTTTTAATTTATTTAAAAAAAATTAAATGTTTATTTAGTTATTTATTTTTGGTGCTTCGGCCCCCCCAATTGTCTGAGGGACAGCAACCCGGCCCCCGGCTCAAAAAGGTTGCCTACCCCTGATACACTCTCCACAAGGCTTCACAGAATGGTGTCCCAATTAATGGCCCAGCCGTTTTAAATTGTTGTTGTTGTTTTGTGTCTTCATGTCATTTCTGACTTATGGCGACCCTAAGGGGGAATCTATCATGGGGTTGTCTAGGCAAGATTTGTTCAGAAAAGATTTGTCATTGCCTTTCCCTGAGTCCATCCTGGGGACCTTTATCCTGAACTATAACCCTGAGGAGCTTGTGCTGCTTCCTACATTGTTGTTTCAGCCCCAAACTGGTCCAATATTTTGTTGGCCAGAGGGACAAGAGGAAACCTGTTTTATTATTTTAAAGGGTTTAACTCTGCGGGTTATCAGGGTTGGAAGTAGAATTTAATCTCTATCCTGGTCCAGTGCTCTCAGTGCTACTAAGGAACAGCAAAAAAGAGACAATACCACAGTAGTGAAGCAGGGTGGGGTGAAGTTCATTCCTTGTGAAGTCTGGAATGGGGTGAAGGCTTGGTTGTGTACTAGCCATTTGTAAGTCTTCACAAATAATCATGTCTGTTTACTTGGCTTTCTTATTGTCAGTGCTGAATGTAGATATTTCCTTGGGTTATTTGGAAAAGAAGAGTTGAATTGTGATTAGGGAAAATCAGACTGAACATATTGTTTTGTATGATACTTGAATAGGTTTGGAGAGACTTTGGGCCTTTGCAGACTGCCAGAAATAGTGCACATTAAATTGAGGCACTGCCCTGGCTCAGTGCTAGGGAATCATGGGAACTGCAATTTATTGTGGCACCAGAGCTCTCTAACAGAAAAGGCTCAATGTCTCAGAAAAAAATACAATTCCCATGACTCCCTATCACTGAGCCAGGGCAGTGCCTCAATTTAATGTGCATTATTTCTGGCAGTCTGCAAAGGCCCTTAATCTCAAATGATTGTAACAACAGACTATTTCTAAGATGCCTAATAACCTATACTGATTTTTACACTATAAGATTACACTGAAGCAGAGCTGGTTTCAGAGAAAGAACCATAGTATCTCTAGTTGTAGTATTTCCATAGGGAAGAGTTTGTATATCTTAAAAATAAAACATTGTTATCCCCCACTGATTTAATTAATTCATCCTGATTGTAAAATGAACATTTTTTGAGACTCTTCCCCCCCCCCCCCCAGCCATATGCCTCATTGTGGTTGCTGTGCTGCATGTTTGTTTGTGTGACATAAACACACATAAGATGTCCTTTGCTGTCACAGCTGGGCATCTCACCACAAAGTTAAAATAATCATAAATGAAAAGATATCAAGCGAACCAAATGATTGCATTAATTATCATGGCTCCCCTCCCCCTTGCTTCATAATAAGACTTCATCCTAATGTGATGATAATGATCAGGAAGCCTGGGTGTCTCCAAACGACCTTGTCCTAAGAAGCCCTTTGTAAATGGTCAAGATACAGTCAAATGTATTTCTTGTTAAACTGGTTCCTGAAGAACTTTATGAACATTGCCCTGCACATGTTATATGAATGCTAAATCTGGCTGCTGAGTCAAGACAGTGTCAAGTGTAAAACATAATTAATGGTGACACTAAACCATTTAACTGTTTTGTAGCTGCATTTGTCTTCCACTCTGATTTTTGCATCAAAAAGGACTGTGTGACCATGCCTCTTTTGGACTTCCACTCTGCCACTGCAGCACAATTACTGTTTCTTTAGCATCCTTCTACAGGTACTACACTTACGGTACCTTTCCTCCCCTTCTTCCAATAGCCGTCCCTGGCACCAAAAATCTGTCTTGGCATATTATGTCAGCCTTTGTGTTTCTAGGATACATAGGATGGGGTCAGGAGGAAGAGTAGATTGTCATTGCCTTCAGAAGCACCCCATCGGATAGTGGCCACAGCATTTATCCCCTCTAGTGGTGGCACCAGGGTCTTTTGTGGGGGAGACCTGAGCTAGGGGACCTCTGGTGTTCCATTCATCAATACAGGCAAAGCCTATGGGGGGGGGGGGTCAAGGAGCCAATAGGAATGAGCAGCTATGCTGAAAGTGCAGCACAGCCACTCTGAACTCCCTGAGTCCAGACACTGTAAAGAGAGACTTATTTTGAGTGTTTCTAACCCTACTCCCACCAAAATATACATGGGTGGCAGGGCCCACAGGCACTGGGGATAGTGAATAGCAATAGCAGCTATCAAAAGCAACTTCATTTATACACTGTTTCATACTGCCTAATCAGTCTCTAAGTGGTTTATAACTGTAAGCTGATTGTCCCCATTAAGCTGAGTACTCATTTTAGTGACTTCAGAAGGATGCTAGGCTGAATCAATCCTGAGCCCCTGGCTGGGATTGAACTCACAACCTTATGAGTGAGTGACTGCAGTACAGTCATTTTATCACTGTGCCATCAGGGCTCCTGTGGATGGTGGTGGTGAACATGGTGGTAACTGTACTGATCTGGCTGATGTTTCTTTTCAAAGTGACAGGTAATGACAAAGAATAAAAATTGAAAAGGGACTGCATTGGCAGCCATGGTGGGTCCTGATGGGTGCTGATCCTAGACATGATCTACTCAACTCCTTTTGAAGTAGTTTGTAAATATAGTGGAGCCTTGGTATTCACTGGGTTCCATGACCTCCCATGGATACCAAATCTGTGGATGCTCAAGTCCCATTATATACAATGACATAGTAAGACAATGTTCCTTATATAAAATGGAAAAATCAAGATGTGCCTTTTGGAATTTATATGTTTTTAAAATATTTTCAAACCGTGGATACTTGAATCTGTGGATAAAAAAAAATCCATGGATATGGAGGGCTGTATTCTCATGCTGAAAATAAGGAAACAGGCCTGAATTTTACAATTTTAGCCTAGTTGGGACTACTAGTAGCATTCAGGCTCAAAACTGACTTATTTGAAACCATCAGCAAAAGAACTAGTGAAAAAGAAAAAGAAGGCATTGCATAGAGAAACTTTCTCTAGTTACTAATTAAGCCTACATGTCCAAATATCTCCATATATTTGCACACCTTTGCAAGGAGGGGGTTTGTATCCACTTTACTGTATTAGGCTGCTGCCACACTGCAGAATTAATGCAGTTTGACACTGCTTTAACTTTCATGGCTTCATCCTATGAAATCCTTGGATTTGTAGTTTGTTTTGGCAGCAGAGTTCTCTGACAGAGAAGCCTACATATCTCACAAAATTATAAATCTCAGAATTAAATCCCAGTGCATTAATTCTGCAGTGCAGATGCAGCCTTAGGCAGCAGAGCCTCCAGATAAGTCATTGCACAGCCCTGGCAGCTCAGGTCTGCAGAAGGCAGAGGAAAAGCTAGACTTATGTACTCCACCCCTGTGCTATATTGTGTTGTTTCTCATCTTTATATATTATTGCAGTGTGGCCAGGTTTGGGGAAAGAGAGTCCTGGAATGTTATTGTTGTTGAAGAAAGGCATGTTGCACTTTTGAGAAAACAAGTACACACATTGTCCCATACAGCCTTTACCCTTCATACAGATGTACCTCATACACATTTTCTAAGCTCCCCCTTACAACAGTAGAAACAAGTTATGGTCATTTTGACCTGCTTGCAAGCTTCCTGGAATCATTTGGTTCCATTTGGGGGGTTATTATCTTAAAATGTTTTCATCTTTGGAAAAGACCAAATACCTCATACAGTCATATCCTCCTTGGATCACATAATGCCAGTCCATAGTCATTGTGGTTTCAGACAAGCATATAAAGAATATATACCATGATTTATCCTGTGGCTTACTTGCAGTAATTGCAAAGTTTTCCCATATGTTGGGTCTTAATAATTTATGAGGTGTCCATGAATATATATTTGAGACATCTGTGAATAAAGTCATGGTATCCCACTTACATTATCAGTTAAAATAATCTAGAGATGATAAGCTATATAAAAAGCCTTTCTTTGACTTTTTGTTTTTATAGTTCATACAGATGGCTTTTCAGAGTAATGTGGCAATGTCTCTTCCATGTCAACAGTTGCAGATACTGAGGCTTTGTTACATTCTGTTGGTTGGAGAAATCATGAAATCTCAACTTCTATACAGCTAATCTGAAGACAAGCTAAATAATAAATGACAATAATATTTTATGAGTCTTATATTGTTCCAAGTAAAATGTGTCTCTTTTCTTTTTCTTTTTTCCCCAACAGGTAGAGAAGAGACCAAAATACTATGGAAGAGAGTAAGTAATGTACTGCTGTCAATCCATTACCTTGAGCTATGGGGCAATGTTTTAAAGTTGAGTGAAAATACCAAAACAGTGCCCAGTAGCTACTGTTCTTTCTGTCTCTGTGTTCATAAAATATCTCAATTTATCTTTCAGCGTTCAGAGGCAGTATACAGAGATAAAATTATTTTGTAATTCACTTGTGGCTTCAACACAGGCAGTCGTATTCAGCCATGAGTAGGTCACAGAAACAAATGTTGATGTGCACATCCTCAGTAATCAAGTCAGATTCCTGTGCATTTCTAAGACAGGCTACCCATTTTGATCTTGAAGCAAATTGCTTTACTACACACATTTTCATGCTTTCATCTAAATTGGTGGTAATAAAATAAAATGCAAGCATTTTTTTAAAAAGGGAAAACAAAAGAGAAAATTAAAGCAGAGTGCTCATTTTTGTCCTTATGAGTATGGATAGAGAAATTTATAGCCAATTTGTATTTATGCTCTCTTAATCTAGTGACATTGGTAAAACAATGTTAAAAAGAAGCTTAGGGCCTTTACAGACTGCCAGAAATAATGCAACTTGAGGCCACTTTAACTGCCATTGCTCAATGCTAGGGAATAATGGGAATTGTAGTTGTTGTTGTTTTTTGAAACATTGAGTAGTTTTCTCTGTCAGAGAGCTCTGGTGCCACAATAAACTACAGTTCCCATGATTCCCTAACACTGAGCCAGGGCAATTAAAGTGGTCTCAAGCTGCATTATTTCTGGCAGTCTGCTTTCTGCTCCTGGATCAGCACAGTCCTTTGTTAATACAAGCAAGCAAGTCATTAGAAAATCTTTAATTTATGTATTTTTCAATGGTAAAAAGAAATCTTTGGACATTTTTATTTAATGTATAAGTTTAGAACAGGATTGTTTTCTTTATCATCTCTCAATATGACATTTCTTCTTTTGAATCCATAGTTTTATTATTGACCATTTGGTATTTGATTACATATATTAATATCAAATTGATTTGTTTCTTGTGGGCTGAGTGTGCCAGTTTGCATTAGTGACCTTCAATGTTTTTAAAGGGGACACATATTTGAAACTGGAGTTAGAGTGGATAACAAAGCCAGATTAAAGAATTCAAAGATCCATTCTTTGAAATTTGGAATCATGCCAACTCCAGCTCAGAGTCTTTATACATTCATTTGTGCATGGGAAAAATGTCAATATTGTTGCTGTTATTCTTTTTTTGTACTGCACTATGAATGCACATGTCCACTTTACATGGTTTCCGTCTTCCTTTTAATTCACACAACAATCTTGTAAGGTAGGTTTGTTGAGAGGTAGTGGTGGCCCATTGTCACATAGTAAATTCTATGATCAAGCAGAGATCTCTCATTTTAAATATTAATTTTATTAGTTCTCTCAGGTCAGTTGTAACTGTAAAAAGTTGTATCAAGTTTGAAACAGTGGAGAAAAAAAGAGATTAATATGTCTGATTTGTACATTTAGAATGCAAACTAAAGTAATTTGCATAATTAGAATAATCTGCAATATATGTATATTAAATGCCCAGAGTGGAAGGAGTAGAATAGTACAACCTTAGTCACCAGTCATTTTTCACGTGTGCCACTTCTTATATCTTACATACTACATCCTGGGAAAAAGTGGACCTCTTGAAAAATACAGTATTTTATCTTTCTACCATATACAATGGTAGAAAAAAAAAGTTCCCATAGAGGTACTGGTTTGTTGCTTTTTTGTGACTTAAATTTTGTTGAACAAAGATACTTTCATTTGTTCATGGACAGAGAGCAAAAATTATTATAGGTTGTAAAAAGAAGGAATTGTGAATGCTCTTGGGACAGATATATGTAAATTATGTAGATTAATATAGAGATGATTATTTAAATTTAAGATATGTCCTTAGGGACCAGACCTGCTGTCAAAAGGACTTATTGTTAAGAAGAACATGTAGCTGGAATGTTAAGAAGGATGTGCAAATGTTATGTGTCTCAGAATTGTGTAGATGGTTCAATGAAAATGTCCACTCTGTGTGTTGCAGAAAAGAAGTTCATAATCAGAAAGGAAGTTGAAAATAGAATTGCCAGTATCACACTGCTGTTATATAAATACATGATCAGACAACATCTAGAATATTATGTACATATATCCAGTCACTGGACTGCTAGGAAAGGTACAGAAAGGGGCAACCAAAATGATGAATGGAATGGAGCAACTCCTCTATGATGAAAGATTACAATGCTTGGGGCTGTTAGCTTGGGGAAAAGGCAACTAAGAGAATAATGGTAGTTGCATATGCAATCATGCACAATGTGGAGAAAGTAGATATGTAAAAGCTTCTTTCTCTCTCCCCCCCCCCCACCCATACACTCTTACATAATATTGGAATACAGGGTCATCCACTAATGCTAAAAAATGGGAAATTTAGGACAGATAAAATGAAGTACTTCTTTACACAGTTCATACTTAGGTCGTATTATGGCTGTCCAATTGGGTGGCTTTAAAAGAGGATTGGAGGACAGGACCATCAAGGGTTATAGTCGTGATACTTACATGTTTCTTCAAGTATCTAAGGTGCTAGGCCTCTATCAGTTGCTGGAAAACAAAAGAGAAGGTACAGTTTGCTCTCTTGTCCTACTGTCTGGCTTCCTATAGGCATCTGACTGGCCACTGTTTGAACACAATGTTGGACAAGATAGGTCTTAATGTTGGAATTATAGCTATGTAAGATAACATGGACACCCCTTTCTAAATCAAACTAGTAACTGGTTCTTATAAATAAAATGTATTTGTTCTGTAGGATGTGCACAGTGGATTTGCGTATAATGGCTTCTTGTTATCTGCTGAGGTTTAGTTCCAGGATCCCCCACGGATATCAAAATCCATGGATGCTCAAGTCCCATTAAATACAGTGGCATAATAGAACAGTATTCCTTATATAAAATGGCAAAATCAAGGTTTAATTTTATTTATTTTTTTCAAGCCATGAATGCTTGAATCGGTGGATAAAGAATCCATGGATACAGAGGGTTGACTATACATGTATACACACACTCAACAAAGCCCTACCATCTGAAAATAGTTAAGCCAGCCACATGCAAAGTAGAAACATTAGCATAATTCTATTCAGAACTGACTTAGTTTGTTATGCAGTCTTGGAAAATAAAGGATGCTTTTTCATTTTAAAAATGAAAAGGCTGAGGGTTTTTTTTTTCCTGGTGTGTATTTCTTTTGAAACACCTCTTTTCATTTATGCTGATAAAGGTGGGCTTTGTTTTTCAGGTTTCATGGGATGATATCAAGAGAAGAAGCAGATCAATTATTGAGCGTAGCAGAGGGAAGTTATCTTATTCGTGAAAGCCAGCGGCAACCTGGAACATACACTTTGGCTTTAAGGTTGATAATTAATATTTTATTTCTAGACTATTAGAATATTTATGAAGACACTAGGGATGATATTAGAATTAACTGTTTTCTAATATTATTTATGGGGCTTCCTAGAATAGTCAAGGTTTGGCTTATTTATGGTTTTTCTGGCCTATTTCTGGTACCATTTTAAAGTTTTTAAACTTAGCAGGCAGTTTAAACACTGGTCAAATGTTTATTTTAAATCTTTCTCTCCTTTTACCCCTAACTCTGCTTTTGCATCCTTTACATGTCTTCTCTATTAAATCCTTTATAATGACAAAATTCACTGTTTAAGGTCCTTGGGGGTAGGAACCTTCTCCCCTGCCCCTTTGTGTTATTGTGTAGCTCATAACGTTGTTGATGCTGTGTAAGTGCTAATAAAAATAGTGTTGACATTTAACCCCTTGGGGTTTAAAAAGAGAAAAACAAACATTGGGTGTCTCAGTTCATCTGAATCATAGCTCTTTAGGAGGGGGGAATATGCACCTTGTCAATTTCCTATTGATGTATTCCATTGCCTAGAATACTTTCAAATACTTTCTGCTTGTCTGTGAAGCAGGGTGCTTTGGCCTGATACCTTTCCATACTCATTTGATGCTGAGGCATTAAGGTCTTCACCATCTCAATCAGATATGAGATGATATGTGAGAATGCCACACTAACTCCTCCTGATTGTATTGCTGGATCCATGATTATATCTACTTGATGTGCAAGTGAGAATTTATGCTGTCTGTGCAAATTCAGTGTGCACAGTTGACCCTCCATATTGCAGGGGGTTCTGTTCACTCTCCCTCGGATACTAAAAATAGTGAGACCTCAAGTCCCATTATTGTCAACAGTTGCACAATGTGTGTGTCCCCGTGTTGGTGCGGCCACATGCACACACCATCATTGACAATAATGGAGCAGGGTGATCTGTGGATGCTCCAATCCGCAGAAGACTAGCCCACCAATACAGATGGCCTACTGTATATAAAGATTCATTCAGCGTTAACTAATTCCATAAGAGCAGGGGTGGGGGGTTATTTTTGTGTTTTGAAATTGTGCTATTTTCAGAAATGGTAAAACTTTCAACCAGATGAACCCAAAAACATGACCTACACTGACTTCATTTTAAAAATGTCAGACTGATTATTTTCCTTAGAACAGTTGAAAATCTTGACTAATCCATCCAACCTTCTGACCAGTTTGCAAGTTCTTGGCTCTGAAGTTCTTTTATTTTGAGTAAGATGTCTTTTGTAATTTCTTTTCCTTGAAACTTGCTGTATATTGAAATTGATGAGGCTCTTGCTTACTGACATAACTGTCACCTTAAATCATCCTCAGATAGCTTGTTGTAATTGTTGTGATCGAGGAATGCAAACTTTCTTACAGCAAGTTACTGCAACCACCCACATACATACCCTGCTTTTGAAAAACAATATTTATAACATTGTGAATTGTGTAATGTAACATTCCTTATGACCCTGAGGACGGGAAGGCCTTGTACCATCTTTGTGATATTTGCAGCTAGAGAGAGAAACATCAACAGATACAGGCACGCAACAATAGGAGCCAGTGCAGCAGGCAGCATACTCTGCACAGCTGGATTCTGGAATCTTTATGAGCATTCTGCCTAGAGTGCATTGGGGTGAAACAGAGGGGCAGGAAGGAGTGGCCAAAAAATGCTCCCAGCCCAATCGCCCTGGGAATGCGGCGACCATATGCTGTGGTCCCAAGGGTGTCTGCTGCCATGTTCCCAAATGGACCACGGAAAGGAGCTGAAAATATCTGCTGGTTTTGGGCTGCCTTAGGCATCCCTGGTGCAACCCTGGCATGGCTTCCAGCCACTCCAGGGGCATGCATCATTTAAACACCATGCCCCCGACATAGCCGGAAGCTGCTCCCATCTGCCTGTCTGTTTTGGGCACAGAAGGGCAGCTTCTCTTGGGTCACTTTTGATATTAGGCATTCAAATGGGGAAGGGCAAGAAAGATTCAGAACACAACTGAGATGCATCTGCATTTAATATTCCTCATACTGGGATGTGCAAATAAAAAAATGACATCAGTCATGGGTAAACCTATTCTAATGGGCTCTCTCTCTCTCTCTCTCTTTCTTTCTTTTATTTGCCCACTTAGCCAGTCACTGGTGATGATTGCAGCAGCAGCAGCACTGTCAACTGCCTGGACACTGGCACTTCTGTAGTGCAGCAAAGTGACAGAGCATCCTCCCATGAGACCCTAGCCCAAAGCAGAAGGTCTCATAGGTTTCTTGCAGAGAAAAGGAAGAGTGGCAGGGAGAGAACAGACAGGTAAAAGGAGCAGATGCGGAGGAGAGGAAACAAGCTGAACCACAAAAAGAATGGTGATGCTTTTATTGGTTCTGCCAGAAAGGAAAGGGTTAGAAGAGATGGTGAATGCAGAGTAGAGATGGCTGGAAGAATAAAGGCTGAAGGGGGTGACACAAAAGGAGGATGCTGGATTCTCGAACCCTTATGAGCTGTGGGAACCACTTTGGGAGGCATAAGGGCAACGGCCTATCCTGCTGTTTAGGGGGTTTGGAGATTTGGCACTTATTACCTGTGACGAAGGGTTTTTGAGAAGAGCTTGTGTTTTCGGGGTCAGCATGACTGTTTGACTGCACTGTTTGGAGGCTTGGGTGGGTGGGTGGGTGGTTTGTTTTTGTTCATACTTTCCCTGAGCGCAGGATCTGGGAGGTGAGAGCTAAATAAACATGAGAGCATTTTTGTGGAGTTTTTAAGGGAGAGGCCTGGAAACTGTGCCACTATGAATATAGGATGACAAACATGGATGGTAATAGTTGTTCCAGTACCTGCAACATCTGTGCCATATTTGTTTTCTTGCTGGAAGACCTGCTATGCTACACATGGCATAAGTGCAGGTTGATTGCCCTGTTGGAGAATGGGGAGTAGTTTGAGGTCTGTGTATCTACTCTTCGGCTTATCAGGGAGGATAAAGATATTTTGGGAAAAGTGGAGCAGACTCTTCTGGAAGGGGGATGCCTCTGGGGAGGATGACAGTTCCAAAACACGGGAGGGCATAACTTGGTGGAACGTGACATACAAAAGTAGAACTACCAAGAGCCATGCTTCAAGCTTGGAGCTACACAGTCAATTCCAAGCTTTCCCTTTAATCAGCAGTTATGGGGTACAGGGACAAGGACAAAGTCTTGTGCCTCTCACCCCCCCGGCCTGTCGGCAAAAAAGGTTGCTGACCCCTGCCTTGAGATTATAAAGCTGGGCCAAAGCTAACAAAAGTAATTTCAACAGGGAAAAATTTAGGATATGACACTCGGGGGAAAAAA
>CM034701.1:175855988-175884928 GCA_020142125.1 Phrynosoma platyrhinos | reverse complement strand
ATAAAATTATGATGATGATGATGAGTTAAGTAGGAAGAATATAGTGGGAGGGAGGAGTTTGCAGAAATGTGCAAGCTCAGGAAAATGGGAAGTTATAGTGAGGCAACAAGGATGAGAAGACCCAATTTATTTAGGCTTTTTATTTTCAGGCTTTAAAAATTGGAAAGCATACTCATATTAATATTTTCAACTGCGGCAATATGAAGATCACTGTACCCTGTAGCAGCCAATTCTGGATTCTGGATATCTTTCACTTACCGGTAACTGATAGTTTGTGGAGAAATACATAGCTTCATACTGTTTATAACTATCTGCTCACAGACTACTTTTTTTAGGTGGGCAGCTTGCTGTAGTGGTCTGGGTGTTGGACAAGGACTGGAAGAACAGGGTTCAAATCCCTAAATCAGCCATGGAAACTGATTGGATGACCATGGGCAAGTTGCACTCTTTCAGCCTTATAATGACAGTGGCAAAGCCCCTCTAATTTAATCTTGCCAAGGATTGCATGAGTCAGTCCGCTTTGCTTGAAGACACATATTTGTATCATAGACTGTTGTTGTCCCCTGTTTTTCATGACCTCCAGCTTCTGTGTATTCTGCAAATGCAAATCCATGCACGCTTCCATGCACATTCAAGTGATTAATAAATCTGATTCCTAGAAGATGTTGCAATTTACATTTTATTGAGGTTGGTCATTGACAAGCAGATTTGTCCAAAGCAGCCATTCCAGCATACTATCTGCAATGAAGTGTTTCACTCAAGTTTGAAAAAACAAGTTTGTGTTCCTTATGAACAGTATATGATAAGAGTGTGGACAACATCTAACAGGGACTAGAATTGGAGAGTTAATCAGAAATACACCCTGGATGAGGCTCGGACAGAACTAGCTAGAGCATATGCTTAGAAATGTGTCCATGCAAATGTCTTCCACTTTAGTTATGTCTTTGTTGATATCCTAGCTTGGATAAAGTGTTTAGAAATAGTGGAAGATAAAATATATATGTTTACTAGATTCTGAGAACAGTGGATTATGTAGGAATATTGTTTTATAAGGTATTACAAGGTTTACTTAGTTCTTGGTTGCCCATTGATTGGCAAGAAATTTTGGTGTACATGGGTTTATTGTTAAAACAGCTATTGAAAATAATAATAAATCTCAGAATTTATTTATTTTAAATCACCACACCTTTCAAGTTTGGCAGAGAGTGGATTCTTTTATTGTGAAGTATTTAAGCATGTGAACCCTTACCTGAAATCTGAATGATCCAAAAAAAAAAGATTCTAGAGCAGCTCATTAAACAGAGCCGGTAATCATTTAGAAAGGAAATGCCATGATTGCAAAAACTTAACATAGGTTTCTCAAAAACAAGTCATGCCAGACTGATCTGAGCTCTTCTTAAAATAAAATTATCAGTTTGGTAGATGAAGAGAATGCTGTGGATGTAGCATATCTTCATTTCAGTAAGGCCTTCGAAAAAGTCCCCCACGATATTCTGGCAAGCAAGCTAGTAAAATGTGGGCTAGACAATGCAACTGTTAGCTGGATTTGTAATTGGCTGAATTGCCAAATTCAAAGGGTGCTCAGCAGTGGCTCCTCTTCAGCTTCAAGTGACTAGCATGGTGCCACAGGATTCTGTCCTGGACCTAGTGCTGTTCAACATCTTTATCAGTTACTTGGATGAAAGAATAGAGGGCATGCTTATAAAATTTGCAGACAACACCAAATTAGGAGGAATAGCTAATACCCCAGAGGACAGGATCAAAATTCAAAATAGATTAGAAAACTGGGTGGCTAACAAACTGAATTTCAACATGGAGAAATGTAAGGTATGACACTTAGGGGGAAAAAATGAAATGCACAGATATAGGATGGGGGACACCAGGCTTGATAGCAGTACATGGGAAAGGGATCTAGGAGTCCTAGTAGGCCACAAATTGAATATAAGTCAACATTGTGATGCTGCAGCTAAAAAAGCCAACGTCATTCTAGACTGCATCAATCAAAGTATAGTGTGTAGATCAAGGGAAGTAATAGTACCATTGTATTCAGCTTTGGTCAAGCCTTACATGGACTTTGGGCATCACAATTCAAAAAGGATGTTGACAAGCTGGAGCATGGGCAGAGGACGGTGACCAAAATGATGAAAGGTCTGAAAACCATGCCCTATGAGGAGTGACTTAGGAAGCTGGATATGTTTAGCCTGAAGGAGAGAAGGTTTAGAGATGATATGGTAGCCCTGTTTATGTATTTGATGGAATGTCATATTGACAATGGAGCAAGCTTGTTTTCTGCTGTTTCAGAGACTGGGGCTCAGAACAGATGCGTGGGGAAAAGCAGCTCAATCCTGCATTTCCCAAAGCAGGTTGAACCCCCGGTGCCCGCAGGGCCCACTCCCAAAGCGGGCCAATGCACATGGCCCAGCTTCATGGTGCAGTGTCAAGCTGCACTGCTGGGTCTTTTTTTGCATGTGTACTGTCACACAGACACGTTGCCAGTGACCTCTGAGCACCTCCCACATCCACCCAGATGCCACCCCATTGCATGGCCACCCCTTTGAACAGCCACACATTCGCATGTATGATGCTCCGCCTGTACCTGGCATTGGTGCATTGCTGTGTGAGCAATACATTGGCAATGCATAATCATGGAGGCCCCCACTACATGCCCCCTTCACCTCCCTTCACCCCATGCCCCCCTGCTGGACTGTCTCTTATGTATGTTTGTTGTCATTATATCCATTGGAGTTGTCACACTTTAATTGCTTTGCTTTGCTGCAGCCCTGCACTTGTATCATGATGTTCATATGCAGGGTAAGAGTTAGGGTTAGGACATATCATTCCTTCAGAATTGCTCTCATGTTAGGGTGTTTATATGCAGGGTCGAAGGTGCACATCAGCCCAAGCCAAACTATCCCGGCTTCTTTTTGCTCTGTTTTTTTAGCCCGGAATGTGGCTTCGGTCTGGTTTCCACCTGCTTTGGAAGTGTGCTTTATTTTGTCTGTCTGTTCCACCCTTGGGACACAGAGCAATGGATGCACGCTACAGAAAAAGCGATTCCACCTCAAAATTAGGAAGAGCTTCCTGACAGTAAGAGCTATTCAACAGTGGAACACACTCCTTTGGAGAGTAGTGGAGTCTCCTTTTGGGGGGTTTTTTAAACAGAGGCTGGATAGCCATCACAAGGAGGGCCTTAACTGTATCTTCCTGTACAACGGAGTTGGACTGGATGGCCCTTGAGGTCTCCTCCAACTCTGTGATTCTATGATTCTATAGTTGTGCCATGTGCAAATTCATTGTATATGTACATTACTCTGAAGGACCAACATTGCTATTGCTTATTGATCCAAGTATGAAAGTTTTGCATTGCTACTAAATTGTTTCTGCCTAATGGTCCAGTGCTAAAATATGAATATATCATGGATGCTGGCCCTTCAACTCAGTCACAGTATGAAGTCCCCTATGTTCATAATTGACAAAAGAGAGAATAGTTTCTTTGTCCTTTAACAGGAAAGACTTCCCGAAGATGCAATTTCTCCTGTCTTAGGTCCAAAACACACTGCAGAAATAATCCAGTTTGAGACTACTTTAACTACACTGGCTCAGTGCTAGGAAATTCTGGGAACTGTAGTTTTGTGAGACATTTAGCCTTCTCTGTCAGAGTTCTCTGTTGCCATAATAAACTACAATTCCCAGGATTCCCTAGCACTGAGCCAGGGCAGTTAAAGTGGTCTCAAACTGCATTATTTCTGAAGTGTGCTTTAGACCTTGTCATTTAATAGTCACAACATAAGGAGGGCATATTAAATGTCTCCTTTTTGTGCAATTGCGCTTAAGACACAGGACTGCTATGGCAATCTACCCATCAAAGCTGCCATTTTCATCTTGGACTTGTTTTTCATTGGTTACTTAATATGTGAGCATCTGGTCTGCACCACTGGGATCTCATGAAACATTCTGAGGAAAATTGTGTGTTCTCTAGAATACCAGTTTTCTTGTCATTTTCAGTTGGGGATGGCTTTGTATTGTGGGCTAAACAACCTCACCTATGTTGCATGTGGACTCTTGAAAACTTCTTGAATGCATCCTTCAAATCAGCACTTTCCAGATTATACTTGTATTGCTATTGCCTGGTCAGTGTCATAGATGCTTGAGTAAGCAACAAAGGTTTACTAGACCATAGGGAAAGCGAAGAAACAAGAAATTGTGTTGACTGAACGCCAAAGACCTATGCACTATTCAACAATGTCTAACCACCTAAGATTTATTGCAAACATCCTAATATTCCAGTCTTTAAATTGAATGTTTCATAGGGTATAAAAATTCAGCTTGTTCTAATGAAAAAAATGTGAATTCCAACTCAGATTGCAAAATCAACTTTCAGTTCTAACAGATCCAGTTATAATGTTACAAAGATTTCCTTGAACTGCAGACTTAATAAGCTGAGTACAAGGCAACTTCTATCCAAAGCTAGAAGAGTTATTCCTTGGTCTTGGCTGCAAATGAAGAATGTTTGTGTTATTCTGTCACACATCCCTGCATTCTGGCAATAGTTCCAACCAATATCATTATTAGCTCTTAAGGACAACTATACCCAGAATGACCTCTTCCTACAAGGCATAGAGATCCAGAACTGCATCAGATCTTTGTACTGATATTTTGCAATAGAGAATCCTCTATGAACAGTTTCTCCTTCATAGCAAAGCAACACAACATGGAACTTTTTTAAAAAGTATGTTTCAGCCTGTCTACAAAATAATTAAGTGACTGGAAGACAAATCATGTCTTTCAAGGCCAAGCACATCTTTGGCTTTCCTTCCATGGTTGGCCTTTTGGTTGTTGCTTTTTTCTGGTTTTGTGCACAGTAGCTGAAGCTGGGAATTGAAGCAAAGATTCATTTTCTATTCCTCATCCAGAATATTATAGCATCTTAGATTCTTTACTGTGCGCAAAGTCGTCTCGCTGAACTAAAAAAGTATTTTTCTATTCCACTGTGGCAGATTTGGAAACCAGACCAGAAACTTCAGGCTCTACTATGATGGAAAACACTTTGTTGGCGAGAAACGTTTTGAGTCAATCCACGATCTGGTGACAGATGGATTGATCACCCTTTATATTGAAACCAAGGCAGCAGAATACATTGCCAAGATGACAATAAATCCAATTTATGAACACATAGGATATACAACTTTAAACAGAGAGCCAACAAACAAGAAGCATACAGTGGCTGTGAGAGATACATTTGATGGCAAAGAGTCTACAGGAGATAATGACACAATAGAAAAAAGAGTAAGTTACTTTGTTAAAATTTAGCTTCTATAAGATTAAAAAATAGTTCAAACTTGGAGTAATCATGTAGCAATTAACATATGTAAGAATTGTTTATCAGGTTAAACATGTGTCTTTGTGATGTTTGAGTGTTTTTTTTCTATAAGTTTTGGGTCTTATTTCTTTCTGGGTTTTTTTAAAATTTCAGTCATAGTGTGAGATTTTGCTGGAAGTTATTGAGCTACATGTTATATTTTATATCACAAAATCTGTCATAAATATAGTTGAAAATGGGTGTCTCCATTATTTGAAAGTAAGAGGTCTTTTGGCTGCTGTGTGTATTTACATTTGCTCTTATTCAAATAAAATACTTTTGATCAGTAGTCAAAATGAGTCTCCAACAACACTCTTAGTTGTAGTTACTCAGCTGTCATGCCTATTCCATAAATACAGTGCACCCATGCCATATGCGGGCTTGCCATACACAGCTTCGATCATCTGTGGATGGCAAGCCCACGCATCCAAAATGGCACTTGTGCTGAAGGCGTGCGCTCATAGAAAGACACAGGACTTGAGGTCCCGTGTTTTTTTCTTCCAGATCCCCTGCGTATACAAAGGGCCCACTGTATTTTCTTTCAGTTACAGTTTTTTTCCCCATTGTTTTCCTCGGTAGTTCAACATAAACATTGATTTGTTCATTGTTAACTTCTGCACTTTAATTAGAAGCAGAATGCTTTTACATATAGATGGTTCTGTGTAACAAGTCCTTACTCTCTGCTGTGCATTCTCTACTAGCAAGCAACCTCTTGTTGTGTAGTGAAGAAACTACAGTTGAGAGTTAAGGGAGCTGAAGTCCAGAACATCTGGAGGAGCAAAGATTGGGAACCATTGCTCTAGAGGGAGAAAAGGAGCAGCATCTGCTGGATTTAGCCCCCTTCCCCATTGCCATCCTCTTTTCCTTGTTTCCTGTTATTTGGACAATTTCCCACTAAGCATACAAAGTACCAATCAGTTCTCTGTTAAGAGTAATTACCAACACAAGAGATCTTTTGCTTGCAAAGCATAGTTCAGTTCTGTGCAGAAATTAAAATACTTCCTTATTGCCACTCACTGATTGGAGATAGCAACAGCAGAAGCTTGTACATCACACCTTCCTCCTCCCAATGAGCAGTGCGTCCTGGCTTTTCTGCTCTTCCCCTCTCCATCCATGGTACCATACATATGGATGCTTACTACCTCACTCCTGCCACTATCACCTCCAAAGTTGATAAAAGAAACGCCTGTTGCAGAGGACACTCTCCTATATAGAACCTGCACCTTCTTGAAAAGGACATCAGAGCAGGTTCTGTAGGAAGGGAGATGAGTAACTAGAGAATTCGTTTTTCAAAAAGGTACTATGTCTCCTTCAGCTTAAAAAGAAAGGACAGGGGGAGAAGGAATGCACCTCTGAGACTAACATATATTTTCACATGAGATTTTGTGAATTTCAGTCCACTTCTTCAGGTGTGCTGGTGGACTAAAATACTAACACCACAGTATTTTAGCAGTTAACTAGTTAAGGGGGTGAGATAAGAGTATCACAGAATACACAATGATTATGACATTAACCAGAAACCTAGAAGGATAAGATGATACAGGTATGTACCTTTAATTACTTCCTATGCCCATGAACTACAGAGGAACATGTGGAGGCCTGTTTAAAGTGTAAACTTGTTTTGAAGTTGTTGAGATCTGTGATATGCCTTTTGAAATGAACTTTCTGTTCTGTCACACTGGCCTCTTGCTGTTTATAAAATGAGCGATAGGTAAAATTCTTTCTCTTTACAGTGTTGGTTTATACCAACCTGAGACATCATTTCATAGGGATACCTATTACCAAGGCTGAGTCATTTCACTGTAGATGAAGATGACGGTTACATGACCAAATTTCACATAATACTGAGAATGGATACTTCTAAAAAACGTTTTACTTGTAGGAACTAGGGGACTTTAGCACAAAATGTTACAGAATTTTGCTGAAAATGCTAAAACTGAGTATATAAATGACAAAACAGTTTTAAATAAAATACATTTCATCTTTTGCAGGTTAACATTTGTTTGATTTATTCTGGTGATTCATAATTATTTTCCAAGAGACAAAGTGTTAACTTGTTTTGGCAGAAATATCAGTTAGTGAATGGTGAATGGAAACCTTGAAATGCTTTGGCTAGTCTGCAGTTTTCATTTGCTGTTTTTGAATATCTAGTTTGGATAACATATATGTAGTTAAATCTATAACAAATGATGTTTATAGTAGCAAAATACACCAAGTTCATCCGGAGCTGAATCAGCTACATGAATGAAAGACCTGGAAATGAATATGTCAGATAGGATTTTTAACTTACACATCTATGAGGATCTAGTTAAGCTCAAAGTTCATTCAGTGGCCTGTGGAAATACTGAAGAATAATGGCTGGAGGTATACTATTCTCACACCAAGAAATAATGCATTGCCTTCGAGACATCTGCCAGTGTGGGGTGTACCACTATAGCATTGATGGGCTTTCTAAAAATTCATACCATGGCATATTATTTACATTTTTAATGAAAGACTCAGAAACTTCTCTCATTTCTCTTTTCTGACACAGAAAATCTGCTGGCTAGATACAAGCTCCTAAAGGGTCTGTTGCCTTTACACAAAAGAGTATTTCCTTTCAATGCTATGAACAAGAATAACGATTTAATCACACAAACATTTCTCCACCTCCAGCTATAATGAGGCAAGGGGTGTATAGGCAAATGAGAGAGAAAGATACACACTCAAGGTATCAATAGTTTACAAATCAGCACTTTAGAAGGTCATAGAACCATAGAGTTGCAGAGTTGGAAGGGACACATCCAAAGCCCCTGCTAATGCAGGAAACCACATCTTAAGCCTCTGCAGCTTCTGTTTTAAAACATCCAACAAAGGCGAGTCTACCACTTTCTGGGATAGTCCATTCTACTGTCAAACAGTTATTGCCATCAGTAAATTCTTCCTAATGTTCATTCAGAATGTGCTTTCTTATAATTTGCATCCATTAGTTCTGGCCCTACTTGCTCCCTCTTCAGTGGGACAATTCTTCAGACACTTGAAGGTATCATATTGCCTCTCAGTCTTCCTTTCTCCAGGCTCACCTTATCCAGCTTCCCCAGACATCCTAATGGATTAATTTCCAGGCCCCTTTACATCTTGGTTACCCTCTTGTGGATATGTTTCAGCTTGTCAATATACACACACTTTAAGCACCACTGCTTAAACTGTGGTGCCCTGGACACAATACTGTAGGTGAAATCTGACTGAAACAGAATAGAGTTGTGCTATTACTGTTGCTTTCTTTAACTGGCCTAAATATGCTAAGGCACCAGACCCTATCTGATCTTGAAATCTAAGCAGGGTCAGCCCAGGATAGTACTTGGATGGGAGACCACCAAGGAATACCAGGTGCTGTAGGCTATATTTCAGATGAAGGAACTGGCAAAACTACCTCTGATTATTCCTTGCCGAAGAAAACGCTATGAAATTCATGGGGTCACCATAAGTCAATAGGCAACTTGAAGACACATACAAGCACACATTACTTCCCTTGACCTAGACATTATACTTCTTTTGATGGAGCCTAAAATTGCATTGTTGATTCACTCTCAGCTCAGGGTCTCCTAAAATCCATTAGCACATGCTGTCAAGCCAAGTGTCGCTGTTCCTGTTTGTACAACTGATCTTTCCTACCTAAATGTAAGAACCTCAGATTTATGTAAAAACCAGTGGGCAGTGGGTTGGATTAGATGTATTCCTTCTAGCTCTTCAGTTCTGTGATTCAGTAAATGTAAGAACCATACATGTATCCCTCTTGATGTTTATTTTGTGTGTTTTGGCCCAATCTTCAATCTGCTGAGGTCATTCTAAATCCTAAATCTGTCTTCTGTCAAATTAGCTTCTCCTCTCAGTTTGATATTATCTGCAGATTTGATGAGCATCCCCTTATCATTTTATTTTACTTTCATCCCTTGTTTTGGGGCTTACCCTCAAGCATCTGGTGTAAATCTAGTTCTTTCTAGGCTGTCTTTAAGACAGTTTACAAGTAGACTGTCATGATGAGAACTAATGAACACCAGAGTGTTGCCTCATAAGCAAACCTGGTACTGAAGAAGATGAGAATATTTGTAAAGGAGGTGAGACACTGATATAACCTACTTGTCCTATTCTGATGTAAGCTGCTTGTCCATGAGCCATTCAGCAGTATGGGAATATGAGTAAAATAAGGCATAATCAAATATAGGTAAGATCTAAATGCCATCTGCTGCAAATGGAAGGGCTCCTTCCATCTCCAGAAGGCTTTTGATCTAAAGGATCAGATCCAATTTCCTCTCCATCTATAATTACTTCCAGAGTAAAACCTTGATTTTCATAGGGTGCAACATACTGTCAGGAGAAGGGGAAATAAACAAAAGTCATCCTTTCCCCTATTACGGTAAGACTATAGCTTACCTTAAGCAGTCCTTTGTCAGGGGAATTTTTTTCTTGGTTAACTGCCATCAAGATGATTTCAACTTATGGTGACCCTGTGAATGAGAGACCTCCAAGTCACTCTGCCATCAACAGCCCTGTTCAGGTCTTGTGTATTCAAGAATTGGCTTCCTTGACTGAGGAATCAGTCTCTCCATCTATAATGCAATCTCTCCATCTGTAATGCGAGCTTCCGCTTTTCCTACTGCCTCTACCTTAGCAAGCACTATTCCCTTTTCTAGTGATTCAGGTCTTCACCTGATAAAGTATAACAGTCTCAGTTTAGTCATCTTGGCTTCTAGGAAGAGTTCAGGCTTGGTTTGCTCTAGGACTTATTACAGTTGGCCCTTGGTATCCACTGATTCATCCACGATTTGAAAATAGTCCAAAAAATATAAATTCCAAAAAGCAAACCTTGATTTTGCTGTTTTATATAAGGGACACCATTTTACTATGCCACTGTATTTAATGGGACTTGAGCATCCATGGATTTTGGTATCCATGGGGGGTCCTGGATCCAAACCCCAGTGGATACCAAAGGCCCACTGTATTTGTCTTTTTAGCAGACCACAGTAACCATAGAACTCCTCTCCAGCACCACATTTCAAATGATTTGATTTTCTTCCAGATTTCATCACTGTCCAGCTTTCACAGAGAAATTGGAAATATGATGACATAGAATGCTGTCAGTCAATTTACATCTCAATACTTTCTCTGGAAAAGAAGGAAGATTATAATCTGATTCTAATATAATGATGTGTGACTGTTATGATGGGTTTGCAATTTTCTTATATTGGGGTCAGCAAATCCAGCCTCCCTCCATAATGCCCAAATATTATTTCTGTGGGGTGCAGAGGGCATTTCCATATGCTTAGAGCCCCATGGACTCTCTCCAGGAGTCAAAACAATTTTTTAAAAAAATTCAAAACAAAATTGCCTCAAAATGTCCCAACATGCTCTGTAGGCAACTAGGAAGGCCCAAAAACCATGTCTCATATTGCCTTCTACCTTACCAAAAAATGGAAACATACATTATTTATTTAGTTGGGGGAAGGAACAAGTTCAACCCTCCAAGATCTCCTGGAGGGCTAATGCAATCCCCTAATCTTCCACAGTTGCCTACCACTGTCTTATGTAAAATAACCTAATTTTTAATTGATTGGGGTTTTTCTTAGCCTGGATAATATGTAACTTCATAAAAAATATGTATGCCCATTTCAGAAATCAACAGACTAATTTAAAACAACACCAATAACAGTCTTCCTGTGATCAAGGTGGCACTAATTAATGTAAGCCTTGTAACTAATATTCCAAAGGTTGCTGTAACTGAGAGTTGCATGAGAATGGAAAGTCATTAACTTAAATCAACTTTTTTTAGATTAAAATCCCTTTTTAATAATTGGGGTAGTAAATGGGTGACCTTTCCCTGTCAGGCAGTTTTGGTTCAGCTTTTTATTAGCATTGTCTAGATTTAATTTTTAGGATTCAGAAATCATTTCTGCCTAAACTATAACTGAAAATAAATCAGATTTTAAGAAACAGAGAGGGAAATGCAGCTAAGAAATAAGCATATAAAGTATAAATATACTCTTGCCATGGGGAGTAAAGGACAATATTAAAATGATTTAATAATAATAATAATAATAATTTATTTATATCCTGCCCCTCTGCTTGGCAACCGAGGCATATTAATGCTTACAATTATTTATGATATTTCAAGGACCTCAGAAGGTGTAGTCTAATTATGTTATTGTGAAGTTAGTAGGTTGTTTATTTCCACTGGTAATTGAACTGGAAAATGTTTTATTTTCCTGGAAGATCAGTGCAGTTTCATAAAAGCTATGGGCAGATGGCCAAGATGGGTGGGAAATGTAAGTGTGGAGGGGAGGTTGTGATCACACCTGCTTCCCTCGGTCTTTACAGGCTGTTAATTGTATCTTTTGCACCAGAATAACCACAACATGTGTAGGCTTTGTATTCTACAAAAAAAAAAAAAAAGTGCATACATGAAGGTTTTGGAGCAAATTCATGTAGGCCCTTATGCAAAAAATATGAGTGACATGTAGATTGGTGGACCAGGACTAGGAGGCACAATCAGAAAACAAAGTTTGGAAGTAACAAGTTACAGTTGATATCATTATCAGTTACTAGAGGGTTGTGGTTGTTTTGTGTGTGTGTGTGTGTGTTTGGTGGGGTGAGTAGCATGTGTATAACAAAAGTACATTTTTAAATCTATGATAACAAGTAGGAATAAGGTTAATTTGTTGGTATAACAAGTAATGGTTTTTAGTTATTTTCAAAAATTATTTGTAAGAGCCTTTTATATAGCATGGTGTTTTCCCCCATGAAAAAGTGAACAGAAAATAATTGAAAAGTAACACAAGTTAACCTTTTCCCTCACATTAGTAAGAAACAGGAGCAGGTCACTTTTTAGACACTTTAATGAGTAATGAAACATATTACTTCTGAAAATTGCTTTCCAAGCTCTGGCACACACACACACAGGCACCTCTGTACATACATTTCTATGCAGTTTTGCCATCTTATAAACTAAAAAGGTACACCATTTAATCACAGTAGATTTTTAAAAAATCTATACCTTTTTAGTTTATAAGATGGCAAAAAATCTACTTTACTGTGTTTGAAACAGCCATGTTTTAAAAGTCCAGATGGCAAGCAACATTTCAAAAGAAGCCTTCTCTGTTTTCCTATGCATACAAGGAAATATGTTTTCTAAAACTATGCTTCAGCACATGTACCATTTAAAAATAATGGAACTATGAATTGTGCTCCACAGTTAATGCAGATTTAATCAATTTATAGACAGTGGCCACATTTCCATATCATGTTGAGCTGTGATATATATTAGTTCCTTAGCCTCAAAGTTATCTTGTGGATGACCAAAACATTTTCCCCACATTTGTGATACTGTAGACAAAAAGACAAACAAATGGGTCCTAGAACAGATCAAGCCTGAATGAACTCTCTTAACACAAAGTTATCAAAATTGTCCCAAGCTCATTTTACCACATAGCTGTTGGAACAGAATTTCCTGCTTTAGACTTCTGGACCAGTGATGTAGCATGAGAGAAGATGCCACTATCATTTGACAAATAGCTGGTCTGTAAATTTGTTTTGAACTGACCTGCTATAAATTGATTAGAAGTCTCTGGTCATAATCAGCTTCTTGTATACATAGGGCTCCTGTTGGCAATGTGTGGCAAGCAAAACTCTAAATAGCAGAAAGATTGGTTTCCTTTCTATACTTATTAATAAGTGCACACAACATTTGTATTCTAGATCACAACCTATATGCGTGAGGCACTTGGGATTACTTATCGAGTGCTTCTCAAATACTGGTCCTTCAGAAATTTGGAATTCCCAGAATTAATGAGCATTAGCCATATTGACTGGGACTTTGAGAACTGAAATCCAAAATATCTCAAGAACCAGACTTTGAGAACCACTAACAATGCATTTCATGTCAAGCTACATTTGAGACTGATTTCGAACCTGCAGTTCCATATACAGAATGCAAAAGTAGAATATAGGGATGTGCTGTGTTAAATTATTTATTCCTGCAAGGGAGTACAAACAGTTTAATCAATGTTCTCTCCACAGCTAGACATCTTAGAAAACTATGCAGGCTGTAGCCTTCAAGATCCTCACCTGCCTTCCCCTGATGTCACATATGGGAAGGGCAGAGGGATCTCTCCCACCCACACACATGCTGCTGGTGACTTTCTCCCTACTCAAGACTGCTTTGAAAAGTCTGGGGGGGGGGGGGAGACAGCCAAGCATCAGAGAGGCAGTAGCCTCCAAATGCTCAGCTGCTTTTCCCCCTTGCCTGTCCTGAGTAGGACAGGAGGGGGAAAGCAGCCAAGGATTTGAAGGTTATAGCTTTCCATGATCCTTTCCTAGCTCTCCCGAATCCACTCATTACACAACATCAGGTATGAGTCTTATTTGAGAACCTGGGAGCAGGACAGCTTGAGGAGGTTTTGGGGTTTTTTGGACACTCAAAAAGCCACCTTCTCAATTTATTTCCTAGAACATTTGAATATTGTTTCCATTCCTGTTGAATGCTCAGTGAAGGTCCTTACCACATACATATGATTTCTGTGCTGAAAATTGGCTGCCTCTTAAATACACAGAGAACCACTGTGTCTAGTGGTTTGAGCATTGGACTATGACCCTGGAGACAAGGATTCAAATCCCCTCTCAGCCATAGAAGCCCCTTGGACAAGTCATACTCTCCCAGCCTCAGAGGACAGCAAAGGTAAAATCCCCTCTGAACTAACCTTACCAAGAAAACCCCATGATAGGGTCATTATAAGTTGGAAATAACTTAAAGGCACATAACAACAGCAATTAGGTACTTGTTCATGGTATTGTTGGCTTATATGGCTCTAAACAGCTCAAACCTAGGTTATCTAGGTCTTTGTGAGATCACCATGGTTTGCTGGTTTGCTAGTAGTACAGAAGGGGGCCTTCCCCAGTGTGGCCTCTTTCCACCATGTAGAAAAGGGCTGGTCAGCATATGACCTTCCAAATGGACCTGAACGGTAACTCCCAGTATCCCTTAGTCTGGTAAGTAGTAGCTGGTGCTGACAACAATTGTAATCCAGCATCTGGTCACACATTTTCCACCCCAATTAAAATTATCACTCTTTTGAGACTGGACAGACTTTCAGTGTGGAAGCACGTAAAGAATATTTGTTTAGCATTGTGTTTTCCAGACTTTGCAGTTTAGAGTATTTATCCTTCTTGTGAACTAGCTTTTTCATTTTAAAAAAATAAATGTTTATTTAATTGAGTTTTGTTACGATTGCATTCTGGGAACCTCTTTGGGAATTTTTGTGAAAATGAAATGCAACAACAAGTGACTGCAAGAACAAATTATAATAGCATCCGTATCAAAGAGACCTAAAGCTGTTTGACCATAAAATCAAAACTTTTTATAAATATTTCATTAGCCCACTCATAGGTCTTTTCATTTAATTTCCTTGATTGCAGAGTAAGGGGATTGCTACTCATTTATTTCAAGGTCATCTTGGAGAAAATAACATTGAATGCATGTCTGGCATTTTCCTGATTCCTTTTGAGAACAATACAGCAGCTTGGCAGCTTGGGAAAAGTTCACAATAGGAACCATGAATTCAGAGTTATGGCTAAGTCCAGTGAATAGCAGCAAAATGTTGCTTGTTAATATGTCCATAGTCATTTCTATGGGCAGACTGGCTGTAAGAAGCCTTTGTAAATTGGTAGAGTTATATCTTCTTCCTTCATTCATTTGGCTGCCTTGGGAATTATTGTACAAGATTTAAGTTGGCAATATAGAGGAGAGTTGTTCAAAATCCTTTCAAAATAATAGGGCCTGAGCGAGGTACATGACAAGTGGAAAGAGAAGACATTTTGCATCATGATAGAACTGTGATAAATGGGGAGGGGGCAGAAACTCCATGTGTGAATAGCAACGAACAGTGACATTAATGTTCATCTAAATCATCCATGTCGTATAAGGTTTTCTTGTCTTTTCTGTTTGCTCTTCAGCTTTGACACCCAGTACATTGCAATCTCCTCGGTTTTTAAATGGTAGAGATGCCATTTTGCAATGATGCATGACTCATTCATTGCTCATTATCTTCCTGCTGATCTCTCTCTCTCTCTCTCCAGCAAGAAAGCCTCGTGTGGGAGGAGGAGGAGGGAGATGAGTGCATTGAATAGCACACTGCTTAAATCCAGTCGCTGGCTTTTCATTGGTTACATGCTCTCTTAATATAACCAGTCCTGGTTCATTGCTGCCTGCTAAAGCCCACCCATCCTCCCTATCCTTGCTAGACTGAGGTTAGCAGGGTGTCTATTAACTGGAAACTGATTATATGCAGTATGAGAGCATCTTTTGATACAAAATGATCATCACTATGGTTGAGTAGGGGAGAAAGGATTCTAGAGATCTGCCTATGTGACACTCAGTGCATGAGTTTCTAAATGGATGAAGATACTCAGGACTTTCTTTTGTTAACAATGACTGTTGTTTATATCCAGACTCATAAGTTTTTTTGCTTAAATTAAAGACCTTTTTTATAGTGAGAAGAAACCGTCTAACCTGGCATTTTGTGAGGAGAGAAAAGAGCCATAGTAACAGCATCAGCATTATGGTGATGCATTTCTACAGCTCATTTTAGGTACTGGGGGTAATGTTGCTTTTATTTTGCTGTAACTCAGTTTGAAATCAGTACAGAAGTTGTGGGGTGTTTTTGTTGAGTTCCTCCCCCCTTCTTCTCTCCTGCCAGTTCCAAAATGCCATCCAAAGAGTCTTGGTCAGGGCAAAAAACTAATAGATCTGCCGTTCACAACTCGAAACAGGAGAGCCGTCAAAGAGATTTATTGATAGCAGCCCTGGGAATGCGACTGGGCTTTCAAAAGTCATCTGTGACAATCTGGCAACCTCTTAAACTCTTTGCTTATTCACAGCTGACATCACTTGTCAGAAGAGCAACTCTGAAAGAAAACGAACACATTCCAAAATATGAGAAGGTTCACAGTTTCAAGGTAAGGCATTCACCTGCTTCATTAAACAGAAAGCTAGCTAGATATGCAAGGATTTTTTTGAACTGTGATGTGGTTTGTTCTGAAGCTGAACCAAAACATCCCAGCAGTGTCATTTCACTAAAGTAACATCTTGTGCATTTAATTAATTGAAATGACTTTAAAAGTATTGAAGTTGATGTGGTTATTTAGAACAATGTTTTATGTGAGTATATGTGTTTCTCTCTCTCTCTCTCTCTCTCTCTCTAGTCTTCATAATTAGTTCAATTCAGTTCCTGTCAACAGTTCAAAGGTACCCAAGGATATATATTTTTAATCCCATCCGTGATCAAAGTATTAACCAACCTTTCTCTGCTTATTGCTATAAAATAGTTTTGGATGCCAGAAGCATGCTCTGTTGCATCTGGACACAGCAGATGGTCTACATTTCTCCTACTTCTTAGCTCATATTTTCTCCTTAATTAATAAATAGACTCTGATGAAAAGAGTACATCTTTACTACATGGCTGTTAAAGCTAATGTCTCTTGATTTAAACATAGTTTTCTTATGTAGCCTCTAATCATTTCTGGATTATTTTTTTTTAAATATGATGGCTTACTTCTTTCTTAACAGCTGAAGAGAAGTATATTCTTGGGGGAGGGGTACCCTGTGCCAATATTATTAATAAATAGCTTTTTTCACTCATCTAGTTAAATGGTTGCATATTTAATTTTTACAAGAAACTGGCATATCAAAGCATTGTATGCTACAATGATTTTATGTTCTAAAAAATGCTGGCAGTTGTAGTGAGGGTATAAAAAATGTGGCCTGTACTGTTTGTTGCCTTATGTAAAATCTCTTTATCCTTTCCTTTGAAAACAGTCAGCACTCAGTTGCTCCAGTACAATGATCAGTTTTAGAAATGGGTCCTCCAGTGTGCATGCAGAATGTGCCATTGAATAATGTAATGTGTGAGAGCTAGCGTGGAGAAGTGTCTTGAGAATGGCACTAAAATGCTGGAGATAGGGGTTGGATTCCTCATTTGACCATAGAAACCTGCTGGGTGACCCTGGGCAAGTCACACCCTCTCAGCCCCAGAAGACCCCCACAATAGGTTCACCTTAGGGTTGCCATAAATAGGAAACAATTTGAAGGCACAGAACAACAAATGTAATGTGTATGTGAATTCTCTCCCCTCCCCAAGAATAAATCAGAATAAGAACCACATGTGCACACACCTGAATATACATGGAGCTCTGGATTGCTGATGTTTAGGAGAGTCATTGCTATATTAAATGGTACTTTATTATAATATTGCCTGGAGGATAGATTGTACTTTGTCTAGCATGCAGATGATTTTTGTTGACCGGAACAAGTATAGGTCACCAAGGCTGAAATTATGTTGGTTAATTTGAATTAGAGGAGACCCATTGACTTGATTGTTAAATGGTGAGTGAGCACATAGACAAATCCAACAGATTCAACTCTGCTCAAGACTAACAACAGAATTTAGGCCTAAGTTGCATACCCCTGGCTTAAAACCTAAAGAAATGGTTTAAAAGACGGGAGTAAAAATTGGGAAATCTTCGAGTTTTGTCTTTTCTTTGAGCTGACTATAAGTAAATGAGTTTTCTCTCTGTCTTCCCTCCTGCAACACAGAGGGGCAATACCAACTTAGCTTGCAGGGTCATTGTTAAGATTTAGATCTGTGTAATGAATATACAAACAGCACCATACAAATTATTCCTCAAACTCAAAAATTTTGCATCACTTTTCACAGTTACAGTATAACTTGCAGGCAGGAGGAGATTGCCTTACTAATACCTTGTATACAAGCTGATGCACTTCATATTCCTCTGGTGCCTTTGGGAAAATCTATGTCCTTTTTACCTCCTCCTGTTGTAGAGATTGTGTGTGCGTGCCTTCAACTCAGCTGTTGTCGTACAGCGACCCCATGGATTTTTTCATTGGGTTTCCTTATTTTCCTGGGTGGTTTTGCCAGTTCCTTCTGCTATAGAAATATTGTCTACAGGACCTGGTGTTCTTTGGCGGTCTCCCATCTGAGTACAAACCAGGGCTGACCCTGCTTAACTTCCAATATCAGATGAGACCTGGTACCTTTAAGTCATTACACCTGTGATTACATCCCTATGCCCAGTTATATCCAAGCTGCACTGATTTCCAAAGGAGGAAAGCAGGGGTTGGCAAAATGTGGCCTTGAGGCCACAGCTTCCTCCGTTCAAATCCTCCTAACTGTCTCTTTTGGCCAAGAAAAGGGTTAGCTGTCTCTCTTGGATTCACCCTTAAAATAGGTGATTCGCCTTTAAAATAGGTTTCCAGAGGCCCTGCTTTTCAAAACCAGAAATTGATGTCCAACCACTTCCAAATTTGTATTTGATTTGTTTGGCTTGGTGGTTTGGTTTAGGTTGGGTTTTTGACAGCCTGTGTGGTCTTCAGAGGGTCCCAGAAGCAGAAAATTGGTCCCTAGATCCACCAGAGTTGCTCACCCAGATCTGTAATATGCATAACAGTATTCCAGCTAGATTTTACTGATTTCCTAATTTCAGTCTTTAAAGCAAACCATGATGCAGTTGCACTTTAGTGGAACACCTTGCAGTATGAGTGTTATAGGAATGACAGACGACTCATCCAGAAATGTTGTGTTTCTGATCATTTTCCAGTGCATGTAAATGCATATCCTACCTTCTCCTATATGATTTCTGTCTACTTTATAATTTTGTTTTCTGACTTGAAGACTTGATGAATGCAGAAATCATGTTAAAAATGGGAAACTAATCCTACAGCAAAAATGTTTCCTTGGCAACCAAACAGCCTGCTGAAATTTATTTTATTTTTAAATCGGAGTTTGAACAACGCTGCCTTTGGCACAACTTCAGGGAAATGATGATGAACAGAAGAGAAGAATCTGTGTGCCCTCAGCAATCACAATTGATACACTGGAGACACTATCAAAGGA
This sequence comes from Phrynosoma platyrhinos, assembly GCA_020142125.1. Taxonomy (NCBI): domain Eukaryota; kingdom Metazoa; phylum Chordata; class Lepidosauria; order Squamata; family Phrynosomatidae; genus Phrynosoma; species Phrynosoma platyrhinos. The sequence goes on along the minus strand of CM034701.1, from coordinate 175,865,629 downwards.
CTACTCTGGGTTAACTGTAGAGATTATGATTGTTCTTAGGGGAAGAGGTGGTCTCTAGTGTATGGAACATAGGGACCCATTACAGTGCTCTTAGGATCACTGCAGTCAACTTTCCCCCAGGATATATAAATGAAAACAGGCAAAGAATTAAAATCAAATAGCAAGTGAAATTTGAACAAACACCAGGAGCCATCTTGTTTAAATTATGTACATTTTTCCATGACTTGATCAGATAATATGAGCCTTGTTTGTTTTAAATTAGAGACACTGATATGATGGCTTAAACAACATTGTTTAAACAAAAATGATTGGATTCTCCCATTTAGAATCATTGAATCACAGCACCGCAAAAAAGTCTTGCGAGCAATCAAGCCACGTGGTGTTCATTATTTTTTGCTGCAGGGCTTGAGGATGCATAGTTAATAGGCATGCTGGGTCCATCTACACTGAAAGCTTTAAACTGGTTCAACTATAATAGGACTTCTTCATAAAATACTTCTTAAAAACCTGGCATTTTAGAAGAATGCAGAGAATGCCTTATTTGAGAAAATTGTTTTTGTTGAATTATGATAAGTAAAGTTCTTGTGCTGGGAGAACAGGGTGGGCTCTTAATCCTTGCGTTTCTGTCATTTTACATCCAAATCTCCCCTGCTACTGCTTATACCTCAGTAACAAAAGAGGGTACAGGCATTCATTTTTTCTCTTATTGTAGAAACAAAGGCTTTGTAGGGAGGTGTTTTTTGGTGGAAAAATAGCTCGGAAAGTTAAGGGCTAGGAAGCTACTCTTCATCTTCCAAATTACATTCTCAGTCGCTTCAGGTTTTTTCAGTCATTCTGTTTAAACCAAAGAAGTCTCTAGAAAGAATCATGGGACCAGATGTAACATGTCTGCTCCTCCAGCAAAGGGAGTTATGATCTTAAAAGTTTTCATGAACTCTGAACCATTCTTGATGTCTCTTTGGGTGCCAGAGTGTTAAAGCTGTCTGACTCTGGTCAACTACCTCTAACTGAATTCCTGCAATCAGCACATCTTTTTGAACAACAACTCCTGAGCTGACACAATGCAGGCAGCAGAATAATGTTTGCATTTCAGCAGTTTTACTATTGGAGCCACAAATCAGTCTTAGATTCAGTCCAGATTTTATCAATCACTTCATACAGGAGGTTGACTAGGTTTGTTCTGATTTTCTTTACCTTTTACATTTCTAATGTCTGTGAAGATAAACTGATGTACAAATACCCTTTTTCCGCAATGAGTTACTTCGTTTACTTATACCTGGATAGCTAACAAATAAAATGGGCCTATCTGGTGTTGATGGCAGTAGCCAGGAGTTGAACAAGACCAGATCTAGAGTAAAATCATCATACTCATCAAATCCAATCTTTTGCATTCCAATAATTCTGGTGACAACCAGAGTACAGTGTATCAGTTTCTACATTCCTGTGAATGCTAGTCAAAATACATGGAATTCTGTGCTTACACTACTTCACACATTAATTACAGTTCTTTGTTTCTATAGACTGTTTGATCTGCCTTCTTCCAGTCACAGTTCTTTTAAAAATTGTCCTCAGTCCTAATTTAAAAAAAAAAAACACTATTGACAAACTGGATATAAGGTAACTTGGTTCCATTTAGGACTCCACTCTGTGCTTATCTCTTCATCATTGGTATTTCATTAGTGCTGTATGCATAATGCAAAAGTAGCATACCCCACTGCTTTCTCTGGATTTCAAAATATTATTAAGACTATGAAAACAGACTTTTTCCTCCTAGTTAACAAGAACCTCTGTGTACATTTTTTTTCCTAGGCAAATCTAGCTTTGACACACTGCTGCTTGTGAGTCTTCTGCTTTTGCACGTGCGTGGCCTGAGGAGCTGGAAAGCTCCCCTATGTGATGAAGTGTAGAAGGACTCTTAATGAGGCAGCCAAGGCACTTGCCTCAAGGACTTGATATGGTGTGTCACAACCCCTTATCGTCAGCAGCTTTTCCTCCAAATTAGCTAGAGCTCCATAGCCAAACTAATTCATTTCGTTCTCAGCTTTTGTATAATAATCTTGTACATATCTATATGTAGCTAGAAAAATTAGCTTTTGGCTGCCATTTTTGTAGGATCTGTAACTTAGGGTTCTGAAAGTGATAAATATACTGTATATTCTTTAGAAAAATGGTGGTGGTGGTGATAGTAGCAGTGGTGTATATCCTGCTTATTTAAAAAAAAGAAAGAAAGAGACTCAAAGTGGACCACAGCGGTAAATACAGTATTGCAAAATGCTGTAAAATAAAATCAGTATTGCAAAATGCTGTAAACAACCATTAAAAATTTTTGTTGTTCTTGTTATGTGCTTTCACATCTTTTCCAATTTATAGTGACTCTAAGGCAAACTTATTGTGGGGTTTTCTTGGCGAAATTTGTTCAGAAGGGGTTTGCCTTTGCCTCTCCCTGAGGTTGAGAGAGTGTGACCTGTTCAAAATCACCCAGTGGGTTTCCATGGCCAAGCAGAGATTCAAACCCTGTTCTCCAGAGTTATAGTCAAACACACAAACCACTACATGCTGGCTCCATCAGAAAATACCAGCATCATAAAACCACTCAGATGCAAATGCAGATATATAGGCTATTCTGTGTAGTACTGTTTAGGTACCAATTTATCCTTCAAAGGAATATAAATCCATTGTCTTCCACTTCCTGTACCAGTTTGCCTGTAACCTCACTTATGTACAATTTCCACTTCTTCACATTCCTGCTGACACCTTCAGTATCCAATGGAAAATCAACAAGAAATTACAGAACTTGAGCTAGGAAGGAATGAGGGCCAAAAAAAGAGTGTTTGGCTATTCAGGATTCAGGCCTGCTGCTGTCCTTGCTGATAAACATGCTATTTATATGCAGTAGTTAAGGATGCTGGAGTGCCCAGTGCAAAATGTCCCCAGTGTCCTCTGATGTCCTGAACAAAATTGTTGGCCACAGTTCAGGACAGACTCTGTTTGTATACCAGATCAGTTTTGTTTAAAAGAAAAGAATGGAGCATATAGTCGTCTTGATTATCTTCTTTTTTTAAAAAAAAAATATAGTATCAGAAAATCAGTCCATTCCTACATATTTTAAAACTTGATTCCTTAAACCTCCTGAATGACTTTTATGTCCAGATTAGTCAACTGTCTCTATGTAACCAAAGGCTCCAATTTTTGTCACTTCATCCAGAGGTTTTGGAGACCTTTGAAAGGAATGTACTGACCATTATGCCAGTGGTTCTCAAACTTTGGCCTCCAGATTGTTGGGCTACAACTCCCAGAATCCTTGCCCATTGGCCATGGTGGCTGGAGTTTCTGGGAGTGGAGGTTCATCATATTTGGAGAGCCAAAATAAGAACAGTTCCTTTAGGCATTTCAGATTCATATTGTGCTGTCAGTCGCCCTCCCTCATATTGGTCCAAAACACATTGCAGAAATAATACAGTTTGAGACCACTTTAACTGCCCTGGCTCAGTACTAGGGAATTGTGAGAACTGTAATTTTGTGAGACATTTAACCTTCTCTTTTCAGAGAGCTCTGGTGTCACAATAAACTACAATTCCTAAGATTCCCTAGCACTGAGCCAGAGAGTTAGTGGTTTCCAACTCGATTATTTCTCAATAATTTTGGACCATTGTTACATTAATCCCATTTCTGTTTCCAATTTGGCATCTGTCCAGATTTTTCCCCATATTTTTTTCTTTATCATTCTCTTCATTTATAAAATGGGAATAATTAAGGTTAAGAGGGTCATAGAAAGGAGGGGAGGCAAAATTGTTGGTATTTCCTTGGATTATGTGACTTTCTGAATACAATGTATTTTTTTATAAAATGTTGATAAACCAAAGTTATTAAAGAAATAATTTTTATTTCACAAAATCTTTACCTAAGCATGCTCAGCTCATGCTTTAATTATTTCTGAGATGTTTATACAAGAGGTGGCATTAGTAAACTGTAAACATTTAAAAGTGGTAATAATTGTTAACATTTAAACAGAAGCCTAATTAACTAATTAAATACCTTCCACTGATTAGTTGCTTCAATGGTCTTCAGAAGAAAAAAGGAGGAGTAGAATTTAGTAGGGAACCTGAGCTTCCCACACAACAGCTGGCTCATTGCAGGGCAAGGAAGAGGCTGTATTGCTTTGAACAGTCCAAGAAGAAAAATTCTCAGCTTACCCATCTAATGCATGACAGGTTATGCTGCAACAACTCTCCATGGTACAGATCGCCCAAATGTCAGCACTTATTCCTGGGTGACTCAGTACATTCTCCCTTTTATTTAGGCACTCTGGCTTGTTATTCACCCTTGTTGTTATTGTTGTTGTGTCTTCTAGTTGTTTTTGATTTATGGTGACCCTAAGACAAACCTACCATGGAGTTTTCTTGGCAAGATTTGCTCAGAGAACGTTTGCCGTTGCCTTCCCCTGAAGCTGAAAGCACCCAGTGGGTTTCATTGCCAAGTTGGGAATCAAACCCTGGTCTCCAGATTGTAGTCCAGTGCTCAAACCACTACACTACACGTAAATGCTGGATAAACAGTGAATCTGACAAGGCTGCAGGAGAGACAGTACTGATATCATTTCATACATTTTATGCAGAACATTTTATGCAGACCATATTAAAATAATTTTTCATCTTTTGTCCTAGTTTCTAGCCTTGATTTTGTTTTGTATTTCTACAACATACAGTACAATGCATGAAAGAGGCTAACCCTGGAAAAGAAATAATCTTATCCAGACAGCTGAAGGAAAAACCCATGCCTGGCAGCTTTCATATGATGGCAGCTGTTCTTTATCTCTCAGTCCTAGAAGTGTGCTTTGTTTGCCTCGCTGAGTGTTTTGCATGGGCCACACTCATCCCATCCACGTATATAGTATTTTAATCAGAAGCTGTCACAGAAGTAGCTGTGTTAAAACCCCTATTTATTATTTCACATCTTGTTTTTTGCAATATTTTATTTGGTAAAATCTTAACACAAGTGCTGAACAATCTAAGAAGTCTTGAAGAAGGCAAAAATATAGGAGGGGAAAAGGGGAAACCCATAGCCATTTCCATCCTTCTTATTCCTCCCTTTTTGCCTCAGAAGGGTTTAATCTGAAAGAGGTCTGCTCTGTTGTCAGGGCAAAATTCAGGCTGTGGAATATGTGAAGTAACAACAGGTATGTTTCAGCACATTTACATGCCTTTCCACTGAATAGCTATTCTGTTTTTCAAGGGTGGCAACTACATGAGGTCAAGGGCTACAGCTGACCCTCACCAGATCTCAGCTGTGCACATATGCCTTACACCCCGTATTATGCATGTGGTTTTTTTTTTAAATTAGCTAAAATACCCATCTATACCTTTTAGGAGCCAGGGGGACAATTTTACCATATTCCTCTCCAACCATTTTGGACTGGAGAGAGGCCATCTTTGAATCATAAAGTAACCTTGAAGTTTTACTTCTTGGTTATTTAAAGGTCTTGCCTGAGTTTAAAATCGCTGTAAGGGTGGCAACATTGCTACAACATCAGGGGCTGTAAGAATGACTGAATTTTTAAAATCCAAAAATTGAGGGGGAGAAGCTCAAATTAACTTTCAGACTGCACTTTCTACCCTTGGTTCACCTCCCTAGAGCTAGATTTCACTAAAAAGAAGCTTTCATGGCAGAGAGAATATGTGTTTAAGATGGCTTGAACTCTCACCCTCTCCTGATTTTAAAATTAACAATGGGGCATCATCTCCTACTGAATTTCTTTCATGCTTTCCCTTTACATGGTCTTCTGACCCTTGTCTCTTGTATTTGGTTCCCCATGAAAACACTCCCTTGTAAATACTAAAGGCTAGAGCTTTTAATAGTTGCTGATTGTCTTGTCCCCAATGAGAAAGAGTATATGACACATCAAAATACCCTGTCAAAAAAAAAACCCAGTTACCTGTATTGAGGTTCATCACATCTTGGATTGGGCAGGGGGGATATAGTTGCTGAAAAACAATATATTTTGCACAGAAAAACACATTCTACAGCACCAGTAATACTATCGTTTGTGCAAAATATTTTGTTGCTGTTGCAAAATTCCCAAGATGTAAAAAATTCTCAAAAATGCTCAAACACTTTTCTACTCTCACCCAGCAGAGGGAAAACATCAAAATTCTTTATTCTTGTGTGGAAGATTTTTTAAAAATAAGAAATTTATATCTCTAATAGCAACTTGTATATTTCTAATTAACTTGGAGGTCTGATTTGGTTGTGTCTCTCACTTGTAATCATAGGTAGGAAAAGAAAGGAGTGGGGAGGAACACCATTAAAGCATCATCCAGTGCTCATCAGTGGAGTAATTAACTACACTTTCTAGCAGCCACTTCTATGTATTTATTGCTTTATTTATATTATTATAATTATTTATTATAATATATATTATTATATATTATATTATTATTATTTATAGCCCGCCCAATCACAAGGAATCTGGGTGGGTTACAGCAATAAAAATAGATTGAATACCATAAAATTCAAAAATTAGTCCCTTCCCAATCCCCCCCACCCAATGCTAAAATTACAATTAAACAAATATAATTTAAAAACAAAAATACAAAAGTTTAAAAAGGGAGATAATTGGTGGACGGAGCGACGTAGATCACCTTGTGTGGGGAGAGGAGTTAAGTTGGGGAGACCTGCCAGAAGAGATCTGTCTTAAGAGGTTTTTTAAAGGCTGTAAGAGTAGAGATGTGACGGATCTCCTCCAGCACGTCATTCCACAGCTTTGGAGCGGCGGTGGAGAAGGCACTCAGATTAACCGATGTTAGTCTAGATTTTTTTTAGCTGTAGTAGATTCTTCCCTGAAGACCTTAGTGTGCGGGACAGACAATACGGAAGAAGGTGATCTTTTAAGTATTCTGGTCCCAAGCCGTGTAGGGCTTTAAAGGTAATAACCAACACCTTGTACCATGCCTGGAAACTAATTGGCAGCCAGTGAAGGGACTTCAGGACCAGTGTTATATGGTCATTACAGGAAGTACCCCTAATCAACCTGGCTGCCATATTTTGTACAAGCTGAAGTTTCCGAACTTGGCACAAGGGTAGCCCCGTGTAGAGCGCATTACAAAAGTCTAATCGAGAGGTTACCAGTGCATGTACTACTGTTTCAAGGTCTCCCTGCTCCAGGAAGGGGCGCAGCTGCCGTATCTGCCGAAGCTGATAACAGGAGCTCCTGACTGTCGTATCCACCTGAGCTGTCAAGTGAAGCGACAAGTCAAGGTGTACTCCCAAGCTGTGGACAGAGTCCTTCAAGGGAAGTGTGACCCCATCCAGAACTGGGTGACATAACTCCATTCCCAGGTTTGGGTTTCCTATGACAGGTACCTCCATCTTACCTGGATTTAGCTTGAGTCGATTTTCCCGCATCCAGGGGAAAATCCTGCCTTTCTCCTGGTGTGGGACCCAAGGCAGTGTGCATCACCCTTAAAAATACAATACAGTTTTAAAAATCTCTTAATAAAAAAAACCAGTGAAACTAACTTTGATTTAAAAGCACAATATAAAACAGCACGAAAAGATATTTGATACATAATAAAATAACAACCCTGCACTCCCTCCCCATTTAAAGCTCTATCTGTCATCACCAAATACCTCCTTAAATAAAAACATTTTTACTAATCAGCATAAAGAGAGCAAAAGAAGAGACCAGTTGTACCTCCTGTGGAAAGGAGTTCCACAGCCTGGGAGCAGCCCCAGAGAAAGCTCTCTTTTGAGTCTTCACCAACTGCAAAGGTGGTGGGACCAAAAAAAGCCTTCCCCCCCCCCCCATCCCTCTATTTCTATTTCTCCTATTTCTAAAACTTTCAGAAAGTAAGGTAGAATGCAGAAATAGATACAGATGTCTCTTAGGGCTGGTAGTACTGGCACATGTTAATAGTAAACATTGTATTTTGCTTCATGTAGGACATGATTAATCCATGTATATCTCAGGCTTTATGACAGAGGGCTAATAAAGTATTTATGCCAGAAATATTTGAGTGGGTTTCGTGGGACTGTTTCACAGGTGATTGGTAGGCTTGGGGTTTTGAAACTGCATTCAGTTTGTTTGTTTTTAAGCAACTCATAACTCAGTCTGTATATATGTATGAATTTACTTTTAACCATTAAATATAAATAGACATTACTGAGAGATCCAGCATGGTGTATTGGGTAGAGTGGTGGATTAGACTGCTGGGAAACCAGGGTTCAAATCCCCTCTTGACCATGGAAACCCACTGGGTGACCTTGGCCAAGTCATACTCTCTCAGATACAGAGGAAGGCAAGGGGAAGCCACCTCTGAACAAATTGTCTCAAGAAAGTCCAATAATAGGTTTGCTTAAGCACACAACAATAACAACAACAATGCATTACTATGTTCTTTGTGATTTCAAAAAGGTTTCCAAAATGTGACTCTTCATTAGACCATAGGGGGAATTTTTGTCTGTGGAAAGTACCAACACAGCTGTGCTTTCACATATTATGAGACAGTAAAACTGGCACGTGGCAAATATTGAGGTTTTGGGAGGTTTTAATTTTAAAAAATAAGAAAATAAGTCATTCTGAATTCATGTCAGTACCACAGGAATGGAACCTAAATACCTTAAAGTTACCAAACCCATCTGATAAGCCCTGGGTAATACTTGGATGGGAGATCACCAATGCATACCAGGTATTGTAGGCTGTATTGTTTGCCAATTCCTTCAGAGGAAGGAACTGGCAAAACCACCTCTGACGATTTCTTGCCTAAGAAAACCTTATAAAATTCATAGGGTTGCCATAAGTCGACAGGAAACTTGAAGGCATATACACACACATCCCACAGGAATGCTGGTGCTATTCAGCTACATCCTGAGTAAAATACCAAATCTGTTTTAGAAAAGAGCCAAGTTGTTTGGGGAGCTTTTAAACTAATAACACCAACCACAAAATATAACCAGCTTCCTTGCAGTGGTAAACTTTGTGGAGGATGGCTTTACTTTAGTCAGCTTGAGCTATGTTAACAGGAAATTGTATGGAAGTCTTGTTTAAATTTTTTTAAAAAAAATCTTACCTCCTCCGTCTGCTCTGTTACTGGTTGATCACGTAATTTCTTTATATTTCCTATTATTCTGGAGAGACCATGGTTCTGGGAACAGCTTTGAACAGTTCCCTGTTTGGACTACAGCTCTCAACCTCCATTGTCAGTCAGTGATAATGGCGGAGGAGTAGAGACTCTACAGTTCTCTTTAGTTATTCTTTCTCAGAGCAGGTGCAGAGGAGTTATCCAACAGTGCAGTAATGTTGTTAAGACACCTAACACCCTATGATTTTCTAGAGTTAAAGAAATAAATTAGTAATATTATGCTTAAGTAAGGTTGCTGCTGCCACCCTCTGCTTTGTTCAGCACCCTTAAACTTAATTGCTATAAGCAGGATTGGTGACTATTGGGGAAAGAATCCCCGAGAAGGAGATATGCCACAGGGTTTCATGAGCCAAAAGACTAGGGCATACAGATGGAAAGCAGGAATTAATAATAGAGAACATGCACACTAAAGGTACATAATATCTGGCTGCATGATATGCATTCCTGTAGGACAGTTATATGATTCCCTAACCCAGGGATAGGCAACCTTTCCCCTTTAATGGC
>CM034701.1:175829546-175849213 GCA_020142125.1 Phrynosoma platyrhinos | reverse complement strand
ATGAGCCAGAGCTTTTGGGAAATATAAGAAAGAACAAAACAAAGACTGTATTTTCTGCAAAAACAGAGTGAATTCCATCATTGGTAGATTTATAGATTCCACCTGTGAAAATTTTTTTCCTAGGATGGTAATGCTTTATTTATCTCTCATTACTGCTTTATTGCTTAGTTATAGACCTGTTGAATAATCAATCATTGATATATTCAATGGTCAAATGATCCCTGAATCTTCCCCAAATGGGCCACATCTGAAGCCTATGCATGCAGTCACACCAAGTCCAGTTCTGAGCTCTAACGATTTCCTAGCTGTCTTCCTGAGGAGCATATTAATCCTTTTCCTCCCCCCCATTTACTCTCAAAAGTGACAGAATACATACTCTTGCCCAGTGTAGCTTATAAAATATTATGGTCATGTATTTAACATACAGTGATATTTCTATAAAGCACGCTCAGCAACTGTATATTCCAGTGAATTAGAAGTACAATGAAGGTTAAAGCTGACTAAAATGAAATCAGCAATAGAAGAGAAAGTGACAGCTCTGCTTATTGTACTCTCAGCAAATATTTGAAATGGGCCCTCATGGGGCATTCTTAATACAGTGCTTACAGTTCCTATGTTTGCTCATGCATTAATGAAAGCACATTATTTCAGCTTTCAGTGGAGAGTGCTAGAATCGATCTTTTCTGTTTTTAAATATGAAGTCTTTTCCATGACGCTCTGGAAAAACATGGGAAAGAACAATTTATTCCAGACATTTCAGCTCACAATATTTGAACATCTAATTCAAAATGTTTTGATGCTTTCTGCCAGCTAATAAAATTAAATATATGGTAATCTCTTTTGCCTTTGGTGGCCTGAGAAAACTGCAGAACATTTGGATAATCTGAGAGTAGTGAGATAAAGAGGACTGCAGGTTTTTAGAGGAGACTGACAGTGAATTCACATGATTAATTTTCATAATAAAGTTCTGCTGCACCCAGATACTGAATGCCACTTCCTTCTTTCACTCGCACACATTTAACTGCCTTCTTTCATACTTAGACACATGAAGAAGGGTCATAGTTTGATAGTAAATCAGATGTTTTACATAAAAAGGAGCACACTATGGCATCTCAAAAGGCCTCGGATAGCAGGATTGAGAATTGCCCCTACCTGGGATGAAAGCTGCCAGAAAAGACAGTGCTAGTTTAGGAAGACATACAGACATAAGAATAAGTTTTAGGCCCTTCTTCCTCTAGTATGGCTGTGCAAAGAAGTTTGAAAGCTCTTGCTCTGTTTGCTTGTTTGTTTTAATCAACTGCAGTTTTTCTTCAAGGGCAATTTAGCATTATTATTTAGCATTAAATTGTGGCTAACCATAACTGATTTGTTAAAACAAACTGACTTCATAAACCAAGTTTTGATGTTGGATTGTTTCAGTAAAGCATTCTGTACTCAAAATCACAAATTGCAGTTAAGGGCTAGAAATAGAAGCAGAAGCAACTACACTAGAAGGAAGAGAGAACATGTAGTATTACATGAATGAGGCTCATACCATCTCTTTCACATAGCAATAAACTATATTCATTGTATTGCTTGAATGTTGCCATACAAATCAGACCATGATCCTGTGTAGCTCACTATTGTTGACTCCTGTAGTTATTATCCAAAGGCTCAGGCAGTCATATTACTTGAGATCCTTTCACCAGAATTGCAATAGAAAGATAGCTTCATAATTTGTGCTATAATCTCTGGAGCATATATAGTCAAAGTCATAACTGTAAGGTGCTACTGAAACATCTGAGCTCCCTTCCAACTCTGATTCCACCATCTGATCTCTAACACTGATTTCTGTTCAACATAAAAAGAACTCAGGCTAGATCAGACCAATGGTGTGAGGGAATAGATTTCAGATGTGTGATTTAGATGTGTGATTTCTTTGTTTTCATTATAGCACTGAGACCTGTTTATTGCCCCAGTGAGCCACATGCAAAATAATAATCAAAGAAGGGGTACCTCTGAGTTCAGTCCAGGGTGAAAGCATTATTATTAAAGATGCTTACTCATTGTTCCTGTTGTTAATAAACTAGAAGTGAAGAGTCACAATCTCTTGCAAATCACCTAAAGATCTACCAGTGCCTATTTCTGCCCACCCATGTTCATTGTGTTTTGAACCGTGGCCATTATGCAGATGGTTCCAAACCTAGTGAGCAAAGCATGGCAGCAAAAGCCCCTCTCATTGTTTGACTCTAAGCCACTGGTGTTCTACACCTATTCTCCAGAAATTTGTGCAGTCTAGATATATTTTCCATGAATTTATCTGACTGACTGGTTGGTGGATCATATAGGCAGAGCAAGACAAACAGTGCTCGAAGGCTGGAACAAAACACAAGTCTGTGTCATGTGAAACTTGCCTCCTTCACCAGCTGTGCAGTAGAGGCTGGCAATTTGGAGGTCAGTAGGGTTCTGGGTTTCAGTCTGGTTACCCAGGATCCTAAACCATTTGGAGGGATGGGCTTTCAATAACCAGGATGGCTCCTTTAGTGTTTGGACAGAGAGCAGTTTCACTGGCTCACTGACACTCTTGCCAGCAGCCTCTACTGCAGCTGTGGTGAAGGATGCTGTTCATCACCAACACTGTCAGCTGGGTTGCCTTTTTTAACATGGAATGAGATGAGAAACATCTTATGCTTTGCCTCATGGATGTCCATACTGCACTCATAGGTCTAATCTGCTTTGCTGAAGATAATGCAGTTTGACACCATTGTAACTCCCATGCTATGGAATTCTGGGAACTGTAGTTTGTTGTAGCACCAGAGCTCCCTGACTAAAAAGGCTAAATATCTCACAAAATTACAACTACCAGAATTCCATAGCATTGAGCCATAGCAGTTAAAGTGATGTCAGACTACATTTTATTTCTTCAGTGACCATAGTCTCAAGGATCTTAAAGGCAGTTCTTACACCTTTTTCTCTTTGATGATGATGAATATCCCACCCCTCTGCAACGCAATCGGGATGGCTTACAATATTAAAACAACAATGGAATACATACAACCCCCCAAACCCACCCACCCTTAAAAGAATATTAAACTTAAACAATTTAAAAACATTTTAAATTAATCACAACATATGCAGGAAGCATCGCGATAACAGCAGCACAGACAGGGAGAGAAAGAAGCTAACTCTTGGGGCCGGGATGATTATTCAGGAAAGGCCTGCTGGGAGAGATCCGTCTTAACAGCCTTTTTAAAGCTGTTTAAGGTGGTAATAAGACGGATCTCGTCTGGCAGGGATAGGGAGCATCTCAATATATAAATATATATTGCTTTGCTTATCTGCTGCTTGTCTTATATCTCTTTTAGAGCACGCAAAACTATTTCACAATAGCGAATACAGTCTGTATCGCATTAGAAACCTATGTTACATATTTGTTCTGCCTGTCAGGCTTTTAAAACTTGTGTGCCTGTTTTGGTGTGCTGTTGAATGCAGTATCATACAGAAGCACTGACAACCCTTCCCCATAATTTGGTGCATCATTGTTTAAACTCTCAGATTGACAAGTATTCAGTAGCCTGCCTACATTGTGAAAGCATTGTGAAGACTGATACAGCAATGAAGAGGTAATAGATTGTAATAAGGAGGTGGGGCAGCAGGAGCTTATTCACTGTCCTATTGTTAATTAATTATGAGTCAGAAATCAGCACTGATCTATTCCTGATCATGGCTGATCAGAATATTAGATGAAGGTATTTAGAATGAAGGTGGTAGAGTTATTCAAGCCCTGCACAGATCTTTGCTTAAGTACCAGATTCCCTAGGAGCAGTCTAGTTTTATAACTACAATTCTGCTGTTAAGTATTGGGATAACACTTTTTATTCCTTTTCTTATTTCCATCAGATTGTGGCTTAAATGTTCATAAGCAATGTTCCAAGATGGTCCCAAATGACTGCAAACCAGACCTGAAGCATGTTAAAAAAGTGTATAGTTGCGATCTCACAACACTAGTAAAAGCACACTTCACAAAAAGGCCAATGGTAGTAGATATGTGCATTAGGGAGATTGAATCTAGAGGTAAGGCATGCTTAAATGATTTGGTTGTTTTGCTAATAATCCCTTTAGATTGATCTGGGGCAGATAGGGTTTACCTGAATTTAAGGTTAAAGCAGTTTTGCCTAGAACATTTTATAGGTGGTTATTTCTCTGAACAATTAATATTTAACATTGCATTGATGTTTAAACTATTGTCTTTGACATATCCCTTTCTCCTGTGTTTATAATAAGGGTTATGGCATTATAATATTATATACAGTCATACAATATTGTTATACTATTTATGAGATACAGATATTTTTATTTGCATTTCTCTTGAACAATATCCATGCCTGCTATTTCTTGTACTGAAGTTCTTCTTACAAATATAGTTTTGTAAAAAACAATAAGTAACATAGATATCTATCGTTATTATCTCAGTTATTACACATTATTTCCTCCTCTAAGTTTTCCTTGTGTAATGACTCTTTGCTTGGTTGCTGTTCATATGATATTTAAATAGATGGAAATCTGTTTAAATATTCTGATGTGAGTAGTTGGTTTTCACACTTCCTTTGTACATTTATGTCACGTTTCCTATTCCAGAAACCATTACCAGGAATATGTTTGCACAGAATTATTGGGCAGTGATCATAACAATGCTACCTGTTTAGCAGTGAGGGCTGGCACTGAAATTATGCTCAGAAAGAAAGGCAAGGCTTTTTTAGCTTAGCTCAGATGTACACATTGCTATTTGTAAAGAAAAAGACTGTCAGAAAAATAAATATTAAATTTGATGTAATGATGTTTTTAACTTACAGGTCTCAATTCTGAAGGACTCTACAGAGTATCAGGATTCAGTGACCTAATTGAAGATGTCAAAATGGCTTTTGATCGAGGTATATATTTTTTTTATCAGACCATTACTGGCCAGAATCCAAAGAGCTAGTTTTGCATGTCCAGCAGGAATTTTCGCTTGTGTTTTGAGAACAGCCTGCCTGCCCCATCCCCACTTCCCAATGCTAGGTAGCAAGTCATTTTTTAAAAATGTGGCTGGGCTTGCAGAGCTTGTAATACAATGTGATTGGTGAGCTGGGTCAGCTGATCAAGAGAGAATCTCCAAAAATCCTGCTATGAACACCCTAGCAGGTTATGTATGGATCCCTACCGTTGAAGAGTCTGTCAATCAAAGCTGGAAAGAGTAGCCTTGGTTACTGAGGATACCGACTTCTAAGAGTATGTATTTATGCAGTCCCTGTCATTTAGTTTACTGGAGCAATTGCTCTTGGAGATTATACCAAGAGATTAAAATAATTCACCTTCTCAGAATTCATACTAATATTGCTATGAGAATGAAGACTTGGTGATGTGAATTAAAGGAAAGAACCTCAAATCTTTGCCTTGAGTATTGTTTAGTGCAGTAATTCTCAGTCTTTGTTCCTCTAGATGTTTTGGACTTTAGTTCCCAGTATCTCTGACCATTGGCCAAGCTGGCTGGGTCATCTGGAGGTTGAAGTGCAAAAAACCTAGAAATTTGGGAACCACTAGATACCTTAAGAACTCAAAAAACAAACAACCTTGGGGCTATCTGATTCCATGTGTCATAGAAGGAGCACAGAACTGTACTCATGCACCAAAGGGTATTTATGATAGCAAAAAAACTGGAGAAGATGCTACACAACATGACACTTCACAAAAAGGAACTGCTACCCATTTCATAACCATTTTTCTGACCTCTTTTATCCATTCCCATGTTTTTGAGATTGTGTAGAAGTAACTTAAGGTTACTATTTTCTGCCTCCTAGGCAGTAAAAATGGTATAATGGGCATAAACAATATAACCAGTCATTGTTATGCAAACCAATCTGTCTTTTAGTAGCCTTCACAGTGAAGTCTTTCCCTCCCCTCTCAACCATGTTCCCTTTTTGCCCATTACAGCTTTTCCCCTTTTTCGGCCCATTCCTACTAATCTACCAGATGATGATGCTACACATTATGGCAGAGAGTTCTGCCACCAAACACAGCCTCTCTGTGTCTGTTCTTCCTCTCCCACTTCAGGCATGGTGACACTGTCATTATCAGGCTTTTCTCTACCCCAGCGCAACACTAGCATTGGGTGCTTCTGGCAACAGGGTGAGAGAAGGGAAGGACACATCATGACAATCATGTCATAGGGTAAGCAAAGCAAGGAGAGGACCATTAACCCTACATCTGCTATCGTATGTCATTTTACTCCTGGTAGGTTTTTCAAAATGGAGGTCTGTTTGCCAAGCCCTACTTTTCTGTCCAATTCTCACTAAGACAATTAAAGGCTCTATGAGAATAGATAGCAGCAGACTTTGAATTCCAGCCGCTGGAGATGGGAGGAGAAGTTCCTGCGCTCTGAAGAGAACAGGGCCAGTTCCAAAAAGTGACCAACACAGCTCTCCACAGAATCAGCAGTGTCCAAATGCCTGGCTCTCAGGTGTCTTTCCTCAAACTTAAGTCTCTCCCAGGGCTCTCCTTAGAGCCAGCCATGGCCAGATGCCTGACTCTGATCTGTCCCCCTCAAAGCAAGGGCATTTGGCCACTGGCTGAGTCTAGTGGGCTGCTTGGTGGCCTTTTTCTAGGAGCCAGTGTGGTGTAGTGGTTTGAGTGTTGGACTGTGGCACTGCAGAAATAATCTAGTTTGACACCACTTTAACTGCCATTGCTCAATGTTATGAAATTCTGGGAATTGTAGTTTGTTGTGGCACCAGAACAGTGGTGTCAAACTGGATTATTTCTGCAGCGCGGATGCAGCCTGTGACTCTGAAGACAAAGGTTCAAATCCCTGCTCAGTCATGGAAACCCTCTGGGTGACTTTAGGCAAATTACACACTCTCAGCCTCTGAGGATGGCAATGGCAAACCCCCTCTGAACAAATATTGCCAACAAACCTCATGGTAAGGTTGCCATAAGTGAAAACGACTTGAAGGCACATAACAACAACAAGATGATGACATCTCTCCAAAGCCTGCCAATAACCCACTGCAGAAAGTGGGGTCAACAGCACGTGCCAGAGCTGGAGCAGTCTTGGTAGCCTTCCACAACTGCACATGATTTGCCATTTCCTGTACTCAGAAGCCTGAGGCAATTGCTTCACTTTGTCTGAAGGACTCTACAGACAAGGTTGACCTTGGAAAAAGAGGACAGATGAAATGCACCTATTGCCTGCAGCACAATCACAGAAAACAGTGAGGACATACAAGAGCAGCTTTGTCCATGTTAAAACACATAGAAGTCAGTAATCTACCACAGTGATCTTCATGTAAAAAACATTCTTGCTTGTGTTTTATCTATATAAACTCTGCCTAAATTATGCCTGTAATATAATTGCAATTGTTATTTATTTCAATCTGGTAATAGTCTATACTTCTGCTTCTTCCCTCCCCCCCTTTTTTTTCTTTTTTCCTTTTCATACACAGATGGGGAAAAAGCAGATATTTCTCTTAATATGTATGAAGATATCAATATTATCACAGGTGCACTTAAACTGTACTTCAGGGATTTGCCAATTCCACTAATTACATATGATGCCTACCCCAAATTTATAGAATCTGCAAGTAAGCATTATATTGTATTATTCAGCAAATGAATGTTTTAGTGCTTGTTATTGTTATTTAGTATATCTGTCAGTAGCTCTCAATCTTTGATCCTCCAGAGTTTTTGGATTACAACTCCCCAAAGCCCAGCCAGTGGTCAGATATTTTCAGAACTGGAGTCTAAAATCTCTGGACCAAAGATTGAGAAACATTAAGGGTTTGCATGTTCTGTTTACTTAGATCTAAATAATTTGTGGGGGTAAGCTGTAACTATTCAAAAGAGAACAGCTTTTCTTTTCTACTTCAACACCCTAAAGAGCATTGATATAAGTTTTTAGTTATTTTGTTCCTGCACACAAGAATGAATAATTTCAGCTGTTTTCTCCTTGCTCCATGAGACAGCAAGAGTTTCTACAGTTTTAAAGCACTATTCGTACTTTGGGACTTCAAGGGAATCCATTTGTACAAAAATATATGTAGTGTTTCTTCCCAGAAAATAACTTTGTACAAGTTAACTTGGTGTAGAAAATAACTTTGTACACACACACACATCCAAAAAAATATACAAGAGGCAGTCCTCTGTGAGACATGTCATGTGGATGGATCAGATAGTCATAGAATATTCAGCCCCCAGTAGACCTGTTTTCCCACATGGATCACTTAACCATATAAGTCAAGAGTGGGCAACAGCAGTCAATGTGGAGGAACAGTTTTATGTGCCAAGACTTTCCAGAGGCCATGTAGATTACCAGAAATGTCACCCCCCCAACACACACACACACAAAAACCCCAAATCACCCAAAACTGGATGTATCCAAAAATCAACATTTGATTTTGTTGTTCTTTTTATGTTAAACAGTGCTCTGCAAATTATCAGAAAAATTAATTGCCTATTTCACAGGTGAATGGCTTCTAGAAGAGGCAATTCACCTCCTTCCCCTACCTCCAGTTTTTGACCAAAAATCAGTCAGGAATCTGGAGAAGTTGGAGGATGTCAATAGATCCTTGAACGTTGCATGCAGCCCCAGGACCACCTTTTGTCCATGAACTTAAACTAAAGAGGTGTATGGAAAGGCTGTATTCTTTCCCCTTTACCTCCTTTTCTACTTGTCTCTGTGGAAGCATTTCTCTCAAATGACACTGGCAATTCACTATATTAGACTAGATCCAGCTGGGAATAGACTCCCCTTCAGGTACCTTCATTTTTCTGCTACTTTGGGCTTAATTTTGATACTCATATTTGCCCTTTCAGAAACCACAGATCCTGATGAACAGCTGGAAATACTTCATGAAGCACTAAAACTGCTTCCACCTGCTCACTGTGAAACCTTACGTTACCTCATGGCACATTTAAAGAGGTATGAAAATGAAAGGTCCTCATCCTTATCCTCAGTGAAAATGGTAAATTAAAAATTTTGTAAATTTTCAGAGGATCTATTTATTATTTATTTATTTTTATTTATATGCCATCTTTCTCCCAGAGTGGGACCCAGGGCAGCTTACAGAAGGATCTAGCCTGTATTGGTCCAAATACAGGTCAAGGACCACAGACTAGGCCCTCCATTCTTTCTAGTAAGAAGACCCAGGAAAATACTGCTTTTGCTTTTGTTCTTTACTTGCTAGTTTCTGCACAAGAGAGATTAAGAGCCAGCCTGCTCATAATGGATTTCATAACTTCCATTGCAACTAAGAATTGATGTCTGTTCTGAAAGCTTAATCTATCTAGTTTAGACCATATTACTTTATATACGGTCTTCCCTTTTGTTTTGATTATGCATCACTAAAATTAATGGTTTCTCCACAGTTTTAATGTTGTGGCTATTGCTTGTAATGTCAAGGCTTTCCTTTGCCCTTAAAGCTTTTTGTGACTGTGTTGCATTTAAAGGGGGCTGCTGTGTTGCATTTAAGGGGGGCTGCTAACAGTGATATAGCCCCCTTAAGTTAGGGTCTGGAGGCATTACGTCAGAGTTGAAGGGCCCTAAGACTCCAAGTTTAATGGCTAGGAAACCTCTCAGATTAGGTCCCACTCCATAAAATTAGCAACTTCACAACTCACCCAAGAAATGGTAAGGCTCAGGATTAATTTACATGGGGAAAAGAAGGCAGTACAGTTTTTCTATGAGGACAGTACCACACAAGACAGTTCCTTGCTTCTGAAATAATTTGCTATCTCAGAGATGCAAAAAGGAGGATGCAGACACAAGAGACTCATTGTTCCTCTCGTGCAACTTGAAATTTGAACTGGTGTTTTGCAAATCAGTAAAATGAAACAAACAAGTCAATGTCATTTATAATATGTGGTAAATGTTTTTATGTGAACCGTGGACACTTACAAGATGAAAAGCACTTCACTGTGCAGCATGATAAAAATAGAGAAAATATCCTTGCCAGAGACTTCATCATGCTATTTCCTGTAGTTTTTAAAAGCTTGTTCAAAGATCCAGTCTTACTTTCCCTGCATCCAATAAAACATGTACATTTAAGTAATGACAGAGTATCCTGAATTTTAGAACCAGTAATAGTCATATATGTGAAACAGAGAAAGAGAGAATTAATAAGAAATACTACCAGCCACTCTTTCCTTTTTCTTCATATCATTGCAAATTAATTTGAACTGAAGAATTATAGATTTGTGATGATCTGAGGCAGGGTGCACATCATTATTTGAAGAATATATTTAATTTGGAATAATAAATTGATTTCTTTGATGACTTTTGCCTTCTGTGAAATTTAAATAAATCTTGGTATTATTCCTAAATGAGAACATATAGCTATGAATGAAGATATGCATGTTTTATGCAGATTTATCTCCTGTGGTCATGGACCCTGAATCTTTTAAGTGCCTAGCAACAACCAGCATAAGGTAGCATTTAACTTTTTATAGGCATGCTCACTCAGATATGCATGCAGAGAGGGAACAGCTAATGGAGTCTTATCAAATTTATTTGGCCAGTCTGCTTACTATATTCAGAATAACTGTAAATAGAAACTGCAGAGGTTGTTGAACTTAGGAACAATTTACCCAACAACTAACGCTTCCTGGCTGTCATTGTAGGTATCTGAAATTATTTAATTCCACATAGTGCATTGTTATGTTTTCTTTATCATTTACGTGCCTTCATTACAATGAATACTCAGTCATTTATGACTAAGCCCTTAAATGGGTTTATTTTGAATTGAAAGTCAATAATATACGTTAGAGCTTTTGTATAATCTGTTCACAAACTAATTTACAAATACAAATTTGTTCTGAGAGAGGCAATTAACTACCATAAAGCCAAGCGCAGCCTCTCACAACAGCCATTTGTATGCTATGCTATTAAAGCAGGAGATGGTGGAAGGAAGAGTACAACCAGTCTTTCCGTACTTAGTGTATGCAGTAAGTATGCAATATGTCTTTAGGGCAAGGTATGTGTATAAGACACATTTTCTGCTTATGTAATGGGTATAGAAGGGGGAACTGTGAACCTCTTTCAAATGCCAGTAGTACTCTTTTACCTGGAGGCTTTTAATCTTTCCCCTAAATAAATAACCTCATAAGATATGTTAGGATAAGGGAAAGGCATTTGGTTTTTTAGTTATTTAAATTATTTCTATGCTGCCTTTTCAGGATACAAATCCTTCTAAGCCAGCTTGAAAGTAACATTTTTTAAAACCACAGCAGACATTCAAAGACATAGTCATGTTAGTCTGAAAAATTAGTTGCAAAGGGATCTTGTAGCACCCCATGCATCTGAGGAAGTAAACAGAGGTCTATGAAAACTTATACACCAGCTTCTTTCCTTCAGTTAGTCTCAAAGGTGCTACAAGATCCTTTTGCACATAGTAAATGTTGTTGCTGTTGTGCACCTTCAAGTCATTTCCAACTTAAGGCAACCCCCGGTGTATTCTTGGCAAGGTATTCAGAGGAGGTTTGCCTTTGTGAGTGTGACTTGCTCAAGGCCACATGGTAGGTTTCCGTGGCTAAGCACGGTTTCAAATCCTGGTCTCCAGTTTTAGTCCAATGCTTATACCACTACAGTATGCTAGTTCTCCCACAACATAGAATAAATAATCAGAGCAGCCTACTGGAAGATAGACTGTGTATGGGGAGGACAAGAGTGGGCAGCTGTGGTGGCCTTTTTCTACATCCCTCAACCTATTGCCTTCATGCCCTGCTCTAGGTTACTTGGTTGGAACTGCTTGGCCACTATGCGAAGCAAGGTGTCAGAACTGTAGAGGCCATTCAGATGTTTTTGGACCTGAATTCCCATCAGCCCCAGCCAGTGGTGAAGGTTAATAGGAGTTGCTATTTAACAAAATCTGTAGGAACACATTTTGCCCATCCCGGCTTAGATCATAGAATCATAGAATCACAAAGTTGGAAGAGACCACAAGGTCCATCCAGTCCACTCCCTACCATGCAGGGACTCACAATCAAAGCTCCCCCGACAGATGGCCATCCAGCCTCTGTTTAAAGGCCTCCAAAGAAGGAGACTCCACCACTCTCCGAGGGAATGTGTTCCACTGTCGATCAGCTCTTACTGTCAGAAGTTCCTCCTAATGTTGAGGTGCGATCTCTTTTCCTGGAGCTTGTATCTATTGCTCCCTGTCCTATTCTCTGGAGCAGCAGAAAACAAGCTTGCTCCATCTTCAATTTAACACCCCTTCTTAATACTTAACAGGTCTATCATATAATCTCTTAACCATATCTACTCCATTTAGAACATACCCAGCTCCCTAAGTCTCTCATCATAGGACATGGTTTCCATACCCTTTACAATTTTGGTTGCCCTCCACTGGACACGCTGTAACTTGTCAACATCCTTTTTGAACTGTGGTGCCCAGAACTGGATTCAGTATTCCAGCTGAGGCCTGATCAAAGCAGAATAGAGTAGTACTATTACTTCACTCTATCTATACACTATACTTTTATTGGTGCAACCTAGAAACGCATTGGCCTTTTTAGCTACCACATCACACTGTTGACTCATGTTCAACTTGTGGTCTACTAGGGCTCCTAGGTCCCTTTCACATGTAGTCTTGTTAAGCCAGGTGTCCCTCATACTATATCTATGTACCGTATTTTCCGGCGTATAAGATGACCGGGCGTATAAGACAACCCCCCACTTTTCCAGTTAAAATATAGAGTTTGGGAAGAGTATGACTTCCAAAACCGTTGTTGTTGTTGCTGTGCACCTTCAAGCCATTTCCAACTGATGATGACACTAAGGCAAACCTATCATGAACCTCCTTATACCCGGCGTATAAGACGACCCCCCACTTTAACCCCAGATTTTGCAGGTTAAAAAGTAGTCTTATACGCCAGAAAATAAGGTATTTCATTTTTTAAAAAAAATTGCCTGTGTGCAGTATCTTACATTCTTCCCAGTTGAAATTCATTTGGTTAGCTTTGGCCCAGCTTTCTAATCTATTAAGGTCATTTTGAATTTTCATCTTGTACTCTGGGGTATTATCTATTCCTCCTAATTTGCTGTAATCTGCAAATTTGATAAGCATGCCCTCTATTCTTTCATCCAAGTCACTGATAAAGATATTGAATAGCACTAAGCCCAAGACACAAACTTGTGGCACCCCACTGGTCACTTCTGTTCCAGACGAAGAGGAGCCATTGCTGAGCACCTTTGGAATTAGAGCCTTGCTGGATCGGTTCAGAAACTAATAAAGACCAGGACATGAAACCAGTAGTCCTCCGCATTGTTTTTTCAGCAACTGGTATTCTGAGACATCAACTGGCATCCTTTTAGTGACACATGCTAATCCACCTCACACCTGTGTATATCTTTTTGATCATTACAGAAGTTGTTCTGCAAGGACCTAAAGCCCTCTTCCAACTCACTGTTTAGCTGCTATAGCCCCACCACCATTCAGTGACTGGTGGAACAGGGAAGATCTGGCTTTGTCCTGTCACAGACCAATGACATTTGTGAAGACCTTTACTTGTCCCACACATAGCTCAATAAATGACGTTATTAGTGTGGATTTGGCTATAGAAACACAGTCAGACACTTCTCTCCGCTACAATATTCCTCTCATCTTGGAGAAAGAATATACAGCTGGCCCTCCTTATCCACGGCTCAAAAATATTAAAAACAAATTACAAAAAGTAAATCTTGATTTTGCTGTTTATATAAGGGACACCATTTTACTATGCTATTGTATATAATGAGACTTGAGCATCCACAGATCATGGTATCCACAGGGAGGTCTTGGAACCAAACCCCAGTAACCACTGATAGTGTTATCCACTAAGAAGTTGTCTAAACCCCTTTTAATTCTACCCAAGTCCATTGTCACCACCACACCTTGTGTTGGGAATGTTCCATTACTAAGTAATACATCTTTCTGTCTGTCCTGAATCTCCCACCATTCATCTGCATCAGATGATCTTCGGTTCTAGTATTTTGACAGAGGGAGAAAAAGGCTCTTTGTTCACAATGATTGATGCAGGAGATGTCACTTTTAGCAGTACCTAGCTCCATCTGTGGAAAGCTGAATGGAAAATGTTGTCTTAACACTTATCCATGATGTCCAAGCATTCAAAGCGTTTTCAAAATCAGTGCATTTATCATTCCCCCCTCACATTTTGTTTTTGTTTGATTTCCCTCCCACCCCTTCAGACAGTCTTGTGGCCATATCATCTCTTAACCACAAGCCTTGTGTTCTCCACAAGCCTTGGTGAAGGACTACTATGGCTGATGATTAAAGGAACTCTGGGAATTATCTTTCTGTCTCAGGATTGCAGCCATGACAGATAAATGTTATTTGAAGTTGGTTTTAATGCGTAGTGGTGATATGGCTTTTCATGTTCATAAAATCAGAACAGCAGCTAATATGTCTGGTAACAGTTTGCATTTTAACCATTACCATTCTTGTTGCAGGGTAACACTCCATGAAAAAGAGAATCTCATGAATGCAGAGAACCTTGGCATCGTTTTTGGGCCGACGCTAATGCGAGCGCCAGAGCTTGATGCAATGGCTGCCCTGAATGATATCCGTTACCAGAGACTTGTGGTGGAGATGCTTATAAAAAATGAAGATATTTTATTTTAAACTTATTTATGAGTGTGAACACCTATTTTTTAAATGGACAGCAGAGAAAATCTGGGGATAATGAAGGAATGTTTTGAAGTAACTGAGCCAGCTCCTCTAGCTGAATTCCTATTGTGAGATTTCATGTATGAAAGATGCTTATTCTGTTGTTTCTGTGGCATCATTCAGACCATGCTGGAGAAAGATCAACGCATACTGTATCTGCCAGTGCTGATAGGTCTGGGTTGTTTTGTCATATAGTGCAGGAAATACAAGCTTAAGTGATCTGCTTCTTGCTGACCGTCTCTTGTGACGTTTCTTGTACAAACAACACAATAGAAACAGCACTGCATCTGTATTCTGGAATAGTCTGTGATTGTACTTTAGCATGTTTCTTGATGTAACATTGTTGTGAGTTTCTTTTTATGTTCCATCATTGGTTTCAGATATTTCATAGGGGACGTTTTCACACGGGGCTTTAAACGGAGTCATTCCTACCTCCGTCCGGCCCCACTCCGGCTCTGTGCAGGATAAGTTCACACGACGTCGCAGCAAGCCCCGCCCCATCCTGCGCCATCCCTGCGCCATCCCTGCCTCACTCCGGGGTCTTGCTGCGCGTGTTCACACGACGTCGCAGCAAGCCCCGCCCCATCTTGCGCAATCCCTGCGCCATCCCTGCCGCTAGCCGCTACAGGGGCTGCTGCCGGAGGCAATCAGGAGCCATTCCGGCGGCTGCTGTTTTCGCCGCCGGAATGGCTCTTGATTGCTTCCAGGGGGCTTCCAGGCGGCTTTAGAGCCGCCTGTGTGAAAACGTCCGAGGACCGGGAAGGAAGGGTAAGGGGGAGCAGATTGCAGTGGACCACAACCTTCAGCTGTTCAGTGACATCACCTGTTGTTCTTTTCCTGCTTTGAAAGATCATTTCTTCTAAGGTTTCATAGCATTCTTTAAATGGTGGGATACATTTTCTTATACCAGAAACATTCTGACTACCACTTTAAATAATGCCTTTCTGTATGATTCCAGTTAAAAGATGGAAATACTGAATGAGTGAGGATTGTTTTGTTGTTGTTGTTGTTTTTAAATTATCATTTTGTATTTTTATTGGGCATGCATATTAATTTATTAAAGTTTTGCTTTAGAACCGTATCATGCCTGGCTGCTCATTTTTCCCCTCAGTGCCACTATGGGATTTGAGACACTTAGCTCAATCCAATGTGTATATATTTGGGGAGTATCCAAATAAGCATTTATAGGTTGGGAGGTTCATTTATATCCTGATCATGGTTCAGTTTCCTTAAGCCCATTTAAACATACACATGTTAAGCTCCAGATGAAGTGAAATATCATTCCTATCATCATCAACCAGCATGTCAGTGCCATACTGATTGGGGATGATGGAAGTAGTAGGAAGTGGATGGAGCCAGGGTTCGAAAGGCTACTGCATAGATTGGCCTGTTACATACTAAACTTTGCATCTGCAGTGGAACTTATGGGCCATCATAATAGGACATCATATCCCTTCCTTTAGTGCAGCATCCAGTGTGATTTAACTTTTGTCCGTGTTGAAATGCCCTCGATTCCATAGCTCTGGCCCAGGTGCTGAACTGATAAAACAAAGCAAGGAGGATGAAAATAATGGAAACTAATAAAAGTCTGAAACTAACAGAATGAAATTCCACAAAGACAAATACAACATTCTACATTTAGACCACAAAAAGCATGCAAGTACATGATGGAGGAATACTTGGCTTAGCAGTAATACATGTGAAAAGGACTTTGAGATTATTGTTGACCATAATTTGAATGTGAGCCAGCAGTGTGATACTGCAGCAAAGAAGACAATATTTTTGCCTGCATTAATACAACCATAGTTTCCAAGTCAAAGGAAGGAATAGTCCCCCTATGTTCCATGCTAGTTAGACTTCCTATTGAGTACTATGTTCAGTTCTACGTGCCTCGTTTTAGGAAAGATATAGGAAAGATATAGACAAGTTTGAGCAGGTTCACAGAAGGACAGCAAGGTTTATAAGAGGCATGGAAAACAAAACAGAAGAAAAGTTGAAGGAATTGGGCATGCTCAACCTGGTGAAGAGAAGAGTGAGGGGTGACATGATTGAAGTCTTTAAATATCTAAAGGGCTGTTTACAGAGAGGAGGGGGCAGATTTGCTGCCCCAGAAGGTGGGACCAAATTTAATGGTTTTAATTTATAAGAGGGTAGGTTTCAATTGATGGGACTCTGAAGACATCAGAGGATCAGTTCTGTTTAAAACTTATATGGGAGACTGCCAGTGAACACTTGGTGCTGTAGGCCATACTTCAGCGTAAGGAACTGGCAAAACCAACTGAGTATTCCTTGCCTAAGAAAATCTTGGGAAATTCATGAGGTCGCCATAAGTCAACAGGTGACTTGGAGGCAGATACAGTCACAGAGAGAGAGAGATTGAACATTAGGAGGAACTTCTTGACAATAAGAGTGGTTCATCAATGGAATTAACTACTTAGAGAGGTAGTGGGGTCTCTTTCTCTGGATATCTAATCTGTTGTCACTCTTTGCTGCTGGTGCAAGAAAAGAGAATCTCATGAATGCATGAGAAATCATACTAGTGTGCCTCCTTGCTCAATAAAGGGGCAAACTGTCCCTCCTTGTTCTGAAAAATTGCTATAAAAGACTTGCGTAGGAATTGGTTGGGAATAATAATCCTGCTGATTGTCCAAACAGTTTTGTCCAAAACATTTTCCAGTTCCCTTGCAGCATGCTACCAAAGCAGTTATAACAGATTATCAAAAGCCTGGTTTTAATAACTAATTCCCATTGTATTTTTTCTCCAATTAAATATATTGCTGATGATAGGTGAGCCAACCTAGTAATGCTTCACAGAGGTTCAAGGCAAAAAGAATCCAAAACACAGTTTAGGCTTACATTACCTATCATCAGTTATATAAGATGACCTTATATAACTTCCTCTCCACCCATCAAATCAGGAGAAATGATCCTGAATGATAAATTATTCACTTGGTTATATGTGACATAGCCTATAATGCAAATTAGTTGCTACCAGTAATTCTGCAATTCCCTTGGTACCGGTGGTGTATATTACAACAGTTTCATCTCTAATATCCTCTAGAAATTTATCACTAGCACACTTGGACGAAATATGCAGTCAACTGTGTAGCATTTGTGTATTTCAAAGCAGGTTACACAGAGTCCCACTTTGCAACCCCATCCCCCACTGCCCACCCCTTCAAAGGGAATCATGCTTGTGTGAAGTTGCCTGTCAAAATTTTATAAGCATCTACACAATTCACTTGATTTGATTTCCAGGCCCTGTCTGTCTGCTTTATATGAAATCTGCTCTGCGTGAACCATAAGCTGAGTGCTGCCAGCGTCCTTCCAAAATGAAGAGCTTTAAAAAAACAGAAACAAGTGCCACCAGACAAATGGTGGATTTCAATGAAAAAAAAATCTGCAATTCAAAAGCTGAAGTTGTTGATTTAGTATTCTTTGTGAAACTGAAATAAAGGGTGTTTGTTTTTAAATCAAGTCATGCAAAATGTATGATGCTAAAATGATGTTAATAAGTTATTGGGAACAAAATAAAGTGAATAATCCATGCTGCTGCCCCCAGCCTTCTGAAATGCACCTATTTCTGAAAAGAGCCTTTCCAATTCTATGATTTTTCCCTCTGCCAAAGACCCTCCCTGCAAATGCCACAGCTGTCATCCAAAGAGTGTTCAAGCAATATTTCAAAGATAAAAGGAAATTGTTCTAGGACACCGGCATACATAACATCCTGGCAAGCTACGTGATGTTCTTGATGTTGTGATAAAAAACGGTGAGATGCCAGAAAATACCCAGTACAGCAAGAACTTTATTAGTTTAAAATTACATAAAACGTTGTTGTCTGAAAATAGCACAGCACAGCAGGCAGCTCCCAATGATAAAAGCCTCTTTAGGACTGCATCAAGATTCTGTCAAACCCAAAAAGAAGTGCTGAGGACAAAAGTATTGGTCTTTGAGGAAAGACAAAGCAACCTAGATATATTGCTTGGTGAAAAATCAGCATCATACTGTCCTTCAAATGCAAGATGACCAGAGGTCCTCCTTTTCCCGGACATGCCCTACACTTCAACCTTCTATCTGAGGATCAGGGAGGAATTCCAAAATGTTTTCTATTTGGGGCCACAAAACCTGTCCTTGCATCATCTGGTGCCTCAGCAGGCAAGCAAGAGGTAACTCAACAGATTTATTACTGCCGCCACTGCTGCAAAGGGCTTGCTAGTTTTTGCCAAGCAATAAACATGATCAAAATGTTTGGCCTTGCAACAATACACCCTAATGACTATAGAAAAACTGTTGCCTTCATCAGAGAGGCAAAGGAAATGGGAAGGAGTCGGCAAGGTTGCAGGTTGCAGGAACACTAACTTGGGCATGATCCCAGCATATGGGGAGAGGGGAAGGGGTGAGAAGACTGTCGCTGACCATGTGGTGGTTTTGTTTATGTGTGTGTGTGTTTTCTGTCAGAGACGTGGAAAGGAAAGGAGGATCTGGGTTGCTGAAGCAGATCAGCAGCAGCAAGGGGAAGGGGTGCACAAAAGTGTGCTATTTGGGTTACAGGGAGGATCAGAGAGCAAATGAGAAAGCTATAAATGAAAGTAATAATTTAAATGTAGATTCAGCTGAGTTGCTAGTAAAGTTATAATTTTAAGCATTTGCTTTGCTCAGAGTTCTCTATAGTGCAAGCCAACAAGGCATTTTAATGAAGATAAGTTCAGAAAACTATGGTTGAGTACATAATAAAACACAGTATATGTAATATAGCTGAAAACAAACTATATGAAATGAATTTATATTAGTGTTTTTTAGTTTTTTATTTCGTAACATCCTACCTTTTTCTTGACTGTCCTACATTTTATGGTGCCTTGTCCTTGCGGTTACAACATCTGGTCACCGTGTTCAAATGGCACTTAAGAAGTATGAATTTTAGCTCTCTCAGGATCCTCCTTCACGCTAGATGGGAACATGTTTCCCATTTCCTTACATATAACCAGTCACAAGACC
>CM034701.1:175765679-175799152 GCA_020142125.1 Phrynosoma platyrhinos | reverse complement strand
TTCCACTTTATTTTCGCTTTCTGGCCCACGTGTGATAATGTCCTTAAAGAGAGAAGTTGGTACTGTGAGCTTTGAGCCTACTTCCTCAGATGCATGCTACCGACGTCTCTCTTTCAGTTAGTCTCAAAGGTGCTACAAGATCCCACTGATTTTCCAGCCTAACATCACTTTGTCTTTTAATGATTATATAATTCATTATTACTAATTATTTAACCAGAACCATAGGCACCTCTTATAAAAAGAAATAGCTCAGATTCAATTCAAAGTTTCCAATTGACTTTAATCAACTGCTGGATGGTAAATCAATGTAAAGCACTGTGATAAAATAGGTCTACTCTAGTTGGGGCTAGCAATTGGATTTAGGCCAATGCCGACACTAAAATGATACCAAAAACGTGAAACACATGCATAAACCAAAAACAAAGATATGCTTCCTGATCCAGATCTTTTACTGTTACGCTAGTGCTGATTTAATGAATAGATTTTTAGACTGATCACTAAGGCACACATACAAAAAACTCCAAAACTAATTGACTTGAGGGTGCATATACACTTTATAAATAATGCAGTTTGACACTAATTTAACTGATATGGCTCCATTCTACAGAATCCTGGAATTTGTAGTTTTGTGAGGTATCAGCACTCTGACAGAGAAGACTAGAGACCTGATAAAACTACAAATCCCAGGATTCCATAGGATGGAGATACAGCAGTTAAAGTGGTGTCAAACTGCATTATTTCTACAGTGTTGATGCATTTTCAAACCCTAATTAAAAATTTAAATATGGCATCAGTTCACCAAGATGCTTTACCATACCTTTCCATAGCCTAATGATCTTTAGATATCTACAACTTATTTCACAACCAGCCAATAGACTATACAGGCTTAGATTATGGTAGTTGCAATCCCACACATTTGGAACTGCTGTTTACACTGATTTATAGAGTAAAACCAGTCAGATCCCTGTGAAACTTACAATCCACAGTCTGATAATGGAAAGCCAAGAAATTGGAGGCTGGCTAGAAGGCAAGAATAGCAAAGAGTATTTATATTTATATAATTTCAACTACATATTTTTGCTGAATATTAGCTGCCATCTTTTAATCTTTCTATTTTGCTCTCTTAAGGATGAAGTGAATCAAATTGTAACAACCAATGTGCGCCTGAAACAGGTAACTCCTTGTCAGCATAATTATTAATCCATTTATGAAAAAGCAGCATGTTGTACTCAATGCCCATGGGTCCCTTTTGATTCAGATATGTTCTCCAACAGAGAACATGAAGGCAACAGAAAATGAAATGGTCCTTTACCAACCACCTGGCATATCTTTGTGAGGTTTTTGTGGACTGTGTTGAATGTGAACATATCAGCAATAACTAGAAAATATAAAATGTCTAAAATTCCTTACTTATGTCAGACAACAATAAAATCTGGACAAAGTTTTCTGAATACCTCATACTCGGTTGACAAGTAGATTCTTGAAGCCATTTGTCTGGGATTATAGCAGCCAAGCAACTCATTCCATGCAATCCCTACTACTCCATGCCCCTTTGCAAATTCCTTTGGGAACTAGGAAAACTTTCAAAAACAATATTTGTTACAGAAGGGCGAAGAAGACTTTGGCCCTCCAAATGGTTTGGACTTCAACTCCGAGAAATCCCAATCACAATGGTCAATGATAAGGGACTATGGGAGCTGTCATCTTAAAAATCTTGAGGGCCAAAGTCTGCTCAGTTCTGCGTTACCTCATGGGGTTTGCTATTCAAAGACATGAGACAGTCAGAGATCCTTTGGGGCATTCTTTACATCAGGGATAGGAATGGATAATGCCCTTCCAAATGTTTTCGGACTACATAGTCAATATGTCAAGGATTATGGGAGCTGTAATCCAACATTATCTGGAGGACTACACAATTGCCACCCCTGCTTTACACATTGAAGTTTACACTGATATTTACTTATTATTGCACCTGAAATCCCACTGTTCATGGGCCTTTACAGACTGCCAGAAATAATGCAACTTGAGTTCACTTTAACTGCGCTGGCTCATTGCTAGGGAATCATGGGAACTGCAGTTTATTGTGGCACCACAGCTCTCTGACAGAAAAGGTTCAATGTCTCAGAAAAAATTACAGTTCCCATGATTCCCTAGCACTGAGCCAGGGCAGTTAAAGTGAAATCAAGTTGCATTATTTCTGGAAATCTGTAAAGGCCCCATGTCCTAGCAATCACTAGGCAAAACCACTTAGCTTTAATAAATTTACTGCTTACTATGCCCTCAGACCTACCCTTTCAGGGGTCGGCAACCTTTTTTGCCGACGGGCTGGGGAGGAAATGGCGCTGGGGACTGGTGCGTGTACGCGCTTGTGCGCTTGTGTGCTTGCTCCCCACTGCGCGCATGGGTGCACGCGCACCACCATTTTGAAAAGCAAAATGGTGACTGCTGCTTCCCGCATTGTGCATGCATGCGCATGGCGGCGGGGGCCCCCAGGAGGGTTCCCTCGGCCACGCTGGGCCTCCAAGAGGCCGAGCGCCGCCGCAGGGGCCCCCCAGGAGGCTTCCCTTGGCAGCGCCGGGCCTCCGAGATGCCCAGTGCCACCGTGGGGGCCCCCCAGGAGGCTGCCCTCAGCAGCGCCAGGCCTCTGAGAGGCCCAGCACCACCGTGGAGCTCCTCCGGGGCTCCATTTTGGCCACGCCGCCGCTGCCGCACACGTCGCAGCTGTCATTTTGGTTTTCACGCATATGCACGAGTACTACGCATGCACAAACAAGTTGCAGCCGCCATTTTGGCAAACAAAATAGGGGTGTGGCGGCGATATGCACACTAGCGCGCGCGGCGGGAATCAGTCAACGGGAGTCGGTCGGCGGTAGGTTGCCGACCCCTGGTCTTTGACATTGCTTTTTGCAGTCCCAGGACCAATTCTATTACATCTTGCTCTTCCAGTGCCCTAAACACTCATTATGCAGGAACTTTCTGTCAGTCTTCCTACTTTAAAAATTTAACTGTTCCAAAATACAGCATCTTGTTCACTAAGGTGAGATGCAATGTTTTCACTTCAAACTTACTTTTTGATGTGTATGCTGGGCCACCCACCTCCGCTACTTTTTGCCCTTGTGGACAGCAAGTAGTTGAAACAATAGACCTCATCGCATGGCACTTACAGGAACGGGAACAGAACGCAACGCAACGAAACAGGACAAAAATGTGTGATAATAGACCTTATTGCACGGCACTTACAGGAACAGGAACAGAAAAGAACAGAACGGAACAGGACAAAAAACGTGTGTTACTGCACAGGAGAATGCCACCGATGCCTCTGGGAGTCCCTAAGCTGTTCCCCAGCTGTTCCTGGCTGCCGATTTTGAAGAATGATTTTGCACCGTTCTTCAACATCGGCTGCCAGGAACGGCTGGGGAACAGCTTGGGGACTCCCGGCGGCATCGGTGGCATTCTCCTGTGCAGTAACACACATTTTTTGTCCTGTTCCGTTCTGTTCTTTTCTGTTCCTGTTCCTGTAAGTGCCGTGCAATAAGGTCTATTATCACACATTTTTTTCATGTGTCTTTTATAACCAGAGTTATAACCAGCTGATTGCTCCCTTATTCAGCTGTAAACCAGGCCATTCTGAAATGTTTTATATCAAAATGTTGTTGCAAGACAAATGCATGAACATTATCCTATCTGTTGCAAAATTTTTGTCTCTAGCCATTAAAATTCGAGAGAACAAATTATCAAAAAGAGGTCTCCTAATGGGCAATATACCTACGGTATATCTATATTATATAATCAATAATTATCTCCAGTGTTGTAACCCAATCTGATAATTTAATTTTATGTAAACTACTTTCATCTTTTATGTAACCTTTCCATTTTATATGGTTTTAAGTTACATGTAACTTTTCTATTTTATATCGTTTTAAATTATAGCATGTCTTGCAAGATCTACTGACTATAAATAAAGATTGATGATGATGATGATGAACCATAGCACTATATTTGTGTAGTGTGTAGATTGGGGAACCTTTGGTGCTCCAGATCTTCTTGGACCACAGCTCCCAGAATCCCTTACTGTTTGAGAATGCTGCATTCAACTTCTGAGAGTTGAAGTCCAAAACTTCTGAAGAGGCAAAGACTCCAATGCACTAGGCCAGGGGTAGGCAACCTTTCCCCTTTAAGGGCCGAGGGACTTCAGCTCCCAGAATCCCAGGAGCTATTGGCCAACATGGGACCATTGGCCAACATGGCTGAGGCTTCTGGGAGCTGAAGTCCCTCGGCCCTTAAAGGGGAAAGGTTGCCTACCCCTGCACTAGGCTTTATGGGGCCTTTTCACACTACACAGTTACAACACTATATTCCACTTTAATTGCCATGGCTGCATCTTATGCAATCATGGGGATTGTAGTTTAGGGAGGCACTAGAGTTCTCTGGCTGAGAATTCTAAATGCTCCTGTCCTAAAATGCCAGTCCCAGGAACCCATAGGATATTGTCATGGCAGTTAAAGTGGAATATAATAGAACTGTGTGAATACAGTCTGAAAGGACCTTTAAATTCTCCCCTGTGCAGATTGAGTTTCATGACAGTATGTGTCCAAAAGGGAAAGGTCATTGTTCTTGGTATGCTTTCATCAAACTATTGTCTACCAAACTGCTGAACTGGGATGTTAAACACAAGGAAGGTACAATGAAGACAGTGCATGTACATGTACTCATCTTCGAATAAGGAATGATAAAAACACAAGATACTCTTTTTATACTACATGGACTTTAAAGTAAAGAATTGTTGTCAACAGACACATCTTGTTTTTTTCTTCCCAAAATGGAAATGGCAATTTTACTTAGTTCCTGTTTATGGCACCAGTTATTTCCAACAGATAAAATAATTGTTCTGTATTAAGGTGACATTTAACCATATGTTTGTTTTAATTCTATAAAATTATTTTGCTAGCAATGGATGGATGCAAATTTGAAATGGAAGCCGGAAGATTATGGTGGTGTGAAACAAATTCGTATCCCATCAGAAAATATCTGGCGCCCTGATTTAGTTTTATATAACAAGTAAGTAGGACTGTTGGTTCACATATTAATCCCATGGCATGCTTCTCTAATGAGCAAACTCATGAGTCCATCTCCTGCAGGGCAATGAGGGCAGCCTGCAAGTTCATGTCACCTGGGTTTGTGTATCTGTGTGTGTGTTTCCAACTTGTAGAACAGAATGTTCAAAATATTTATTTAATATAAAATAAAAAGTACAATTTCTTGAAGTCTAAGTATTAAATGTAGTGGTTCCAGTCTATGCTAGATGCTAGAAACTGCACATTGTATTGTTTAAACAGCAGCATCCTAGTAAAATGTAGGCAATATAATGTAATACATTAGTGAAACTATTGCAAACTGACATCATGTCATCTAACAAAGCACGAGACTAAAGTGGTTTTAAGCATATAAGTGATTTCACATATAAGGACTAAATTTTCTTGAATTCAAGATAACCTTGACTAGGTTAATTCTGCATAAATCCCTTTTGCATTATGATTCAAAGAAATAAATGATATGTGTAGATTTATCTAGATGTATTCAAAGAAATAAATGATATGTGTAAATTTATCTAGATGTATATATCTGCATAAAAATTAAAAAGTACAACATTTTATTTTTTATGATATTTATATTTGCAAAATAAATCATTTTTTAAAATAGAGAAAATTGAAGAGAGGGGGCTCTTTCAGGTAACCTGGGGCAGCAAGCCCAGTCCCACCTATGGAGGAGCCCTACTATACTCAGTGGGTGTTATTTCTGTGTATTACATGTATGGGATTGAGCAGTAAATTATTTCTGATCTCTCCCAAATCAGCATTCAATGGATTCTGCTAGACTTGTAATTAGAAATGGTTAGGCTCTGTTTTAAACTGTGTGCTGTTCAAACTACTGATTTTCATATTTTTCCTTTTCCAGTGCAGATGGAGATTTTGCTATTAATAAGTTTACCAAAGTCCTTTTGAACTATACAGGCCACATCACATGGACGCCTCCAGCCATCTTTAAAAGCTACTGTGAAATCATAGTCACCCACTTTCCATTTGATGAGCAAAACTGCAGCATGAAGTTGGGAACATGGACCTACGATGGCACTGTGGTTGTCATCAGCCCGGTAGGTTACAGTTGTGAGCCAGGAACATGACACAGAGGCAGACATCCAAGGGTCCTCATAGTATTTTCTGTTCCAGATGGGGCCCTTCTTTAGAAGCCATCTTTATGGGCATTCACAGTGTGAGGGTGTGCCTTTAAAAAATCAGCACACACACCAGCCTATCCATTAGGCAGAATGAAACCAATATCCTAGGCAGCAGATGCTGATGATGCAGCACTGGCAGTATTTCTGAGGGGGGTTGCAGACTGCCATAGATAGTGCAAATTGAGTCCACTTTTAGGGTTAGGGTTAGTGCTAGGGAACCATGGGATTTTTTTTTCCTGAGACATTGAGCCTTCTCTGTCAGAGAACTCTGATGCAACAATAAAATACTGTTCCCATGATTCCCTAACCCTAACCCTAAAAGTGGACTCAATTTGCACTATTTCTGGCAGTCTGCAACCCCCCTGAGTCTCCTGGAGGAGGACAGAGTTGTTTGTGTGTGTGTTGCACAGCCCAAGCCTACTGCCTTCAAGTTTGGTGGAAGACATTGCCTGTGTTTATTATACAGTTCAACTGTTAGACCAAGCAGCGCATGTACAATATAATGGAGGGTGGTCCATTTGTCCATTGCCTCAGCAAGAAAATAAGACTGGACCTTCCTTATCAGCAGTGCATATCACAAGTAGCTTTTGTGGTCCCTTATAGTTTCACAAGTGCTGCTGCTGCGCCTTCTCCCCCTTCACAAGTGTGAG
Source organism: Phrynosoma platyrhinos (assembly GCA_020142125.1). Classification (NCBI taxonomy): domain Eukaryota; kingdom Metazoa; phylum Chordata; class Lepidosauria; order Squamata; family Phrynosomatidae; genus Phrynosoma; species Phrynosoma platyrhinos. The sequence continues at coordinate 175,792,267 of CM034701.1, read as the reverse complement.
AGGGCTCCAGGTGCTAGCATGGGAATGCCATTTAGGAAGCACAAAGCCCTGTTGAACACATGGAAGTCAACCTATAGTTCTTTGCATTCCAGCTGGATGCTTATCCAAGCATCTTTTATTACTCCACGGTGGAGATAGTGGCTTGTTAAACATTAAGCCACAGTAGCAAGCTGGTACCTGTATTATCAATATCAGCCCAGAACACAAAACATCTGACTGATTCCTATTAGCACCTTCCTCTTGACTTATTATATTTCTCAGATATATGTGTTGCTCTCTCTTTAGGAAAGTGAGCGCCCAGACCTGAGTAACTACATGGGCAGTGGAGAATGGATCATGAAAGAGTACCGAGGCTGGAAGCATGAGGTTACCTATGCCTGCTGCATTGACACTCCATATCTAGATATCACCTATCATTTTGTGATGCAGCGCTTGCCTCTCTACTTCATTGTCAACGTCATTATTCCTTGCCTCCTCTTCTCATTTCTAACAGGATTAGTGTTTTATCTGCCTACAGATTCTGGTATGTGCATTTTATACAGCAGCTCATAACTTCCATCTCCCCCTTTGGCTGTCTTTAATTCTTCTTCTGTTTTAATATTGAGTTTACAACTTAATTCTCCCCTCCAAATAAAACCCAACCCCAAATGCAAGCTTCAGAAGAGGAATTTTCATCAGCATTTCACTAGAGTGGACAGTAGAGAACACAGGAAAAGAAAAGGATGTTATTTGCAGCAGAGAAAGGAAAAGGGGGAAATTTTATTTATCTCTCCTGTCCTACCAGATATGACTGCTCTGATTCTGTGCCTATTCTAGAGCCAATGCTAGTGGGGGGTTTTAAAATGCAAATTTAGTATCGTATCCAATATGGCCCTTCTTTGAGTCTCTACTAGTAGAAGGGTTTCATCCATTATGCCTTCCCCTGAAAAAAAATCTTTCCATTTCTTAACACACACACTGAATCCCTTGTCTCTCCCTGCCACAGGTGAGAAAATGACCCTGAGCATCTCTGTCCTACTTTCTTTGACTGTTTTCCTCCTGGTCATTGTGGAACTCATTCCCTCAACCTCCAGCGCAGTGCCACTGATTGGCAAATACATGTTGTTCACCATGGTGTTTGTCATCGCCTCCATCATCATCACTGTGATTGTGATCAACACCCACCACCGCTCTCCAAGCACCCACACTATGCCTCAGTGGGTGAGAAAGGTGAGAAAAAAGCTATGGCCATAAATACTCATCCACACACAGATAACAAAAGCTAGTGTTATTAGTGTTGAGAGAAAAGCCTAGGCCGTGTTGATTTATCTTGGACCTGGTATAGATAAGAGCCCTTAATGAGATGTCCAAAGGAATTTGACGATGGACAAGAGCAATACCTAGATCATGTGCTAATTTACTCGTGGCCCTGCTTTTGAGTGGGAGAGTGTCATTGCACTTGTGTCCTGCCCTTGTGGACTTCCATAGGATGACCTGTTTGGCCACTATGTGAACAGCATGCTGGGTTAAATGAGTACACAGGAAGCTGCCTTATATATTGAGTCAGATCCTTAGTCTATCTAACGCATTGGTGTCAACTCTGCTTGGTAGTAGTTCTCCAGGGTTTCAATTGCAAGATACTTTTCTACTACCTGGAAGTCCCTGGTATTCCTTGATGTCCTCCCAAGTACTGATGAGGAGGCCCAAATCTGCTTCACTTCCCATATGACATGAGACCAGAGGGGTTCAGGGCTGCCCCACACCTCAGCCCCAATCCTCCTCTTGCTGGCCCTGAAAGGAACGGCAAAATGCTGCTCCTTTAAGAGCCAGCAAATAGGGCGCCCTAAGAGCCGCACATCTCTTCTGCGTCCGGAGGATGTTCTGATGCCATGTGCCATGCGTAACAGCATGTGGTGTCAGGATGTCCTCGGGGAGGGGTTGGGGTGGCCGGCGGGAGGCTGCCCTTCCCCATCCCTGCCTTGAAGACGCCGCAAAGGGCCCATCCACAGAAGCCCTTAGTTATCTATTATCAGGAAGGGAACTAATTACAATTAAGTTATTGTTTATAAAGAGTTACTTCCAAGTATTGTACCAATTGGACTTGCACTAGGCCATATTCTGGGGGATATTTTACACACACACACCAAGGACCAGACCTATCAATAGGCAGAGTTGTTTCAGACAGCTGACCCTAAGTCTGCATCTGTACTGCAGAATTAATGCAGTTTGACTCCATTTTAACTGCCATGGCTCAATGCTATGAAATCTTAGGATTTGTAGTTTGTTGGGGCAACAGAGCTTTCTGACAGAGAAGGATAAATAACTCACAAAACTACAAATAACAGAGTGATTTCTGAATTTTTCTATCTCAGGTGCCAAAATAACAGAGAGGAAAGCTCCAATCTGCAAGTGGACTTCACTCCCAGTCTCATCCAGTAGCCATAAATAGCAGTTTAGCCATGCTTCAAGTCCCAAGCCTGTAAAAAAAAAAAAAAACTGCATCTTCAGTATAAGATGCTAATCAATAATGAAATATAATTCAGCATTGCTATGAACCCACCTATGTACAATTGAGTTTTTACGTTGTGACAACCCAACAATCTCTGACAGCCCTCTGGATGTTTCTTTACCATCACCACCCACCCTCACCAAACTTAGCACAAGTATGAGAGAGTCCAATTTCATTGGAAATAGTTTGTTCTGAGAATAAGAGTGGGGGCCAATATTTGCTTTCTGATTATTTTTATTTGCCATTGCTTTTAAAATATCTTGATTTTTTTTTTAGGTTTTTATCGACACAATTCCAAACCTCATGTTTTTCTCAACAATGAAGCGGCCTTCCAAAAACAAGCAGGAGAAAAAGATTTTTACTGAAGACATAGATATTTCTGAAATCTCTGGAAAACAAGGTCCAGCCACTGTGAATTTCCAGTCATCACTCATCAAAAACCCAGATGTTAAAAGTGCTATTGAGGGCATCAAATACATTGCTGAAACAATGAAGTCAGACCAAGAGTCCAACAATGTAAGACTGCTTTCCTGCTATGTATTACTTCTGGTTTTAAAATAATCCACTTTCCTTTAAGAGTAGTATTAATCTGTCCATTTGTTTCTGAGGCCCACACATACACTGCTGACCTTTCTGTTCTGCTGCTAATGCAGTAGCTAAAGAGCTATAACAAATGGAAGACTCCTCCAACTTGCTGCCTTCTAGATGCATTGCACAACAACCCCTATTATCCCCACCTGGCTATCTAAAAAGGATCATGGGAATTGCTGTCCAATACAACCAAAGAGCCCAGATTGGAAAGGTCTAACTAATCCTTATCAGTGACAAAAGGGCTTTTGTTAAAATGAGTTTCTGACTGCCTCCATCTACAGCAGCAGAGGAGGAAAGATCATGGGGAAGGAGCCAATATATACTGTTGATTGCAAGATTGGCAGGTTGGCAGTTCAAAGCCCAGGTGCTGCATGATGGGGTGAGCTTCTGTCACTAATCCCAGCTTCTGCCAAAGTTTTCCAGAGAAACTACCAGAATGAAATATGGAATCCCAACCTGAAAGTTGGTACATAAATCATCTCTTACTTCCATGTAATTAATATAATTAACAGCTGAGTTTTAATGTAATGAATAGTTCTGTTCTACTGGTTTAAAAAAATCACCACCACCACCTCAAAATTGATTCAGACTTCATTCACACTACATAATAAACCAGTTTTCAAACCAGTGTAAACTGTTTTAAAGGGCCTTTGTTTGCACTTGCACTGAAATTCTGGCTCACTTTGCGCTAAACCCAGTTAAACTGGTTCTTCTGAATCCGTAGCGTTTCCCGCATCTTTTTAAATGAATCAATTCAGTACAAGTGTGACCATGTTGTTGATTGGATTTATTTCCCTGTGACATGGTTACTCCTTTGATGCAACTCCACTTTGATTCGATCCTGTGATGAATGTGAACGCAAAGTGGAGTAAATTGAAATGGGCAGATTCAATTGCAGTTTTAATAGTGTGAACATCTATTCGGTGCTAAATCACTTCATTGATTCAACTCAAAAATCAGTTTATTATGTAGTGTGAATGAGGCCTTAATAACTATTGCCAGTAAGTAGCAAGACAGATAATGTTATTTTTCCTCTCTGAAAAAGCCCAAAAAACTCTTTCACTTTGATGCACCACAGCTGTGGGCCAGTGTAGAAATTCAATAGACAGATATCAGGAGTGTAGGAATCTAGCTGCTGCTGAATTTTGTTTTTGTTGTGTGCCAATTCATTTTTTACTTAAGGTGATCCTAAGGTGATCGTAAGGAAGCAGTGGCTCAAATGGTTAAGATGATGACTCTGTTGATTGCAAGATTGGCAGGTTGGCAGTTCGAGGCCCAGGTGCTGCATGATGGGATGAGCTCCTGTCACTAATCCCAGCTTCTGCCAACCTAGCATTTCGAAAGCATACAAATGCAAGTAGATAAATAGGTGCCACTTTGGTGGGAAGGTAAACAGCAATCTGTGCAGTCATGCTGGCCACAGGATCACAGAGTAGTCTCTGACAATGCTGGATCTTCAGCTTAGTAACGGAGATGAATACCGTCCCCTACGATGGGACACGACTTGACAAGCTTGCAAATGAGGAATACCTTTACCTTTAAGGTGAACCTATCCTATGATTTTCTTGGCAGGTTTCTTCAGAAAGGGTTAACTACAATTCACATTAGCCCTACTCAGCTTAGCCAATTCTGAGGGATCATGAGAAGTGTGGTTCAGCAAGACTGGCAACCAGAGTTGCCAGTCTCTAACATATATGAAAGCCTGTGTTAGGTTTCTACAGTTTACCATTCACTAGGTATTGCATCAATGTGTGCTGACTAGGACCATACAGATACCTGTAGATCTAGATTAGTGATTCCCAAACTCTGGACCTCCAAGTGTTTTGAACTTCAGCTCCCAGAAGTCTCATCCATCTTGGCCAGTGGTCTGGGATTCTGAGAGCCAGTCCAAAACACCTGGAAGGCCAGAGTTAGGAAATCACTGATCTAAATCATTTACGTCTGTCTCTGACTCTGCATATGTGATGACAATTTAATCAGTTACAGCAAGAATTTTGGAGCCACTGCAGTCACTTGAATAATGATACCTCTATGTACAGTTCCCATTTGGGATACTCTCTCTAGGGATGGCAAAGATATTTTGCTTCCTGAGGCAACATCAAATAGCAAAAAAGGTATGGAGTCTCCCTCTCCCACCCAGACATCCTCTTTTTGATTGATACAGAGAAGCTCATTTGACTGAGAGATGAATCTTACTTCAGTCCTAGTCCTCTAATATTGTATCAGGGGAGCTTAGTTAGTATTGCCAGAGTGAAAACCAGAGACAGCTCCTGTTCCTTAATGCTTTAATATTGGGTAAAAGGAGGAATTTTGGCAGGCATTGCTTGTTACTTGGTTGCATAACAAGCAGCACCTGCTGAAATTCCCTCTTTTTGCCCAACCATTAAAGTTACAGGAGTTGTCTCTAGTGTTCACTCCAGCAACCCTAAGCTTAGTGGACTGAGGGGAAAATAGTAAGAGGGCACGTATTTCAAGCATTTCAAGGATGGCCGCTAGCTTCCACATCAGGCTTTTGATGAATCTGCACTGGATTTTAATCCAGACTTTAAAGAAGCTATCCGAGATGCTTAATAATATATCTAAAATAAGTTCAGCACCTTGGATACCTCTTTTTGTTGTTGTTGTTGTTTGCCTTCAAGTTATTCATGACTTATGGTGACCCTAAGGCAAAACTTTCATGGGGTTTTCTGGGACTGAGAGTGTGTGACTCGTCCAAGGTCACAAACTGGGTTTCCATAACTGAGTGGGGAATCAAATCCTAATCTCTAGACTTGTAATCAAACCACTACACTAGGCTAGCTATCCTTTAAAATCTGGAATAAAGCCCACTGGCATTGGAATCACCAGCCACCACTGCAGTATTTGCTGCCTGAGTGGGCTGCCTCACAGTGACTATTAGTCAGGCTGCCCAGCAGAAGCCCACCCCAGGATCTTCGGCCTCTCCCTAAATTTTCAGCTTCCTTCCTTCCTTCTTCCCTCTTTCTTTGAAAGGTCTCCAGCTCCTTGTACTTCTGAAGATGTATGTGGACTTAAATGTCTAAGTACTATTCTATCTCCAGCTTCTATCTTCTATATCAGGGACCGGCAACCTACGGCCCAGGTCCCTGGACTTACCGGCCCAGGCAGAAGGTTGCCGCCGCCGTGGCCACGCGCGCCGTGGCCGCCATTTTGGAAATCAAAATGGCGGCCGTGACTCGTTTGCGCATGCGCAGGAGTACTGCGACCGGCATTTTGATTTCCAAAATGGCGGCGGCGGCGGCACGCGCGGAGGTGGCGGCGATGGCAGAGGCAGCGCGCGGGGGTGCATGTGCTCCACCATTTCCCCCCCCTTGGCCCAGTGGTGGGAGGGACTTCACGGGACCAGCCCCAAGGTAAAAAAGGCTGCCTACCCCTGTTCTATATCTATACTATACAAAATAGTATAATCATAGCTCTTTAAGTGTTAGGCTTCCTGTTTTCTTATTCTGGCTGTTCTTCTGACATAATTTCCCAGCCTGTCAGGTCTCCTTACCACAAAATTCTTCCAATGATCTGTCACCACATGATTCCAGGAAATGTCACAATCCTGCTGATTGATCTCCATTTAATCATGAGAGGCATGCTGAGCTTCCAAAGCTGGTTTTCAGAGCAAGATGGAAAATAATTGTCAACATAATATGCATCTATCTTTTCAAAATAGCTGATGAAACAAGTTTCCCATCAGAAACATTTGATGGTCTTATCATTATAACCATTGGAAGATCCTGTCTTGGCCCTAAGATGCAGCTTGAGCTGCAAATAATGCAGCTTGAGGCCACTTTAACTGCCCTGGCTCAGTGCTAGGGAATCATGGGAACTGCATTTTTTCTGGGACATTGAGCCTTCTCTGTCAGAGAGCTCTGGTGCCGCAATAAACTACAGTTCCCATGATTCCTTAGCACTGAGCCAGGGCAGTTAAAGTGGCCTCAAGCTGCATTATTTCTGAGAGTCTGTAAAGGCCCTATAGATAACAAGTATGCCTTGTTTACATCCAACCCACCTCTAATTTGTACATCTTTCAATTCCTTCTGATATTAGAAACTTTGCTTATGGTATATAAGCATAGAGACAAACTTAGAGTCACACAAAACCTACATATAATGGGCTATCTCTCTTACAAAGCATATTTCTTGCAAAGTGTCCTGGCGGAAGGCACTGAAAAATTGAAGGGGAGGGGGAGGTTGTTTTAACTATTTCTATACCAGCGCTGACATTTAGTGCTCTCTAACTCAGAAAAGAAAGCAGGTAAGAGTGTGGACATGATAAATAGTGTAAAAAAAATGCACAAATGAAAAGAAGTACTTCTTCCTTGGTATGCAGTTAAATTATGGAAATTATTATCATGGAGGTAGTGATGGCTATCAGCTTGGATGAGTTTTAAAAGGGATTACACAAATTCACAGAGGATAAAGCTCTCAGTGGTTGTTAGTCATGATGGGCATAGATTACCTCCAGGATGAGAGGCTAGTGGGCTACTGGTATACCAGTTGCTGAGGGTAACAAGTGCCTCTCTTTTGTCCTTCTTATGGGCTTTCCATAGGTTCTGGATTATCATTGTCAGGAACAGGATGCTAAACTAGATGAACTCTTTGGTCTGGTTCAACAGGGTTCTTACATTCCTCCTGAAAATATGCCCAAGCTGCTTTTACTGATGTTCTGGAACAGGGATTTCCAAACTGGTCCTCCCAGAAGCCCTATCCAGCTTGGTGAACAGTCAGGCATTCTGGAAGCTGAAGTCCAAAACATCTGGAAGACCAAAGTTTGGGAATCACTGTTCTAGAGCAATCTTTAGCTCATAATTATGAGCCTTCAACTTTGGAGGGGCTTCTTATCATTCTCAGACTTGCCTCATTGCCACTGTAGATAGGTTCCATCATATACTTTTGCACAGCATCATGATAGGCAGCTATACTATAATGTACAGTTTGCCTGTCATGTTATATGAGAGGGAATGTGGTGTAGTGCTTACTGTGCTGGTCTGGAATTGCGTAAGTGGAAGGACCAGGTTCAAGTTCTCATTAAGTCATGAAACTCACAGGATGACCCTGGGCCTCTCCCTCTCTCTGCCTGACTTACCACACAGTCAGGAAGGGAATGTAGGAAGGACAAAAGCAGTCTGGTCCCCTTTGAGTTTTTTGGAGGAAAGGTGGGATGTAATTTTAACAAATAAATAAGTGACACACTGCATACTTCTTTGTCAAGGATTTCAGGGCACACTGGACCAAAGAAGGGGTACCTTGTAATTCAGAGTTGTGAGACTACTATTTTAAAATTATCAGCTTAAAAAAAAATCCATTCTAAAGGAAGAAACACCCAACTGTTTTACTGAGTTGTTGGTTATATTTAGCTAGCAAGAGTGGAAAGTGTCCAATTCTTTTACCTCTTACACATTTGCTGGTGGTATTTAGCCGAACTACTATCTCTAAGATGGCTTCCAGAAAGCTAGTTGTATTAATCTGTTGCAGCAAAGCCAGCGGTCTCATAGTTTGAAAACTGATGCAACAATAAATCAGTTTTGGCTATAAGATGCTAGTATTTATTTATTTATTTATTTCATGGCAGATGCAAATCTCTCACAAATAACTGCATACTCTGTTTTTTCGGAATGTTCTGGTGGACAAATGAAGAAAGAATAAATTTTTTGAATGGGAGATCATCTCCATGGGTGTGTTTTTAGGCTTCATCCTTATCCTGAATCTGGACCATTAACTTGACTATGTCCAATACAGGAAAAGGTATTTTTAACGAAAGCTATTTTTTATCCTCCTCCTGCAAAAGAAATATTTCTTGTTATCCCATAATGATTTTGGGCAATGTATATGTAACAAAGCTGTTATTTAGCTGTATGAAACTGACTTAGATGCAATTGCTTGGGAGTTTGTTATTTCTACTTTGGGTACAAATGCTATTGATTTGGGGATTTGTCATTTGTAGCCTTGCCTCCTTCCAGTCTATGTACACCTTGTCACATTCTAAATTTGGCTCCCTCTTGTGGCCAAAGGGCCAACAAAATTGTTCATCAAAACAATTTGAGAACTGATGAGAATATATAATAGCACGTAAAAGCATACTTTGGGCTAATAAAGAGTCTCACAACCATTGAGAGGTGTTGGGGAGTGAGGGAGAGACTGAAGATCTTAATTCAGGAGTGAGGTGAGAAAAACTGTGTATTCAAGACATCAAGTAACCTTCAGGAAGAATCTGATGAATGGCAGGTTTTCAAGTGTCAAAATTAGTATGTAGGTCTACATATCTATGTTGTACCCTAGTTGACTGCCCTGACTTGCATTAGAGCACCAGATCTGATATGCTGATCACCAGAGGCTCATTTATATTAGCTTATGTTGGCTCAACAGCTAGCACGGTATAGTGGTTTGAGCATTGGAACACGACTCTGGAGACAAGGCAGGGGTAGGTAACCTTTCCCCTTTAAGGGCCGAGGGACTTCAGCTCCCAGAATCCCAGGAGCTATTTGCCAACATGGGACTATTGGCCAACATGGCTGAGGCTTCTGGGAGCTCGACCCTTAAAGGGGAAAGGTTGCCTACCCCTGAGACAAGGGTTTGAATCCATGATTGGTCATGTAAACCCACTGGGTGACCTTGGGCAAGTCACACTCTCTCAGCCTCAGAGGATGGCAATGGCAACCCCCCTCTGAACAAATTGTGCTCAGAAAACCCTATGATAGGTTCACCTTAGAGTTGCCATAAGTCAGAAATGACTTGAAGGCACACAACAATCAAAATGTTGGCTCAAGCACAATAATGTTCAAAAGGAGAAGTATTTTGCACATTTTATGGTGAATCATCAAGGGATGGATATGTCTGCATAAAGCAGCCCCCATGCATACAGATACTTTGATTACAAGGAGACTTGAGAAGGGCCCTGGTAGATCAAGTTAAAAGTCTTATCTGTTCCAACGGAGCTTGGAAAAGTTACTTTTTGGACTCCTAGAATCCATGGGCAAGGACCATACTGGCTCTAAGACTCTGGAAGCTACACCTTAAAAAACAAACAAAAACACTTTCTCCAGGCTCTAGTTCCATCATCCAGTTTCCCACAGTGGCCAGCCACATGTTCATAAGAAACCCATGGGTGGGATATGGTAGTACAGTTTGCTTTCAAAGCAAATGCGAATTTGGGAGCATTTCCCTGCTTTTCCCATTGTTCCAGCGAGCATTCCTCTATCTGCACATGTGCTTGAAGATCATTTCTAGTACATTTACGGGCTTTTCTCGCTTGTGTGTGAACGTTAAATGCGCTTACTTTAATTTCGCAATTAAGGTAATTCCATTTGCGGAATCAAGGTTTATTTTCAGTTTATTTCCAGAATGCCTCATTTCCACTTTATTATCACTTTCTGGCCCATGTGTGATAACGTCCATAGATACACTGTCTCTGAGCATGGAGGTTGCCTTTACCTATCATGCCCAATTGCTGTTGTTAAACCTATTCGGTTACCAATGTCCTTCTGGTTTAGCATGTTGAACTGAGGATTTATATTCACAAACTCCAAAATACCAGGAAATTGCAGCTGTTAAGAGCCCTGCCTTTAACAGATGCATTATAGTGGCAATAAAGTATGATATTTTGTGCTGTGGTTAGTTCCAAGTTGACTACTCCCTTGGAGTTGGATGGGTATCAGTGGCAGAGTGAAGGACCTCAGTCCCATATCTTTCTGTTCAATGGTTTTAAAACAATGCAACCCCCATATTACCATGGGATACATTCCCAGACTTACCATGGAAATGAGAAACTATAAATAGCAAACTGTGTTGAAATAAATGGCTTCCAGAGGAAGATGATCATAGATTCACATTGGAGAACCTAAAGATCGTAGAGAGAACACGTCTCTAGGCATGTCTAGGTTCCCCAGTGCAACATTATGGTCAATATCTGCCAGAAGCATACCACAGAATTGCACTTAAAGATCTAGAAAATGTCTAGAGATAACATCTTTTTTTTTTTTTAATGTGGATAAGTGTACCCACAGATACCGGTCTCATTGATATAGGGGTTGTGCTGTACTTCTTTCAGGCATGCATGCATTCATTTTTTTAAAAAAGAAATTATATCTTTGCTTTCTCCCAAGACTGGGACCCAGTGCAACTCTCAAAATAATTAGAAATACAACTTTAAAACACAATAAATATTTTAAAGTACCATAATGATCACATTAAAACAACAACTGAATTAAAGCAATTTGAAAGCACTTTTTTTAAAAAAAAAAAAAAAGTACAGAGTACTGTACTTCATTAAAAGCCTCTACCACAACAGCCAATCACCCCCCCCCCAAAAAAAGCCTGTCTAAATAAAAAGGTACCTGCTTGCATCTGACATCAGTGCCTCTAAAGCAGTCATGCCAGATGCAACTGAAGCGATCATGCTACCATTCCACATAAGACATACCCAGCTGGCAACTAATACCATCCACACTGAATGACAGTATTGGAAAGGAACTTTTCACAGGAAATGCAAGGACACCTTTTAGACTGGAACCCTCTGCATTTGAACATATTATGATGTGAGGAAGACCAAGTAGGATACTAACTATTCCTCGGAAAAGGGAGTCCACAAGTATCCAAAGTTATCCCCCATTGGCAACTAGTAACGAAGATTTAAGCTAATTCTAATTTCTTCCTCTTTCTCTCCCCCCCCCCTCCTTCCTTATCTTTCATCAGGCTGCAGAAGAATGGAAGTTTGTTGCTATGGTGGTTGACCACCTTCTCCTTGGCATTTTCATGTTAGTTTGCATCATTGGAACTCTAGCTGTTTTTGCCGGTCGCCTCATTGAATTACACCAGCAAGGATGAAAACAGGAAGCCCAGTGAAAGAGCATGGCTTGGATCCTAAAGCAAGTTAACTTCAGGAAATAGGCAGAAGGAAAGTTTCCTGTATTTTCCCTCCACTCACACAGACTCCTTCCCCCTGCAAATGGCTGTCAAGTGAGAGAGGTCTATACAGCTAGGATGACAGGATTCAAAACTTTCCTCCCATGAAAGTCCTTAAATTAATGCATGCCACGAACCAGCCTAAACCGAAGCCCTTATATTTTAATGGCTACTCACATGTTATCATTCTGCACCCACTCCTTAGACCCACAATATTAGCATTTTGAAGGAAATAGATCCAGTAGGCATAAATCACATTTTGAACTGTCGTTTGACTCTAAACAAAGATCATTACTACTGGTTTAGGAGGAAGACATTGAATGTTGAAGAGCAGGGATTCATTTGAATTTCTGTAGTTGGCTGAAGAACAGAATGAGAATATTTGTTGTTCTAATTAAATCACTAAGGGCCTTTGCAGACTGCCAAAAATAGTGCAAATTGAGTTCACTTTAAAGGTTAGGGTTAGGAAATCATGGGAACTGTATTTTATTGTGGCACCAGAGCTCTCTGACAGAGAAGGCTCAATGTCCCAGGAAAAAATACAATTCCCATGACTCCCTAGCGCTAATCCTAACCCTTAAAGTGGACTCAATTTGCATTATTTCTGCAAAGGCCCAAAGTGAATGAATCTAGGAGGCAGTGGATTCTTTTTGTTTAGGGTATTTAAAAGCATGTCCTACAGTGTTATGTTGTTGTTATTGTTTTATTATTAATACAGTGTTATTGTTGTTATTATTGCATGCCTTTGTAAGTCATTTCTGACATAGCAACAGTATCATGGAGTTTCTTGGGATTTCCTCTCAGAATGAGAGAGTGTGACTTGTCCAAGGTGCCAAGGATTTATTTCACTGCCTCTTCTTCATCTGTAGTCCCTGGCAATTTAGTACACAGAATCCTGCCCCTCATGCCTCACTCACAATCCAATGGTAGGCCATTAAATGACTTCATAGAATCATAGAGTTGGAAAGACCGCAAGGGCCATCCAGTCCAACCCCATTCTGCCATGCAGGAATACACAATCAAAGCACCCCGACAGATGCCCATCCAGCCTCTGTTTAAAGACCTCCAAAGAAGGAGACTCCACCACTCTCTGAGGCAGCGTATTCCACTGTTGAATGGCTCTTACTATCAGGAAGTTCTTCCTCATGTTGAGGTGGAATCTCTTTTCCTGCAGTTTGAACCCATTGCTCCCAGTCCTATTTTCTGGAGCTACAGAAAACAAACTTGCACCATCTTCAGTATGACATCCTTTCAAATATTTAAACAGGGCTATAAGTGGATAAGAGAAGGTGGATGGAACTTTGTCAGAATAACTTAGTTATCTGTTTCCATGGCCTGATTCTCCCAAATTTCACTGGAATTGACATGTGTAGGAGACAGACACAGTTGCTATCCTGCACGCTCAGCCCAGGACATTTGTTGTTTGAGGCAATGAACAAGCTCTCTCTCACACACCCACACACTTGTCCAAAAAGTCAACTGGACTGGTCCTTGAATCTTTCTTCACTTCACTTCTTGATGGGGACAGTATCATCTTCTGGTTCAAGACATGCCAAATTATGCTCTCACACACCTCCAGTGGAAAATCATGGCCAGGAGAGACTTCCATGGTCGAGCTCCTCTGGATATGAATGTTCCCCTGAGACAGTTGTGTCATTTTGTCTAATGATAAGATCAGCCTTGCAAAACTATACACTACATTTGTAATAGTATTTGCTCCTATACTCATCCAAATCTTGCCTACTCAGAACTCCCCTTCCTCCAATCAATACCATGTTCTTTTTATTGTAAGTACAGTATGTTTCCAAAATATGTTCCTGAAAACCCTCAGTCTCAGCTCTGCCTTGGGGATTTATTTTCATGGCCAACGATTTTGACAAATCTCTTGATCTTCTTTGTACTATTCTCAGCCCATCAAGGATAAAGCAGACTGGCTAGGGAGGGCATGGATGCCGCCTGTGCCAAGCAGATCAGATGAGCCCAGTCCCAAAGCTAAGTGAAGGATTTTCTCACACACTGAAATCACATGAGCAAAACTTTTTTTAAAATGTAATGATAAACACATACATAATTGTAGACATATAAACCATATAATAGCAATACAAAACTTGTACAACTCACAAAAACATTCCCCTACATACATATATCCCATTTGCCAAGACAAACAGCATATCCCTTAATCCTTTCCCCCATTCCTTCCTTATATAAACTTCCTGTATTCTGTTTAATCTTAATTTTAACTCCTTATAACTAAAACAGGAAGAAAGGTACAAAAAAACCCCCCACACCCTTTCCTAACAACGTCATCTCTTTCTTAACCTAAATAAATTTAATCAACCTTCAAAGCTTTCTGATGCCACACACATCCCTCTTAGCTGCAAAGAAGGTGTAAGCAGGTTCCACTATTGCAAGAACTGTTCTATGGGTTTGGTTTTCATTAGTTAATTTGAGCAAAACCTATTTAGTTGGTTTTACAGGAAGATTGTTCTTTGCTTTCGCTGGAGATTGTTGTTGCTGTTCTTGTGTGCCCTCATTTCCAACTTATGGTGACACTAAAGTGGCCCTATCATGGGGTTTTCTGAGGCTGAGAGTGTGTAACTTCCCCAAGGTCATCGGATTTCCACAGCCAGATGGGGAATCAAACTCCAGTAATACCACACTGTCCCTCAGGTTCTGGGAACAGATGTTGAAAACATCTAAGCACCCATTATATTGTGCTATAATATTTTAAAGATTTCCCTTAGCTCATGCTCAAAATTAGAAAAGCAGAAATATTAAGCCCACCAAATAAATTCTGCAGGTGGTTTGATCTGTGAGTCACACACTCCCTCTTGTGGCCAAAAAAAATTTTTTCCATATACATCATACTTTTGACATATGTAACTTTGGCTTTCAATGATACATTGCTTTGATGGAAATAACAGACTTCGTGACAGACTTCAAAGGCTCCCACTACAGACCTTCTACAGCCACAATTGTGAAGTCTGCTAGGAATGGGTTGCCTGTGGTTTAAAAGCCTTTAAATCAAGGGGACGTCATACAAATATATGACCTTTATTGACATGTAGAAGAGCCAGCATGGTTTGAGCACTGGACTATGACTCTGGAGATCAGTGTTCAATTCTCTGTTTGGCTACAGGCCCAGAGTTAGCATGTGTCCATGTTCGTGACGTAGTGGTTTGAGCGTTGGACTCTGGAGACCAGGGTTCAAATCCAGGCTCAGCCATGTTAAGCCCTTCCTACAGGGTGACCTTGGGCAAGTCACAGTCTCTCAGCCTCAGGGGAAGGCAATGGCAAACCTTATCTGAACAAATCTTGCCAAGAAAACCCCAGGATCATAGGAAAAGACTTGAAGGCACACAACAACAAATATTCATTATATGCTGCTATCAGGCATATCTTTATTACAGCATTAGTAACTTAAATTTGGCAAACAAACTCTGCAAACCAGCCCAGCCTATTACAGGGTGGCCCTTCCTCACCATCAAAAACAATTTTTGCAACACCTTCCAAACAAAAGTTTTGCACCCAAATACTCCAAAAGGTCCACTAGAGGGCATGGCGTGAATTTCTGCCATGTCTTGCTGGGGATTCTGGGCAATCAAGGCCCAGGACAGGCCTTTTTTGAAACCCCAAACATGGTCAAAATACCCGCATATTACTTAGAGGAATTTGAAGGCATTATATGGTGGGAGCAGGTGCAGCCTTCCAAGGTCTCCTAGGGGGCTAATGCAACCCCATAGCCTTCCATATTGCCAAGCCCTGTTTTAGAGTTCATCACCGAACCACAGATTGAAAAGCAGACAAGTAATGTGACTAGCAAACAATTGTGTTTACACATATATTTATTAATTATAGATAAAAAAAATTTAGATTCTTCTTCAATCATATCTTCTGGAATGTTTGCAAGCAAGAATGAAAGCATTGAAATGTAAAAACCAATAAGAAATAATAGACAAAGGCTGCATCTGCACTGCAAAAAGAATGCAGTTTGATACCCCTTTTAAATGCCACTGCTCAGTGCTATGGATTTGTAGTCTGGTGGGACACCAGAGCTCCCTGTCAGAGAAGGCCAAATATCTCACAAAACTACAAATCCCATAATTCCATAGGCTGGAGCCATGGTAGTTAAGCTGGTGTCAAAATGCTTTATTTCTGCAGTGTGGACAAGGCCTAAATACTCCCACCATCTCAAAAGCAGCAGGATTAGCAGGATTCAAATAGCTTGGAAAATGGAAAGCTTCTTGGCTGACTCCAAACTACAAAGCAGGAACAAAGGGCCTTTGCAAACTGCCAGAAATAGTGCAAACTGAGTCCACTTTTAGGGTTAGGGTTAGTGCTAGGGAATCATGGGAATTGTTTTTGTTTTTTGTTTTTTGAGACATTGAGCCTTCTCTGTCAGAGAGCTCTGGTGCCACAATAAAATACAGTTCCCATGATTCCCTAGCACTAACCCTAACCCTTAAAGTGGACTCAGTTTGCACTATTTCTAGCAGTCTGCAAAGGCCCTAAGTGAACCTCTTTGGAAAGAGCATTCCACAACTGTGGTGCCACGACCAACAAGACCCTCTCTCTTGCAGCCACTGGCTTGCCATATCTCAGATGTGGAAGGAGGACATCTGTAAGCAAGCCCTCCACTAGATGTACATATTAATGTGTGCATGGGAACATAAAAGTGCCAGCATGGTGGTGTGGTTTGAGCATTGGGCTATGACTCTGCAGATCAGGGTTTGAATCCTGGCTCAGCCATCTAAACCCACTGGGTGACCTTGGACAGGTCACACTGTCTCAGCCTCAGAGGATGGCAATGGCAAACCCCATCTGAAGAAACTTGCCAAGAAAAGGGTTAGGGTCACCATAAGTCAGCAATAATTTGAAGGCACAACAACAACAACAACAACGGAACATAAAGAAATGAGGAATCCTTCATATACCTTGGTGCCAAGCTGTGAAAGAGAGCAAAGATCAAAAACAGCACTTTCTGTTGGTTTTGGCAAGAGTGTTCTTGGCACACTACTGGTGCAATATGCTCATAATGCCCAGTTAAAAACCTTACAGATGACTTTTGAATTAACTGCATTTTCCAGACAGTCTTCAAGAGCAGGTACCCCATAACATACATTGCAGAGCATGGATAACTGAGACCACACTATCTGTGCCCTGGTTGTACATGTGTGTGTTAGCAAGACACAAATGATCTTCCTTTGTTGTGCTCTCTTTATCACCATTCTACTCTTAAGACATTACTGTAAATGGCCCCATTCTCACAGCTGTCACACTTATAATTTAAAAAATGGGAACTTACGGCTTTTAGGCAGGCATCATCACACCTCTCACAATTGCATAACTAGGGCTGCTGCCCCCATCACACTCTCTCCTTGAACTCTTCGCTTCACTTCACTTCTCTGCCTTATCCCCTACCCATCATACCTTTAGGGCTTTTGTTTTTTTAATTTTTCCACTTTGTTCCGTGCAGTATAAAGTAAATTATAATAATTAGAAAAAAATTAAAAAGGTAATTAGGGCACTTTGGAATAGTGGGGAGGAGAGGATCTTAGTATCATGTCTGTGGCAATCGTGCAACTGTCCCAAAAGCAACATTCACACCTGTAGACATGTGCAATTGCCAGGTCATTCATGGGGTTCCCTCCTGAATGAAAAGGGACATGTGGGGAACAGGGCAGCTACAGGTCAGAGGCATCATTGTGCGTTGAGTATCTCCAAAGCCGCTTCACTCAAAGTCTATTTGCAGTTTAAAGGCCATGTACAGTAATCTCCCCAGTACATGAACTGAGTGAAAAAACATTTTCCCCTGCAATCTAATAAGAACTGTGTATTACTGCAGATGTTAAGTTGTATGTGTAGCATGCCTGGGTATTGCCTAGCTTGTTCCGGAAAGTCTTTCCCAAACAATAGTCTGATTCTTGCAACAACCAGAGCAAGAGTTTCAACGTTCATTTCCTCATTTCCATCTCTTCCAAAATGTACAGCTGCACAAAAGAATAACTGGGAGCTCCTGGGATTAGAATTTATTAAAGGGTGGTAGACTTGTGGGTGTTGCAGAGAGTTATGGGGAAGGATTTAAGAGCTTAGCCACAGCCAGCTGGATGTTGAAGCTTGGAGGAAAGCGTGAAAGTCATGTTCAGGATCAGCCCTAGCAAAATCTGTGGGTCATTGTCTTTTTTCTTTTGTCTCTTGATACCTTCCAAGGAGATGATGGGCCTAAGCAGACTGCCAGAAATAGTGCACATTAAATTGAGGCACTACCCTGGCTCAGTGCTAGGGAATCATGGGAATTGTATTTTTTTCTGAGACATTGAGCCTTCTCTGTCAGAGAGCTCTGGTGCCACAATAAATTACAGTTCCCATGATTCCCTAGCACTGAGCCAGGGCAGTGCCTCAATTTAATGTGCACTATTTCTGGCAGTCTGCTTAGGCCCGATGATGATTTGTTTAATACCACCAGCAATGTATATGGAACTACAAGTAAAACAACAAAAACAGCCAGCCCTGTCCAATATTTACATGCATTCACCACAGAAGGAAAGAGTAATACAAATCTAAAACTATACAATACAGCTGGTAAACAAGACATCCAGACAAAATTCTGAAAGAAAAACACAATATAAAATAAAGCAAACTGGCAAATAGATGATGGTGACTTCCATCCTTCACCCACCAGTGTATCCACTGCTCTTCTTTTCTACTTCACTAACACCATCCACAACCTCAGCTATGTCTTCATGAGGAAAGACTACATATTTACAGCAAATGTGAATTAAGGAATGTATGAGAATTTTGGACAGCAAAGAGAACAGTCAGAAAGGCCTGAAAGGAACAAACAGGCCATGGAAAAGCAAGGGTTCCCCAAATCTAGAGTTTCTATTCATCTGAAAGAGCTTTACTCACATACATCTGTATGCCTGTAGTCTTCCTTCTTTCTGTTTCTAATGAATAGCAAATGATGTGGATGGCTGGAGGGGATCATGGCTAGAGGATGTGATTGCTCTTTCTCCCTTTCCCAGTCGCTAAATGTATAAGCTGAGCAACTTTATTGATAAATCAACAACACCAGTTCATCACCCATTGCTCTCACATTGACTTCAGACTTATGTAGAACCCATGAATGAGAGACCTCCAAGTCATGCTGTCATCAACAGCCCTGCTCAGATCTGTAAAAGAGCAAGAAAAAGAAAACAGGATGACCACTCACTGCAGCCACTCACTCATAAACCACAAGGTTGTGAGTTCAATAATAGCCAGGGCTCAGGTTAGACTCAGGCCTGCATCCTTCTGAGATCACTAAAAATGAGTACCCAACTATTGGGGGGCAATGAGCTTACAGTTGTAAACCGCTTAGCGCAGTATGAAGAGGTATATAAATGAAGCTGCTTTGCTTTTGCTTTGCAAAAGCCAGTGAAATCCAGTTTTGCTTCTCCCCAACTGTCATCCATTCCATCATACCAGGGAATATTATGACTGCGTATTTGAATTTTCCTGCTTGATTCTGTCCTTTTCATCTCCCACCTCATTTTCCTTTTGTATTGTATCTTTTAAAACTGTAAGCCAGACAGCATGAATAATTTTTCTTATTTTCTCAAAAGGGGATGCTCAAAAGTTCTTGGCCCAACCAAGAAGGGAATGACTTAGAATCATTAAAGTTACATGCTGTTCACCCCCAACTTTGACGCACCTGGCACATCACTTCTCAAGTTGCCTTAACCTTCCCAAACAAAATTCTGATATCTAATCACTGAAATACTGTTCTACTGCTGCTTCACCTCTGAATCGGGCAAAATTTCTCTTCCTTTTAAACTCTTTTTAAGGTCTGAAAACAGGAAATAGTCAGATGGTGACTAGGGTGAGTAGGTTGGACAGTCTATGCACTCAAACCCCAATTCCTCAAAACATGTTGTCTCATAAAATGAGCTCTAGGTCACTCTGAGAACATTCCCATTTAAAACATATGGGGTATATGCATGCCATAATGTAATGTGACAGCTGGACAGTTAAGAAAGATGATAGAAGAAAATCAATTCATTTGAGATGTGGTGCTGGAGAGGAGTGTGGAAGATCCCATGGACAACCAAAAGGACAAACAAGTGGGTCTTAGAGCAGATCAAACCTCCCTGAAAGCCAAGATGACCAAACTGAGGCTGTCGCATTTCAGACACATCATGAGAAGAGAGGACTCTTTGGAAAAAACAATGATGCTGGGGAAGGTGGAGGAAGTAGGATGAGAGGAAGGCCATAAGCCAGATGGATGGACTCTATTAAGGAGGTCATGGGTATTAAGGGGTTGCAGGAATTAAGCAGAGCAGTGGAGGACAGAGGGTCTTGCAGATATCTCATCCATAGGGTCACCATGAGTCGAGATTGACTTGAGGGCAGTTATCAACAACAACAAACAACAAACATGTCATAAACATATGTAGTAAAGGCATTAGTGGGACAAACAAATGTGTGGTACTGAATAGGACCAGACAAGAGGACCAGTTAACTGCCCAGATGTCTTGGGATACATTCTCCAGACTTCTATTTGACTTGTTATGTTACATAACTTTGTGTATACTTAACTATGTATCAAAGGCATTAATAAGAAACCCAGTTACTGAATTGTGAAGATGTGTAACAGGACACCAGCAAGAGGCCCGATGTGCATTGCTGCCCAGTGCTCATTGGGACTAATGTGGTACACAAAGATGTGTAATGGGAAACTGGTAAGAGTGCTTAATGTGCTCATCAGGACCAATGTGATGCACATCAGGGCTGTTCTGCATCACTTCTGTTGTGCATCATTCCCATTGTTCATAGATCTGGTGTGCATTGGGTACCAATGTGGATTAGTCAATTTGCTGGCTCCGCTATGTAGTAACATAACAGTAGCTCTCTACTCGATATGGGTGGTATTCAAGTATGCAATTCTAATTCCCACAGACATAAATCCACTTACATAGGCACAATGCCCAAACAGGATTTCAGCCTTTGTCTTTTTTGTTGTTGTTGGGGAGTGGGGAGGCATGACTTGACAAACTAACAGGTTCAACCACCAATTGCGGTACAAAGTTATACCTCTCTCTCTCTCTCTCTCTCTCTGCGCAGCTTAGTAGACTTGCCAGTTCTGGATTATCGTATGGCCTGAGGTTTCGAGACCAAGACTTGAGACCCCTGATGATTTTAAGTGTCACGCATTAGATACCAAACACAGTTTGCTCACAGCTTGTCATTCAAAAATACAAACATTAGGAGAGAGAACATATTTTTCTGTTTGGAAATTAAGGCAGAAATCTAAATCAAAGAGGCTGTTTTCAGATCAAGATGAAATGAGGGAATTGTTCCTTCTCACTAGGGCAGTGCTTCTCCATTATTTTCTGTCACGCCCCCCCTAGGAAAGAAGAAAACATTTCGTGCCCCCCCGCGCAACTGTAAATAATCACATGGGAGGGTTTGACCAATCAGGATAGAGCACGTCAGGCTGCTACTGGGGCTGCGCTGGGACAATCTCCCTCTCTCCAGCCGTAACGGGCCCCTCTTTACGGACCCTCGCGCCCCCCCTGGGGAGCTCGCCCCACTATTTGAGAACCACTGCACTAGGGGGATGGGATAAAGAACATTTAATCTAGCCTCCTTGCTTTTAGGCAGAAGGTGGATGAAGGGGGAAGTGGAGAGTGAGCCCTGGCATCACATCTACGAGGAAGGATGATGCTAATTGAGAAAACACAGATCCCTCTGGAGGGCCTTTACAAATTGCAATGATAAAACAATAAAGCCTTGGAAGCTGTGGCATGCTGTTGCTGCTCCACTAAATGAGCTGGAGATTTGCACACAGCTCTTTTGTCTTGCTTGGAGCTGAGCCCACTAAAACTAGAGAATTTGCACCCTTGTCTGCTGTTGGAAGAGGACCCCAAAAAATGGAGATGCAGGGCCAGGTTAGCCTCCATATGATGCAGACTTTAAGTCACCTTATGTCAGGGGTAGGCAACCTTTCCCCTTTAAGGGCCGAGGGACTTCAGCTCCCAGAATCCCAGGAGCTATTGGCCAACATGGGACTATTGGCCAACATGGCTGAGGCTTCTGGGAGCTGAAGTCCCTTGGCCCTTAAAGGGGAAAGGTTGCCTACCCCTGCCTTATGTCATAAATAACTTGAAGGCACACCATGAGAGTGAAAGCAAGAGATGGGTCAGGGACAAAAGGTGAGAGATACAGTCTGGAAGCTTCTGGAGCAACCAGCAATGCCAGCTCCTGACTTAAGCAAAGCAAAGAGTGGAGCATCCAAGAATGAGAGTTGGCTGGACTGAGCCGGAGGAAGCTGCACCAAACCCTGCTGTCTGCAGCCTAGAAGGGTTTTTGTGTCAATTTCTTGTAAATGTGGAAACAGGAACTGCTCAGTCAGCAACATCAGCAGGGGGCAAGTATTGCCTCTGAGAAAAAGGAAACCACAGCAAAGAGGACAAATATAAACATAAAGGGAAGAGATCAGCAGAGAAGCTGGAAAATGCAGCACTGACAGCAAAAGCAGCACCACAGGGAGTTTAAAAGGTACACACCCCAACAGGTTGTGACCCAATGAAGCTAAATAGCCAAAGGCAGGATGTGTACTTACAAATGTCCATCTCTGAACTGCAGATTCTAGGAAATCAAGTCAAAATTTGGTGTGGTTTGATTCTGTTGTAGATTCTGATTTCTCAGAAAGAAAAATAATGCCCTGAATCTTATTGGCTAATTTCAGCTAAGATAAGATTCACTGAGAGAGCTAGTGTGAAGTGTGTTAGAAGTATGGTTTTGGTAATTTGTGGTTAAATCAGTTTAGCAGCAGCAACAATAGCAACAAGTGAGTACTCCACAGGTATTTGGTAAAAACAACTAGATCTGAATTTCTGGTAAATAAGCAGGATCCATAAGTAGGTAAAAAGAAACTTATTGTATTGTTACATCGAGGTTCTACAAAAATAACTAATCAATAGAGAAAACTATAGTTTGGTACAGAGCTCCCTAGAGAGCTGACCTTCTGCAAATAAGAAGAAAAACTTCTTTAGGAGCACAGCATGGTTTCCGCGTCCATGCCTGGTAAGAGCAGAGAGGAAAACGTGCTAGCAAACAAAAAATCATAAAACTTTATTACCCCAGGAAGAAACCCTTAGAAAGAGGAGGGGAAGTGATCTCTTCACAGAGAACACTGACCAAATGACCATAGAAATAAACCAGTTCATGTGTAGAAGACACTGCCCCTTCTCAAAGAAAACTGAGCTACATACAAGTGTTGATGCTAATACTCCAACACCCCTTCTCATCAATGCTTGTCTTCATGTGACAAGATTCATCCTATTTCTCAGGAATTGAAATTGATCTCTAGGTAGAGGCTTGGTAATGTTAGCAAATATGAAATTAATAAAATTTTGGGACACATGTGGAGTTCCCTCTATGACCCCAAACTAACCTCTGTGGGATGTCAGCCATAATCCTCTAGATGGCAGGTCAGGTAAGCACAGGGAGGGCCTGCTCAAGCAACTGGAAAATTCCCTACCATACAGTTTTGGGAGTTGCTAAAGGGGAAAGACCATTATCCCAAAAGTCAACATAATGGTGCTTGTTTGTCCTGAGTCTTACATGTGATGGGGCAGTGATCAGATTTAACTGCACCCTTTTTCTCTCGCCTCCCTTCCTTGATTGTGTCAAGACCCAAGTACATTGTTTAGGTCATCCTCACACCTTGGCTTAACATAGCCAAGGCAATCAGTGCTTTTGTCCAGGCTTCAGCCAAGCCATCAAGTCTATAGCTAGAAGCAAGACACTGCCTATATAAACCCCTACATTTTTAGACTCTATGTGCTATCTTTGGAGTGCAGCTTGGCTCCACGTCAGTCTGTGCTCTGATCATAGCTCCCTCGGCCATCCCTTCCCCCCATTTCGGCAGCTGTGTATCATCATTATCATCATCCACATCCACAGCAGATCCCAGAGAAGCCTTTGGAAGTGTGTATCTCCCATAGTCTGGCCCATCTCAAGCTATTCCCGATTTCACCCCTTTGCTTCTAACTGTGTAGTGCGTGTGTGTGCCATATTTGTGTGTGCACAGTTTTTCCCTTTAATAAATATTTAGATCTTAATTGAAGAAGCCGGTCTAGTGTCATCCATTGTGGGATCTCTTAGTCCTCTGGTATACATATTGGTACTCCAGTCTCAGGGGGTGTTGTTAGGGCCCCACTCTTGCATAATTAAGCTAATTATAAATTCCCCTAATTAGATCCTTCCTAACAGTAAGAATATCCACAGTCATTTCCTTTGATGCACAGTATTTCATCTCAATAAACTTTTCTTTCTGTCAATCTCTCAACACATGATATCTCATATAAAATGCTTGGTAATTGAACTAATACCTTCACTCTTCGAAAGTTTAATGCAGCTTTGATTATCCTCATAAACATCTATAGGCAATGATTCATTTACTCCAAATTCTTTCAGTAATTGATGTAACCATATAATTTATTGACTTGCTTGAGCTGCTGAAATGTATTCTGCTCCCGTTGATGAGAGTGCTATATCAACTTACTTCTTGCTTGTCTAACTCACCAATCCATTTCCATAGAAGAACAAATTTCCATTGATAGACTTTCTATCCAAAGGATCTCCAGCCCAGTCTGCATCTGACTATGGTATTAGGCTGGGACTGTTGGTAGTTTATAACTTTAATTTTAAATTCCTTGTACCTTTCAAATATCTTTCACTCTGTTCATACTACTCCAGTCCATCATTCTAGGTGAACTAGTCTTTTCAGAAAGAATTCTAACTGCTGATGCAACGTCTGGTCTTGTAGTTGCAGCTAGATACAAAAGTTTTTCTATACCATTTTTGAATTTGTTCACTGTGTCTATCTACCTTGTAGTAGTTTGTTTCTATAGGCGTAGCCACTGAGTAGGCCTCTTTGAGTCTTAAGAATTCTATTAAGTTCATGAATCTTTTGTTCTTGACTGAGGTAACTTCCATCTTCTTCTCTTTCTATTTGTATTCCTTGATAACAAGTAATTTATCCTAGTCTTTTGATATCAGTCTCTTTGCTCAAATGAGTTATAATTTCTTTAAGATCAGCTTTGTCTTGGTAAGCTAAAATCAAATCTTCAATAGACGTTAGAATGTAAGTCCATTTGTCATTTTTGCATCTTGACTATAGATGAAGATCAGCTTTGCTTTTAAAGAATCAAAGAAGTCTTTAAAAGCAAAGCTGATCTTCATCTATAATGTAGTTTCTTATTTGGAGCTCTTGTAGCTTGTAAGTGCTCAACATCCATTTTCCTTGATGTTGCCACACTTAGAAGTGTCCTTATTTTGACATGTTCCTTGCAAAGGTTGTCCATGTCATCTTGTGTAAAACATTTATTTGGTACTTCTGTCCTTGCAATGTAAGAAAAGCATAGAGGTGATAGTCCTCTATTTGTTTGAGATGAGCATCCAATCTGTGGTTCTGGAACCCTGTCTGCTTCCCTAGCGACATCAAGTTCCAAGTTCTGTTTGCTCATTCTTCCCTTCTGTTTGTGTACAAACTGTTGTTTTACATGTCACGTCTGTTTTCCCATTTTAATCAAACTCCAACCTTCTCTTTTGTGTACAGTCCAGTACATAAACACAATTTTTCTTAAATGCTCTGGCACATAGTTCTCCATCATGAGTTGTTGTGCATAAATTGTCAATGAAATGTACATCATACCCTTTGTCATTTATGACTGATACACTTAGCACGGTACCACTTAGCCCTGGTACAAATAAAATATTCTTGGCTGTGATTAAATTTGTCACATTGTCTGCATTGCATCTTAACAAGCAATCTCCTTCAGATATGGCTTGTAAAAATGTCCCACTTGTAGTTTTCACAACCTCATTGTGATCAATTGGACTCAACAAATCTGAACTTCCTGCCATGTGTTTACTTGCTCTATAAGAATAACATCATTTGGTTAGTTCACAGTTTCTAGCAAACTCATATGATTCTTAACATGCTTGAAATAATTTGCTCTCTGTTCCTATTTTTGCTGGCTTGTAAATTGTGGAGAGTGAGAGCTACCACTGGCTGAATTTGGTGATTTCTGATTGGCCCTACAGTCCCTTTGAAAATGCCCTCTCCAGCCACATGAAGAACAATGAAGATCTCCCTTTCTTGTTAATGAGCCATTTGGTGTTTCAAATACAAATCTGCCTTGCCTTTGTTGAGTTCTAGTAGTGAAATGTGATGCAGACTCTGGCTGAGAGAAGTTATTCTTGCCCTTTCTTTGCATACTTTTAATCTGCTCCACTTCTGACTTAAATCTTCTACACAATACAAAATCTGATCAAACATCAGATTTTCTTGTGTTGATTGCTGCAAAGTTCCAATCCCAGAAATTAAAGGACCAAATTCTTGTGGCAAAGATCCCAATAGCACCACAATTTTCTGTTGATTATTTAGATTGCCACCAGCTAGATAAAGTTTATCTAGGAAAGTTTTCATGGTTTGAATATGCTTCAAATAATTCCCACCACTGGGAAACTGCAATGTAAACAAATCTTTGTAGTAATCTGTTTTTTTTTTAATTAAAAAAGTTTATTGATTAAAAACCAAAATCATACAG
>CM034701.1:175750740-175765579 GCA_020142125.1 Phrynosoma platyrhinos | reverse complement strand
TGTGTGGATTAACCAACAGATTTCCCCCATGTGATAATGTCCTTAGTTTAGGTATCAGAGACTGGCCATATGCCACTGATGTTTGAACCATTTCCGCTCACACAGAACAAAACCTCCTTTTTTATATATAAAGCTCAAATAAAACAAGAATATACTGGCAACCTCACTTGTGCCAAAACCCCAAATCTCTGGCTTCCAAAGTCACAACCCTAAAAAATTGACATTGTGGAGACTGTCTGGTGTCCATAACCTGTTAGAAGTATGGTGCACAACAGCAACAAGTGTGCACTCCACAGGTATCTGGTAAAAACAACTAGATCTGAGCTTCTAATAAATAAACAGGATACATAAGTAGGTAAAAAGAAACTTATTGTATTGTTACATCTAGGTTCTACAAAAACAGGCTTATGGAGTCACTGGGTTGGATGGTTAAATAT
Source organism: Phrynosoma platyrhinos (assembly GCA_020142125.1). NCBI lineage: Eukaryota > Metazoa > Chordata > Lepidosauria > Squamata > Phrynosomatidae > Phrynosoma > Phrynosoma platyrhinos. Next base: position 175,765,142 of record CM034701.1, on the reverse strand, counting down.
TTTAACTTCAACTGTTGTTTTTATATTGTTTTGATTTAATTCTGTTTTAAGAGGGGAGGGTTCGCTTATATTGTATGTTTTATACTGTACTGTATGTTTTAATTGTAAGCCGCCCGGATTGGATTACCAATGGGCGGGATATAAATAAATTTTATTATTATTATTATTATTATTATTATTATACAAAAATAACTAATCAGTAGAGAAAACTATACTTTGGTACAGAGATCCCTAGATAGCTGACCTCCATGTGTGCAAGTGAGAAGAAAACATCTTTAGGAGCAAAACCTAGTTCTGTGTTCATGCTTGGTAAGAACAGAGAGGAAAGTGTGCTACCAAACAAAGAATCATTAAACTTTATTACCCCAGGAAGAAACCCCCAGAAAGAGGAGGGATATGGGAAGTGACCTCTTCACAGAGAACACTGACCAAATAACCATAGAGATAAATCACTGTTCCTGTGTAGAAGACACTGGTCCTTCTCAAAGAAAACCAAGCTACACATAAGCATTGATACTAAATAATAATAATAATAATAATAATAATAATAATAATAATAATAATACAATTTACTCCAAGAATGTAGTGGTTTGGACTCTTGAGAGTTCAGGGTTGAAATCCGCACTCAGCCATGGAAACCCATCCAGTGACTTTTGGCAAGTCATGCCTTCTCAGCCTCAAAGGAAGGCAATGGCAAACCCCACTCTGAACAAATCTTGCCAAGAAAACCCTGTGATAGGCTGCTGTAAGTCCAAGCCACCTTGAATGACAAGACTCACTGAATCAGTTGCTGAGTGTTAAATCCCATTAATTCAAATGGACCTGCTCTAGTTGGGACTAATTGGATTTAAACCCAACATTTGCCTTTATCTCTTCAGCTTTTACAACATGGAATGTAGCTAAATTGTAGAAATAATGCACTACTTGTTGACACCACTTTAACTGCCATGGCTCCATCCTCCATAATCCTGGGATTGCCGTTTTGCAAAGCACCAGCACTCTTTGGCAGAGAAGGCTAAAGACCTTCTGAAACTACAAATCACTGGATTCCATAGGATGGAGCAACAACAATTAAAGCTGCATTTTTCTACGGTGTAGATGCACCCACGAATGGGTAACGTATAACCCTCCAGATGGTGTTGAACTGCAGCTCCCATCAGGCATGGCCATCATAGCCAATAGTGAGAGCTTATGGGAGCCGCAGACCAATATCATCGGGGGGGAGGGGCTCAAGTAGGAAGTTTCTAATTAAGGCTACACTCATACTGCATAAATAATCCCAGTTTGACAACATTTTAACTACCAGGGCTCAATGCTATGAAATTCTGAAAACTGTAGTTTGTTGTGGCATGAGAGCTCTCTGATGGAGATGACTAATCCCATAATTCCATAGCATTGAGCAATGGCAGTTAAAGTAGTGTCAAACTGGATTATTTCTGCAGTGTGGATGCAGTCTTAGGGGGGTTGCAGACTGCCAGAAATAGTGCAAATTCAGTCCACTAACCCCACGCAGGGCCTAAGCAGACTGCCAGAAATAGTGCACATTAAATTGAGGCACTGCCCTGGTTCAGTGCTAGGGAATCATGGGAACTGTAATTTATTGTGGCACCAGAGCTCTCTGACAGAGAAGGCTCAATATCTCAGAAAAAAATGCAATTCCCATGACTCCCTAGCGCTGAGCCAGGGCAGTGCCTCAATTTAATGTGCACTATTTCTGGCAGTCTGCTTAGGCCCTTAGATGCCTCCAAATGTCTCCAGTTCTAAAAGTTACAACAGCAATGAGTATTTACTTTCAGTGACACATAACCAGGGTGAGTGGGTGATGAGGCCCCAGCAAGTGTTGTTGGCCTTACAACTGACTATGCTGCCTACAGCTACTGGAAGTTGCAATCCAACAACAACTGGGGGCATACATCAGTCCTGTGGTTGGGTGTTGTGTGCTTTCAAGTTATTTCCAACTTATGGAGACTTATGGAAACCTTTTGCAGGGTTTACTTGGCAAGATTTGTTAAGAGGTGTGCCATTCTGAGGCTGAGAGCATGTGACTTTCCCAGGGTCACCCAGTGGGTTTCATGGCCAAGTAGAGAATCAAACCCTGCTCTACAGAGTCACAGTCCAACATCCAAACCACAACCCCCCTACTGTACAGGCAAATGTTGCTCTCAAGGACAGTCCAAAAAAGCAGGCACCTGTGTTGGTCCATATCAGTACTGTAGTGGTTGTTGTTTTTTCTTTCTTTCTTTCCCATGAAAGAAATGCCTATCTTTTGTAAAGGCATTAGATTTTTGTTGGCCACTCAAGATCCATGCACCTCCAGAATACGTTGCATTGCCACAGTGATAGCTCATACCACTGTACTTCTGCTTGGGAGGAGGAACCACAGTGTTTTCCTCCCATCCATTGTGAGTATTACAGCTAATCTCGAGTGGAAAAAAGTGCCTGGAAAGTGAGAAGAGTGTAGGAGGTTAGCAGGAACATTATTACATGTTATCAAAAAATTGTGGCCTTTTGAACTTGCAAACTCTGGCTTTATCACAGCAATCTTCATTGCCCTCAAATATCATGTCCTGTTTTCTGATGTTGCTCCTCAAACCACAGTAAGCATGTCCCATCCAAGGAATACCTAGGATGGCACTTTTTGTTTTAAGATTTGGCTTTAATTTGTTTTGCACTTAAAGCAAATCTAAAACAAACTTTTTTTAAAAAAAAAGCCTGCAAGTTGTATGACTGACCTGTTAACACTGCTTTTTTTGTGAATTAAGACACTTGTAAGCATCCTTTGGAGAAGTAATTGACCTTTCCATACACTTGAGAGAGCAGAACTGGCAAAAGCATCTCCTTCCTACTGTTTAATGGTTCCTAGTCTTTCCAGCCCCCTGCTGCTGCCTGACCCATTGCCTCTGGCATCTGCACCCCAACAGCATCCCACTTCTCTCCCTAATAACTGTAATGGGGTCATTCAAGGAAGCTGGAAGAAGAAAACAGTTAAGCTCTGAGAAGGACAGTGGGGGGCATGATGGAAAGTTTTCAAAGAAAATTGCTCACCGGGATCCAAGAGGGACAAAAACAGTCTCATGGATGGAGATCTCACATGGCCAACAGCTAAGTAAATTGATTTAAAATCTAGATTTTAGTAAGTGTATCTTTCCCTTCTCCTCCTCCTCATTTATATCCCACCTTCCGCCATATAATTTGAAACAAAACAATTAATCCCAAAGTTTGGGAGCAGCCACCAAGAAGGCCCTCCCCTTGCTCCCACCAAACAAGCCTGGGAAGGTAGTGGGACAAAGAGAAAGACCTCTCCTGAAGATCCCAAAAGGTGGAAGAGATGTGGGCCTTTACAGACTGCCAGAAATAGTGCAACTTGAGGCCACTTTAACTGTCCTGGCTCAGTGCTAAGGAATCACGGGAACTGTAGTTTATTGTGGCACCAGAGCTCTCTGACAGAGAAGGCTCAATGTCTCAGTAAAAAAATACAATTCCCATGATTCCCTAGCACTGAGCCAGGGCAGTTAAAGTGGACTCAAGCTGCATTATTTCTGGCAGTCTGTAAAGGCCCACAGTTGGGAAGCCCTCTATAATCATGGGTTCTTTGTCTATGATTCAAACACCATGATTTGAAAAATATTAACTATATATATTCCAAAAATCAAACCTTGATTTTTGTAATTTTATGTAAGAGACATATTTTACCATGTCATTGTATTTAATGGAACTTGAGCATCCACAGATTTTGATATCCATGAGGGATCCTGGAACCAAATGCCAGCGGTTACCAAGGGCTCTCTATACAGGGTAGAAATAATGCAATTTGACTCTATTTTTCAATACTCGACTTTCATCTAATGGTATATTGGGATCTGTAGTTATAGAAGGTCTTTAGCCTTCTCTGCTAAGGAGTGCTGGCATCTCACAAAACTACAAATCCAAGAGGGATCCCAGAAGGTCATGGAGGGCCTTCCATGAAATTACCCTGTTGGGTCAGTCACGCTATTTAGTTGCTGGTGTCTGCCCAAGGGGCTCTTTCATACTACAGAGTTACAACATTGTGATTCCAATTTAATTGCTATGGTTCTAATTGCTATGGTGGTATCAATTGTGTAATGTGAAAGGGCATTTAGAAGCTTATCACTTTCTAGAATAAAGTGACTTACCTGATCCGGTCTAAATTTAATTGTAACCTTGTGATCTTATCAGAATGATTTAGCTGCCGAAATCGCTGCCCGGGTCCATCCTGGGTCTATTCCGCTCCGGTGGCCATTTTCTTAAGCCAGAAAACTCCTGGCTTCGAAAAGAAGCATGCTGAGCACCCCTGAGAGCAGGGATGGACCTGGGATGGATCCAGGCAGCGATTTTGGTGGCTAAATCCTTCTGATAAGATCAGGATGCTGCCTGTTTTAAATTTTAAACTGGATCAGGTAAGTTGATAAGCTTCTTAGAGAAGGGTAGGGATCATGAAGCCATCCAGATCTTGTTGTGTTGCAAGACCCAACAACTATAGGCCACACAGCATCTGGCAATAGGAGTGGGTAATAGGAGCTGTAGTCTTACCTCACCCAAACTGTCTTCCCCATTTGAAATGGCTTTATGTCTCCTTGAGTGGTTACTTTGCCCTTGAAGACAGCATATATATTTTAAGAAAATAGAACAAAGATGGCACTTTCCTCCCCAGATTAACTAAAGTAAAAGCACAGTGGAGTACTGTGTAGTATAAGAAGACTAGTATTGAAAGGGAATAGTGTGGGTTGATTTCCCTTGTGAATGACTTGAGACAGCTGGATAGAAAACCAAAACCAAATATTGCCCCAGTTTATTTTGTCCTCCTGGCAGAAATCTTGGGTCTAAAGCAGCTGCAGGGGTGGGGTAGTCAAAGACGCCACAGGTGAAGTTTATGAGCATTCTCCAGTCCTGTCCGCACCAGCAAAGGTTACAGCTGTTACAGTTCTGGCTGCCATGCAGCTGTTAAGGCCCTGGAAAAAGACTCCACCTGCCCTGAGAGAGTTTACCATCTTGGACAGCACAAATATGCACAACCATTCATGTGCGTTTTGTTTGTTTCAATAGCACACCATATTAATTTGGTTTTTTTAAAAATTACTTTTCTGAGTGTCTGTTGTTGTTTGCCTTCAAGACATTTATGATTTATGGCAACCCTTAGGCAAACCTATTATGGGGTTTTCTTGGCATGATTTGTTCAAAGGAAGTTTGCCATTGCCTTCCCATTGCCTTCCTTCTGCGCATGTGCAAGTATACCATTTCTAGTACATTTACGGATTTCTTTCATCTCTGTATGAAATGTAAAAACACATTTTTATCACTTTTTGCGTTATTTTCGCATTTATTCTAATTACGTGTGAAATTCATTTGTGTGATCAAGCTCTATTTTCGCTTTATTTTCGGGATGGTTTATTTGCGCTTTATTATCTTTTTAAAGACAAATCTGGCCCCCATGTGATAAAGTCCCTAGTCAGTTACCTGCCTTCCTCATTGGATACTCAGGTGGACAAATGGGGAGGGGCAGGGTGACCAGATATCCTCCTCTTCCAAGACAGGGCCTGCATTTCATCCTTCTGTCCTGGGGGAATTTCAAAATGTCCTCCATTTTGAGCATAACTAAGAGGCATAAATTTATATTTATATTATTGTTTTTAGCTTTTATTTTGTAATATCCTCCATTTTTCTTGAATGTCCTACATTTTATGGTGCCTTGTCCTCCTTATAGTGAGGACATATGGTCACCCTGGGATGGGGGGGATGAACATTCTTGTGGAGAAAGGGAAGGACCTATTTACTTTTAAAAAGATGACAAGGAACACATCAGCATTTAGAAGACTCTGAAATCCTATTCAAATTGCTGGTTCTGTTGCTGCTGCTGTTGTTATTTGCCATTATGTTGGCTTTGACTTATGGCAGCCCTATGAATGAGAGACTACGAGGAGCCCCCGTTATCTACTGCCCTGCTCAGGTCTTGCAAACTCAGGATCATGGCATTTGTGTAACATTTGTGTTGCTAACAGCCCTCTCGTTGACTCATGGCAACCCTGTGGATGAGACATCTCCAAGACCTCCTGTCCTCCACTGCTCTGCTTAGGTCCTGTAAATTCATACCTGTGATCTCTTTAATAAAGTATCCATCTAGCATGTGGTTTTCCTCTCTTTCTGCTTCCCTCCACCTTTCCTAGCATTATTGTCTTTTCCAGTAACTCATTCCTTCTCATGATGTGACCAAAGTACAGCAATCTCAACTTTATAATCTTGGTTCTCAGAGAGATTTCAGGCTTGATCTGTTTAGGGATCCATTTGTCTGTGTTTTTGACTGTCCATGGTATCCTCAGCACTCTTCTCCAACACCACATCTCAAGTGTATTGATTTTCCTCCTATCTGCCTTCTTCATGTCCAGCTTCTACATTCATACACGATAATAGGAAAATAATGGCTTGCACGATTTTAACTTTCATGCTCAGTTTGATATCTTTACATTTTAGGATCTTTGCTAATTCTTTCCTAGCTGCCCTCCACATTCCTAGTCTTCTTATCTCTTGGCTGCAAACCCCATTCTGATCAATATTGACTCAAGGTATGGGAAATCTTTTTATTATTTCAATTTCCTTATTGACTAAGATGAATCTGTTTAGCTCTTGCATGGTCATTATTTTTGTTTTCTTTATGTTGAGCAGTAAGTCTGCCTTTGCACTTTTTTCTTTGATCTTTCTTAGTAGTTGTTCCAGGTCTGTGATATTTTCTGATAGTAGTATGGTGTTGTCTGCATGTATCAGATTATTGATATTCCTTCTATCTTCACTCCTCCTTCTTCTGTGTCCAAGTCTGCTTTTCGTATTATATTTTCTGCATACAAGTTGAACAGATGGAGTGAAAGGATGCATCCTTGCCTGACTCCTTTGACAATTGGGAACCATTTGGTTTCTCCATATTCTAATTTAACAGTAGCCACTTGACCTAAGTGCAGATTTCTCATCAAGTCTTCCTCTTTTCCTGCTGCCTTCCACTTTACTAAGCATTATTGTCCTTTCCAATGAGTCATGACATCTCATGATATATCCAGTACAGACTTATTTTGGGATAAACTCCACTGGACTCAATGGGGATAATTCTGAGCAATTTCACAAGGACCAGGCTGTATTCCTGCTTTTGTTTAGCTACAAATAAAAGCCCCCAGTAAGTCTGTCCAATAAAGTTGGGGACCCAGCGGCCAACCAGAAGCTTTAAGTTTGCTGTTGTTGTCATTGTTGTTGGTTTTCAAGTGATTTCTGATGTATGGTGACCCTAAAGTGAACTTGTCATGGGTTTGTGGGATGTTGTTTTTTTGCAATATTTGTTCAGACGGGGTTTGCCATGGCTTTCCTCTGAGGATGAAAGAGTGTGATTTGCCCAAACCTCCCAATGCATTTCCATGTCTGAGTGGAGATTTGAAATCTGGTTTCCTGGAGTTCTAGTCCAACAGCCAAACCACAATGCTACATTGGCTTCTCTGGCATTTATGTAGGGCTTATTTATTATTTATTTATGTATTTATTTATTATTAATCACATTTAAATACCCTAAATGCACCAGATCTTGGAAACTAAGCAGGGTCAGTCCTGGTTAGTACTTAGATGGGAGACCCTAACAAATACCAGGTGCTGTAGGCTATATTTCAGAGGAAGGAACTGGCAAAACCACCTCTGAGTATTCCTTCCTTGCTTAAGAAAACCCTGTGTAGTTCAGGGGGTCACCATATGCCAAAAGGAGATCTGAAGGTGCACATTACTTTCTACTTTTCTTCCAGTGAATACAAGATAATGTACAGTGCTCCTCCTCCGCTGCACCTTATTATGAAAACTCTGTGAATTAGGTCAGGCTGAGAGAAAATAAGGTCACCTAGTGAGTTTCCTAGCAGGAACTAGAAACTGGATCTCTCAAGCCCCAGCCAACAATTTTAAGTGACCACACACTGATGTGAAAGCTTTTGCTCGCTTAGCAACTGGCATACAATGGCATACTGCTGCTGAATTATGGAGGGTTTATTTAGATATCATAGCTTCAGCAGATCTTTTTCCCCATTGTGATCCTATACTAATAATTATCTCATTCTTCCATGACTGACATCATGCAACCAAATGACACCCTACCTCACTCAAGAGGGAGGTATCAACATGCTTCAGTGTTTAAGAATACTGAGACATTAAAGATATCAGCTGGAATCCGGTACCAGTTACTTAGGGCCTTTGCAGACTACTAGAAATAGTGCAAATTGAGTCCACTTTAACTGCCCTGGCTTGGTGCTAAGGAATCATGGGAATTTTATTTTTTACTGAGACATTGAGCCTTCTCTGTCAGAGAGCTCTGGTGCCACAATAAACTACAGTTCCCATGATTCCCTAGCACTGAGCCAGAGCAGTTAAAGTGGACTCAATTTGCACTATTTCTGGCAGTCTGCAAAGGCCCTTAGTTAAGTAGTTAAGTCTAGTTATGTATACTTAACTAAGTAATCTCTCCTGGCCGGACCCCCAAAACCTGACGGAAACATCATTTGCTTGTGCTTCAATCATTGGCAGAATGGATCTCCTTCTCTGCATGCAGCTGATAACCTGGAAAGTGAATTACAATTATGACAATAGTGTAACCCTTGCCTAAGGAGCGTGAATATGGAAGTTACCTAGATGTAGACATGTGTAACTGTTTTTTATTCATGACTGCCATCATGAGTTGATGCTATTGCCACAACTGTAACTCCCTGCTATCCAAATCTACTTTACAAGGCATCGGTTGCATGGGAAGAAAGAGGTCCATTTTGCTGGCAATCAGAGCATGGCTGAATTATGTTTCTACCAGGTCTGGGGAAGGTCAGGTCAGGAAAGGTTAGTTACTTAGCTAATTAGTTAAGTATACTTAACTAAACTAGACTTAACTGCATAACTAAGGTCCAAAACACACTAGTTTGAGGCTGCTTTAACTTCCCTGGCTCAGTGCTAGGGAATCCTGAGAATTGTAGTTTATTGTGGCATTAGAACTATCTGACAGGAGATGGCTAAATATCTCACAAAACTACAGTTCCCAGAATCCCCTAGCACTGAGCCAGGGCAGTTAAAGCAGTCTCAAACTATTATTTCTACAGTGTGTTTTGGACCTAAGTAACTGATACAAGATTCTGGCCAACAGTACAGAGATATTATTTTTAATATTTAAGTACAGGCTGCGAAATGCAACTCATCACTCCTGCTCTGCAGACAGGAAGGGGCTCATGTCAGTCCAGCAGTATATGTACTTTCCACTGAATATCAAATGTTAAGCACAAGCGCTGTAGGAATGTTTGCAACATCTCTGCAATGTTGTGCAGAGATGTTATACACCATTTACAGTTTGAAGTGGTGCTGCATTGACAGAAACTAGTTTATGCCATGTGATGCAAGGTATTTGGTTCCCCAAAATCCCCAGTACCTCTGGGCTTGCAGCCAAGGTCAAGCTTCTCCAATTCCCCCCTCCCACACACACCTGAATTTAGGGTACTCACCTGCAGAGAAAAGCCCCATGCCACACTGATGTACAGGGCATGCATATGCAGCTATAAACAGCCTTTGTAGTGACAAAGGCTGGAAAGCATGCATTGTGACATCCCCCTATGCCACACTCACAAGGAGAGTCCAAAAATTCAGGCAGCTGCGTTATTAATCCCCGTCAGGGGAAATCAGCTTTCTCAGAGGCTGTTCCCTGCCTGTTGAATTCCCTTCTGGCCCCCTCTCTTGTTCTCCTTTCACAGGAAGACAAAGACTTTTCTATTCAAACAGGCATTTAATTATTAATTGGTTTCAAGAAGTCAATTTTTTATAATAAGAATAAGAATAATAATACATTTTTATTTATAGCCCGCCCCTCTGCTCAGCAATCGGGGTGGGTTACAACATATTAAAAAACAACAAGTTTAAAAACAATCTCTCACATAACAACCCTCCTCCCCTTAAAACAGGATTAAACTTGAAGAAATTAAAATAAGATTAAAATAGTACAATAAAAATTGACAACAGCAATAATAATATGCGGTCGGCGAGAGGATAGGGAGCAGATAAGATGGATCAATTAAGGCTCACCTCTCTGCAGATGTTATTCCGGGAAGGCCTGTCGGAAGAGATCCGTCTTTACTGCTTTCTTGAAAGCAGCAAGTGTCAAAATAAGACGGATCTCGTCCGGCAGGCCATTCCAGAGTCTAGGGGCAGTAGCAGAAAAGGCCCTCTGGGAAGTCTGAGAAAGCCTAGTCTTTATCGGATAAAGCAGGTTTTTCCCAGATGACCGAAGGGAGTGGGGGGGATCATATGGAAGGAGGCGGTCCCTAAGGTAAGATGGACCCAAGCCATGTAGGGCTTTAAAGGTTAAAACCAACACCTTGTACTGTGCCCGGAAACTAATTGGCAGCCAGTGGAGGGATTTCAGCACAGGTGTTATGTGCTCCCTCCTAGAAGTTCCGGTGATTAATCTGGCTGCCATATTTTGGACTAATTGAAGTTTCCGGGTTAGGCACAAGGGTAGCCCCATGTAGAGTGCATTGCAGTAATCCAGACGTGAGGTTACCAGAGCAGGTACCACAGTTTCCAGATCCCTCATGTCCAGATAAGGGCACAGTTGGCATAACAGGCACTCCTGACCACCGCACTCACCTGACTAGTCATGTGAAGCGATGAGTCCAGGAGTACCCCCAAACTGCGGGTATGTCTGTTGCACTGTATTTATAACTTTACAATTCTGTTTTTAAATTATCTTATACTTTTTAAAATTTAATGACATTTAATATGATAACTTAGTTGTGTTTCGACTTTTGTTATTATATTGGCTTTAGCTTGTTCTTGTTTTAGCATTTGCAAGCCGCACCAGATTCCACACCAGGAGAAAGGCAGGATATTATATAATTAAACATTCTGCACTGGAATCCCCAGCATTCCTCACCATGTCTGGAAGTTGCATTCTAAAAACATCTGGAAGGCTGCATGATTCGGACTCCTGATCCATACCAACAAAGAAGATCTAGGTTCCATCTCAACCAGAAGCAGGTCTTTTCTAAACTTAATGTCTCATGATGACCCATTCCAAACCAATTTGTACTGTATTAGATTATTTATACACCATCTTTTCTCCAAAGCTGAGACTGAGCTTTGCAGTCCACCAGGGACAACTCATGAGAATTGGTTGTGTCTGAAGGAAATACAGGTTGAGTATCCCTTATGTGGAATTCTGAAATACTCCAAAATTGGCCACATGGGTGGCTGAGATAGTGAAACTTTTGCTTTCTGATGTTTCAGTGTACACAAACTTTGTTTCAAGACCAGAATTATTAAAAATATTATGTATAAAATTATCTTCAGGTTATGTGTATAAAGTGTATATGAAACATAGAGTTAGAGTTTAGAGTCAGGCAGGTCCCGTCTCCAAGACATCACATTCTGTATATGTAAATATTCAAATTTGTTTTAAAAAGTCCACAATCCAAAATACTTTGGGTCCCAAGAATTTTGAATAAGGGAGGCTAAGTACACACTGGCAGAAGATGATATTATCACTGTCAATTAAAGAAAAAATTGGCAGTTCTTTGTCAGTCCTGGCTCCCCTACACTACTGCTTATACTTTAAAAAAATAATTAAAATTGCACACAAAGTTGACGTGTAACTTAAGAACCAAGAGGAATCCCACCTTGAAGGCAAACTTTTCATTTTTCAACCCAGCCCCAAGCTCAGTTGTTGCTGAGCTATTACCTGTGTGTGGTGTAGTGGTTTGAGTGCTGGACTATGGACCTTATCCCACGGGGCCAAAAGCAGCAAGAATCCACATGGAATCAGGCGCTATAGCGCTATAGTTTTCCGGGTGATCCCACGACGTCGCTCGGAATCCGCTAAGAATCAGGCGCTATAGCACTATAGTTTTCCGGGTGATCCCACGACGTCGCTCAGAATCCGCTAAGAATCAGGCGCTATAGTGCTATAGTTTTCCGGGTGATCCCACGACGTCGCTCAGAATCCAACAAGAAACCGCTTGGAATGCAGCATCATTCGGGTTCTTTTGGATGCCTGGTTTCAGCGGGCATTGCAATAGCGCTACCTTCTCCATAGCGCTATTATAGCGCTAGCGCCATATTATACTAGCGCTATAGTACTGCAATGATGCTCATGTCGGTTTCTTGCCACTTTTGAGAGCAGCGTGGGATAAGGTCCTATGATTCTGGGGAACAGGGTTCAAATCCCTGCTCAGCCATGGAAACCCACTGGGTGACTTTAAGTGACTCACACTCTCTCAGCCTCAAAGGCTAGAACAAACCACCTCTGAACACATCTTGCCAAGAAAAGATAGGGTCACCATAAGTCAGAAATGACTTGAAGGCACACAACAAACACCTTTATTTGGTTGCTTGTCAAGGTCACCTTTATCACCTGCCATTGTTTTTCCTATCACTCAGTTTTATCTGCTTTGAGATTTGGCTTGCGCCAGAAGGTCTGGTGACGCTGTGAAACACAATACACAACCCAAGTTATACAATAAAAAAACAACAAAAAATAGTTCTAGGGGTAGGTGGGTTGGCCCTATAGCAAAGTCCAATATCATCCAAAATCCACAAAACAGTGCTACCTTTATTGTACCAACCAAAATGTACAAAATACATGTTGCAAGCTTTCAAAGCTCCAGCAGTGTTTCTTCATTGGGCAAAGGCATTAAAAATCATACAGGAAGGGGGGAAATGATAATATTCGTCACAGGTCTAATGTCAAGATGCTGTTAGGTTCTGAGTTAAGATGGTATGGAGTGGGGCTTTGAAAGCTTGTGACATGTATTTGGTGCATTTTGCTTGGCAGGAATAAAGGTATCACTGTTTTGTGGGGTAACAACAACTTTAAGGTTAAAGGCCAGGTAATGGCAACTGAATCCTTGGGCAAAGGTCTGTAGTGGTGTTTTATGGGTCTATCCAAAATGCACAAAATATATGTTGCAATGACACCCAAAACCCACAAAACAGTGGTAGCTCTATGGGTCCATCCAAGGTGCACAAAATAAATGTTACAATGACACCCAAAATCCACCACACAGTGACCCCCTTACATCCAACCAGAATGTACAAAATAAACAGTACAATAACATCTGAAACCCACAGAATGGTGATACCTTTATTGGTCCAAACAGAACGTACAAAAGACATGTTACAATAACATCTGAACTCCACAAAACAGTGGCACCTTTATTGGTCCATCCAAAATCTACAAAATACATCAGAATGTAAAAAATAAATAGTACAGTAACATCCAAAACCCACAGATTAGTGATCCCTTTTAGGCATCCAACCGAGATGCCCAAAAGACATGTCACAAAAACATCCGAAATAGGATGTTATTGTAGCATATCTTCAGTTTGAAAACTTGCGGCATGAATTTGTCACAATGTTATTGGAACATATCTTTTGTGCTTTTTGGTTGGACCCCTCCCTGCTGGCCTTTCCCCGGCAAGTAAAAACTTTTTTATTCAGGTAGGCTTTTTAAAATCATTTATATGGGGTGTGTGCTTTAGAATATGTTTTTTTAAAAACTTTAGACTGTTTTCACTCTTAATTTTATACTGTTTTAACTAGGTTATTTTAATTGTTTTTTTCAAAAAATTGTTTTTATAGTGCTTTTTATCTTGTGAGATACCGCCTTGGGTCCCTTTTTGGGAACAAGGTGGCCTAAAAATGAAATAAATAACTAAATAACAGGACGAGAGCCAGTGTAGGGTGTAGTGCAGGGGTAGGCAACCTTTCCCCTTTAAGGGCCGAGGGACTTCAGCTCCCAGAAGCCTCAGCCATGTTGGCCAATAGTCCCATGTTGGCCAATAGCTCCTGGGATTCTGGGAGCTGAAGTCCCTCGGCCCTCAAAGGGGAAAGGTGTAGGGGTTTGAGCGCTGGGACAAACTCTGTGGAAACCAGGATTCGAATCTCGGCTTGGCCATGGAAACCCACTGGGGGGGTGACCTTGGGCAGGTCACACTCTCTCAGCCTCAAGGGAAGGCAGTAGCAAACCCTCTCTGAATAAATTTTTCCAAGGAAAAAACAAAACAAAACAAAACAAAAAAACCCAAGCCCATGAGAGGATCTCCCTAAGTCGGGAAGGCCTTGAAGAGGCACACATCATCCTTTTGGTGGGTTTTGCAAGTCCAGGGTGTAAAGAAAGAAAGCAGGCAAGGATGGAGGGGGCCCTTTCTAAGGCGGGATAATGGAAGGAGAGGCTGGAGGGCTCCCTAAATGCCTCTCCATCCCAGGGGCTTCTGAGGTCCCTCTGCCCAGCCCTCTTTGGGTAACTTGGGTGGGCATGGGTCCGGCCTGTCCCTCTCCTTCTCTGTGGGGCTGACCCCCCTCCAACTGGGCCCAGGAGGAAGAGGAAGGGCCGGCGGGGCTGG
>CM034701.1:175735537-175750640 GCA_020142125.1 Phrynosoma platyrhinos | reverse complement strand
GGACTCAATTTGCACTATTTCTGGCAGTCTGCAACCCCCTATAGTGAGCATCGGAGGGAGCTTGCCATCTCCCTCTTTGGCTCCGTCCACACTGGAGAAATAACCCGGTTTGAGTCCGCTGTAACTTCCCTGGCTAATTGCTATGGGATTCTGGGAAGTGGAGTTTGTTGTGGCCCCAACTAATTCCACTTCCCAGAATCCCATGGCATTGAGCCAAGGAAGTTACAGCAGCCTCAAACCGGGTTATTTCTCCAGTGTGGACGAAGCCCCAGCCCCCTTTGTACGTCTGGACACCGGGAGGATTCGCCCCACGGTTGATCTGAAAATGCTGCTCTTCAAAGAAAGAGAAACAGAAATAAAGTTTGGGACTAGGGAGAAAAGTTGGTTGAAAAGTCTGTGGTTGTGGTTGGGTATGCCTTCAAGTCATTCCCGACTTATGTCGAATCTCAGGTGAACCTATCCCAGGATTTTCTTGGCAAGTTTCTTCAGAGGAGGGTTGGCATTGCCTTCCTCTGGGGCTGAGAGAGTGTGACTTGGCCAGGGTCGCCCAGTAGGGTTTCATGGTTCAGTTGGATTTGAATCTTGGTCTCCAGAATCACAGTTCAGCCTCAAAGCACTACACCACACTGGCTCTTGGTGTGGGTGCAGCGCACCCTACCAGAAATAAATACATAACTGACCTCCATGCTCTCTGTCTAAAAAAACTTATTGGGTGCACCTCCATTGTAGAAATAATGCAGTGACCCCACTTTAACTGCTATGGCTCTGTCCAACAGAATCCCGGGAGTTGTAGTTTTGTGGAGCACCAGTACTCTTGGGCTGAGAAGGCTAGAGCCTTGTAAAACTACAGATCTCAGGAATCCTTAGAATGGAGCGGCAGCACTTAAAGTGGTGTCTAACTGCATTATTTCTATAGTGTAGATGCACCATTTGCAGCACCTCTGGGGAGTGACAGGAGAGGTGGGTTTTGTTTTTTAAGTGCATAATTGAACATAATAAAACCATTTGGATGGGGATGGGAATCATTGTAAGTGGTTGTTACAATGATGATGATGATGATGATGAAGAAGAAGAAGCTGAAGCAGAAGCTGATGGTTGGGTACTTTCCAGCTTCCACTGTCACAACCTAATGTTCGATTGTAGTCCATTTTCCAGGCTTAGTTGGGTGACAGCTGAAGTTCCCTTTTCTGATATCTTCTCCAACCTGGCAGCTACATATACAGTTACCCCTTCACATTTGCAACTTTTGCCAATTTGATTATTTGTGGTTTTGGTTAATATGTTCTTTCTAGCAATCTTTAGGTCTTCTAGTACAACTCTGCCAGATGTTGACCATAGAGTTGTGCTGGAGAACCTAGAAGTTCCTAGAGAAAACACTTCTCTAAGCATTTGTAGGTCCTCCAGCATGATTCTGTGATCAACTTCTGGCAGATGTTGATCAGAGTCGCACTGGAAGATCTGGAGATTCCCAAAGTGGTGTTCTCTCAGGTAAAAAGAATAGTGTTTTTTTATTTGCATTTTTCCACATTCACAGGAGTCCTTCACCCCTAAGCCCAGCAAATGTGGAGGGACAACTTTAGTATGGGAGATGATTTGTGTGTCTGGGGGAAAAGTGGGAGGAAGGAGAGAGGCATGAACTTCATGGTTGTTTTGCTGCTCAATCTAGCATAGACCTGCCCATTGCAATTCTAATACCACCACAGGTAGAATTTTTCTGTCTTCTCAGTTCACTTCTAAGTGTATTTGAAAGTACATCAGGAAGAACGGTGTGTGTGTTGTGGGCCTTCAAGTCATTTCCAGCTTAGGATGGCTGTAAGGCAATGGGGTTTTCTTGGCAAGATTTGTTCAGAGGAAGTTTGCCATTGCCTTCCACAGAGGCTGAGAGAGTGTGACTTGCCCATAGTCACCCAGTGAGTTTCCATGGCTGAGCTGGGAATTGAACCCTGGTCTCCAGAGTCATAGTCCAACATTTAAAACCACTATGCCACACAGGCTCCAAGAAGGGTACCAAACTGCCATAAGCAGTTTGTTGAGTTCAATGTCTTAGTGCTTGACTGGTTGGAAAATGCCTCAGATTTTTTGATGGTTCAGTAGAAGCAGTTTGGGTTTCCTGGTTTCTTTGGCTCTAGTGCAATTTAAGGCCTGGCTTTTCCTGCAGTGCCTTTCTGAAGGGCTTGTGGTGATCTCCTCCCTTTGCCCATCAAGAGCAGATGGTTAGCATCGGGACAAGAGCCAGTGGTTGCTGAATGGCGTCTGGTTTCTTTCACCTCCAAATGAAAAGCTAAGCATTTTTCCTACTTGCATGCATACTTCGCATACATGCAAAGGCTAGAGCCCATGTGTGGTAGGACTCGTGCTTTGCATGCCGAAGGGTGTAGGCTTCATCCCTGGCATCTCCAGCTAAGTTCAGGGACCCATTCACACTAGACAGTTATAGCACTATGATGCCTTTTTAATTGTATGGCCGCAGCCTATGGAATTGCAGTGGGTAGTTTTTTGAGGGCATAGTAGTCTCCAGCTGAGAAGTCTAAATGCTCATCCCTAAACTACAGACCTAGTATTCAGCACAATGTTCTCATGGCAGTTAAAATAGAAGGATAGTACTGTAAATGTGTAGTGCAAAAGGGAACCAGGAGAGACTCTTCTCTGAAAACCTCAGAGAGCCACAGCCAGGTATAGACTCCCTGTTGGACTTCAGTTTGGCTCCCATAGTGATGCTGGGAAATATGGATGTGTAGTTCCATGACATAGGATACTCCAGATGTGTAGTTCCTTGACATCTATACGGGTATACTGTCTCTGGTGCAAGCAGGTCTGATTTGGTATAATCCACCCTCTTAGGCAGCAAGATCTCAACACTACTTTTTAAAGTTTCCTTGAGATGGGGAAAGAACCCGAAATGGAAGAGGCAGGCAAGTTGTAAGCTGACTGGGCTCCTCAGTTCTTAAGAGATGAGCAGAGGTCAATTCCTGATAGCATACAGAATATCCCTGTTTGAGAGAGAGGACCAACTTTATGCCTAAAGTAAAAAGTGAAGAAAGAGCAGCAGGGAGAAAAGGAAGTAGAATGATGTAACTTACTGTGGTAGGATGCTTGGTTTCAGACAACCCTACTTCAGTTTCCTCTTGGTTATGCTTTAGTTGTTTTTAAAGAGTTTCCCCCCTTTTTCTCTGTTTTGCTGCTTCTAGTTTCCAAGAGTATTCTGCCAGTGGTCTGTCTTGATATAATGTCTAGCTTCTTTCCTTACCTTGGACCACAGGCATACCTGTGATCATATTCAGTGAGGAAAGCAGTGGAAAGCTAAGGTGCTGGAATTGAAGTGTTGTTTAAATATAAAGTGTCAAGGGTACACCTTTAAGGAGTTGCTGAGGAGTGAATGAGTAACAATGCTATTCTGTGCATGTCTGTTCCGCAGTAAATCCTGTTGAATTCCATGGGATCTAACTTCTTCTGGTTTCTGTAAATTGCAACACTCTTCCATCCAAAGGAAACATTTTCTGTTTCTTTCCTCATAAGAACCATAGTTTTCAGCTATGGAAGGGCCCTCAAAAGACAGTCTCTCTTTCTAGAGCAGGAATGGGGAGCCTCTGGCCTGTGAACCCAAGGCAAGTTTCCAGCCTTCTTAACCCAGAACCTGGCTCAGACCATATTCCTTCTCACTGACCTTGCTCTGAGTTATTGATAATATTTCTTCCATGCTACATGGTCCTCTGGTCAGAGATAGGAAACACTACATTTTTAGATTATAGCTTCCAGAATTGCCCAGCCAATTTGGCCAGGATGCCAATGGACTTTGCAGAGTTCTTGTCTCAATTAATGCAACGTAACACCACTTTAACTGTCATGGCTTCATCCAGTGGAATCTTGGGATTTATAGTCTGCGGTGGCACCAGAGCTCTCTGACAGAGAAGGCTTAAATAAATGACAGAGAAGACTAAATCCTAGAATTTTATAGCATTGAACCATGGCAGTTAAAGTGGTGTCAAACTTAACTAATTCTGCAGTATAGATGCAGTGTCAGTACAGTGTTATTTATTACAGCTTACAATGTGCATAGCTTAGGGTGTAGGTCTTGCTGGACTGGACCAGACTCCTGATGGGATTTTCACATGTTTGAATGTTCTTCCATAATTTATTTTCAGGGCCCCCCCCCACCTTTCTGCATATAGAATATTGGCATGGTTGTTAGAGCAGTAGAAGATGTGAAGTAATTCAGAGGAACAGGGCAGTTGGCATAGTAACTACAGTATACAGGTCTACTTAGAAGTAAGTTCTTTTAGATCATAGGGTTGAAAAGAAAGCCCAGAGGTAATTTGGTTTATTGTGCTGCCAGCAGAGGAAATCTGTCATTACAGTGTCCCTGCTTGGTTAGCCCCTTGTCTCTGATTAAAAAATCCACCATGTTATGGAACAGTTTGTTCCAAACTGTCAAGCAGCACTCTTTCTAATATTTAGTCAAATTCTTTTTCTGTTATTTCAATCTGATTTTTAAGAAACTACCCTCTGAAGAATTCAAAGATATAGCCGTGTTAGTCTGTAGAATCAGTACATAGAGAGTGCTTGCTACAAGATCTCTCTGAAGAAACAGAGAACAAATCTATTCTAGTCTTAATTTGTTGATGATGTACAAAGATTCAGTTGTCATATTGCCTCTTATCATCATAGATTCTCCAGGCTAAAATACCCCATTTGCTGAATGTATCCATTAAAAAAAATTCTCCAGGCAGCTCACCTTCCTAGTTACCACTGGATAAATTCTAGTTCATCAGTATCCTTAAATTGCAGTGTTCTAAACTTGAGAGAATACACTAGGTGAGAATTGCAGACCAAAGCAGACTTGTATTATGTCTTGCACTATGGACATAATATGCAAGCTTAAAATGCACTGGCCTTCTTAACCACCTCATCATGCTACTGACTCATATTTAGCTTGGCATCTACCTTAAGAAAAAAAAAAAACTAGAACTTTTCAGGATGTAGAGTACTGCTTTCAAGCCAGGTGTTTGTTACCTGTTCTGTATTTGTACATCTGATTCTGTCTATCGAAATACAACACTTTATATTTAGTCATTGAAATTCACATCTCACTTCTCTGGCTATTCAAGAGAGCATTTCATGGTGCTTATTCCCAAGCTGTTAAGTACAGGACTGAAGAACTTCAAAGTCTAGAACCCAGGGATATAGTTAAGGGGGAGAATTAGAGCATTGCCCTCAGTAAGAATTCTGCCTCTCCCATGAAATTTTCCTTCAGTCCCCAAATTCCTAGCATTGCAGTAACTTAAAACTTCAGTTGAGCATTTCAGTAATACAATGTAGGCATCCAGAAAAAGGAGCAGACAAAAGTTTCTTCTACACTGCAGAATTAATGCAGTTTATTGCCATTTTAGCTACCATGATTCAATGCTGTGGAATTCTGGAATTTGTAGTTTTGTGAGATATTTAACCTCTGTCAGAGAGCTCTGGTGCCATGCCAAATGACATATCCCAAGATTCCGTGGCATTGAGCCATGGCAATTAAAGTGGTGTTGAACTGCATGCAGATGCAGCCAAAGTTAACCAAGGGGATGTGAAAAGAGCAACTATTGGCCTTTGCAGACTGCTAGAAATAGTGCAAATTGAGTCCACTTTAACTGCCCTGGCTCAGTGCTAGGGAATCATGGGAACTGTATTTTTTTCTGAGACATTGAGCCTTCTCTGTCAGAGAGCTCTGGTGCCACAATAAAATACAGTTCCCATGATTCCCTAGCACTGAGTCAGGACAGTTAAAGTGGACTTAATTTGCACTATTTCTGGCAGTCTGCAAAGGTCTTACAAGAGTCCTAGGTGTGAATGATTTTCAATGTCCCACTCTCTGCAATGCTAGAAATTTAGAGACTGAAGGAAAATTTCATTAGAGAGCAGAATTCTTATCTGGAGGGGTAAAGTGCTCATCCTCTTCCCCTGATAGCAGGTCTAGGCCCCATTTCTAAGAAAAGACCTGTCGGTCCTTTGTCTAATAGGCCATTCTGAACAGCTAGTGCAAGAACACCATAACTGTTTTTAGGGTGGTGGTGGGGGATTGGCAAGCAGATTGTTATTAATTTGGCCTACTTGCAGAGGGCAGGGCAAGGTACTTTTCTGTCCATTATCATTCAAATATCCTTCAATATGAAGAGTCTTGCAAGCACAATATCTGCTTAGAAATGCCCTTCTTATGTTAAGTAAGTGCACAGGATAGACTACAGGCAGCCTTTATTATCCCAGGGGAACTTGACAACAATTTATTATTCCCAGGGCTTGCTCCTTCACTTAGTACCCTTCTGACAGATCAATATTTGAAGAGGCTCAACTATTTACCAACTCTGGTGCTCTAATTTTGCATGATAATGGGGTGGGGGGTGTCAGTCACTCCAAGCCTTGTCTTAGTGGTGGCTTAAGCCCCCCCTCCCCTCATTCCTGGGCCCATGAGCCAGTGAAAGGATCAGCTGGGTATAGAAACAGAAGCAATAAAATCCCATGTGCTGTTGTTGTTGTTGTTGTTGTTGTGTGCCTTCAAGTCATTTCCAACTTATGGCAACCCTCAGGAGAACTTATCATGTTTTTTTCTTGGCAAGATTTGTTCAGAGGACGTTTGCCATTACCTTCCCCTGAGGCTGAGAGCATGTGACTTGCCCAAGGTTACCCAGGTTTCATGGCCGAGCTGGAATCAAGCCCTGGTCCCCAGAGTCATAATCCAACATTCAGACCACTATGCCACATGGCTCTCACAGGCAGCTGCATTTCAAGCTCTGTGTCTGTTTGACAGTGTCCCTCTGGATGTTGGTAGACTACTGTACAACTCCCATCATCTCGAGCCAGCATAGCCAATGTGGAGGAATGCTGGGAGTTGCTAGTCCAACAGTGTCAGAAGGGCCATAATGCTGTTGCGGTCAGAGAGAGAGCTGACGCCAATACATTAAGTGTAGCCACATCCTGTTAAAAGAGGCTTCTTGTTGCCTTCACCCAACTGAGAAAGCATGTCTCTTTGTGCTCTTTGTATGAAATGAATAATTAAATAAAGATCTAAATTGTATTGAAAGTAAAGTAAGCCTAGGTATTTACACAGGGCAGATGTGCAGTATGGATTCTGGGCACACAATAATTTATTCCGGAAAGCTGTTTGCTACTCCCTCCCCAATCTTTAGTTTATGTTCTTATGTTGCAACAGCTGTGAAAAGGACTGTTACTGTGCTATCATGAAGAACAGAAGGGCTTTTGCTTCTAGTTTCTTCTGTTAGAGTTGCGTAGGTTTTGAGGTGGTGATAAAATTTGTGGTGTGAAATAAATCATTGTTTTGTTGTTCTTCCTAAAGTATTTGGGAATAGTGCAGCGGGAGGAACCACAGTCAAAGAAAATGAAGACAAAGACTTTTATGTTCATAAAATTAAAACAGATCCCGAGCAGAGCAAGAGGAAACCTCAGTGACAAAGAGCTGCTTGGGGAGAAAGAATATGCAGTTAATTATTTCCATGTTGTCATTACTTTTGTTGTTTGTTTTTGAATCAAGTAAATGGTATATTTCCATTTTATTATTATTATTTTACTATTTTAAATAACTGGGTGCATCTAACCCATTTTTCTTGGTGTTCATAGGATGTTCATATGAGTGACACCACAAGATGTAACCAAAAGGTCAGAACCTAAAGTCAGGCAGAAACACTCTAAAGTCTAATTGACACTGTTGATAAAAGAATGCCATCTCTCCTGTTTAAAGGAACACGACTTACAATTCAAGAAAAAAGAAGTATAGCGTATTGTTTTTGGAAATATTTAACTGTCCCTGTGTGCCTTCAAGTCACCTGTCGACTTACAGTGAACCCATTTATCTCATAGCGGTTTCTTAGGCAAGGAGTACTTAGAGATGATTTTGTCAGCTTTTTCCTCTGAAATATTATCTACAGCAGCTGGCATTCTTTGATTACATAGTCCCAGCTATTTAAATTATTAAATGTGGTTTTTATTCCCATCTAGAAAAGACTAATTTTACTCTCGTCAAATTCCCATTGGTTCAATGGGTTGAATCTAGTGGGTCGAATCAAATCCTTAGGTTTAGGCCAATGTTTTCACTCAGGAGACTATCACACTAGTTTAGAAACCGGATTACCTGAGCTGGCTTAAAATTAGAAGCAGGCAGCATCCTGATACTATCACAGACATTTAGCTGCTGAAATCGCTGCCCTGCTGCAGACTGGCTCCATAGCTGCTCCAAAGGGTGCTCCTCGCGCCTCTTTTTGAAGCTGGGAGTTTTCTGGCTTGAAAAAATGGCCACTGGAGCGCCCCTCTGAGTAGCGATGGAGCCAGGCTGCAGCCGGGCAGCGATTTCGGTGGCTAAATGTGTGTGATACTATTCGGATGCCACCCACTTCTAATTTTAAGCCAGCTCAGGTAAGCCTGTTTATAAACTAGTGCGATAGTCTCCTCAGTTTCATTTCATCTAAAATTTTCTCCATTAATGCTTCAACAAGACTTGCAAGATTGCTGCACAATAATTAAAGGATCCTTAACACACACTGTTATGCAAAGAAATGGTGCAGTATTATTTTGGAGCTTTCCATTTTGTTTTTTTGTGGTGTGTTGTTGGTTTTTTGTGTGAGGACAGAATATTCTTGTCTGTCTCAGTTTAACACATTACTGCAAAATGCAATTTAACTGAGGCCTTTAAAGACCACAGTTGTTTGTTTAAGGAACTTGTTTAACAGTGTTATTAACTAGGTACAACAGAAAGTGGTTTAGTGTATGGTGCAGGGCTGAGCCACTAGCAGTTTGAGGGAGCGGTTCTGTGGATTCATATCAGTACATCTAGCTTTTTCCATCTCTACTAACAGCAGGAGTTTTGTAAGGCTAATGGATCTTATTGGCCCATTCAAGACACCTGTATCAGAATAAAATAGTATGCATCTGAGGAAGTAGACTTAAGTCTATGAAAGCTCATACTGCCAACTTCTTTCTTTCAGTTAGTATCAAAGGCGCTACAAGATCTCTACTCACAAGAATAATGACACTGGAAAATCCCAGCTACTTAGGAACATTGTAGCTAACTTTAGGGTAGGGGAATTCCTTTGAGCCTAGGCCCTAAGGGCTGGATTCAAGTTTAGAGAAGTTGGTAGGAAACAAACTGGTTGGTTGGGCCAAAGGCAAAAAAGATGGGTGGAACTTTGAAAAGTTACTTTTTTGGAACTATAGCTCCCCAGTGGAACCACAAATAACAGCATGTTTTAGTTGAAAAGTTTTTACTTTTGGTAATTAAGCTTTAGAGACCACACTACTTTTCAGAATAGGAAAAATCCACACAAAAGTTGGGAAACCACCAATGTCATGGGAATGGAGGAATAACTATCTGGGGAATCCAAAGAGGGCTTGGTGTTCCTGGCACCTTCATTAAGAAAATTGTGCTCTAAGGTGTTTGGGGGGGGGGGGAGAGAACAACAGGTGACTTTATTGTGTCTGCTGATTAAAAAAAAGTAAGGATAAAAAGAATAATAAAAAAAAATTGAAAAATGGTCCAAAACATGTTTTTCCAGTGTCAAGAAACCCTTATGAGAAAAATCCTGGACTGATAAACATCTTTGCACCTGGGGACTTCAGTGCAAAATTCAAATGTGGTACTTTTGCATTAAAAACTCACAGCATTTTCTATGCACAAATATCTTTTTTTTTTTTTTTGCACAGAATGCTGTTCTCACATGCAGATTTTGTTCAGAGCAAGTCCCAAATTGCAGATAGGCTTTAAAAATTGCTAAAATTGATAGTTACTTTCTTTGAGAAGAAAATTAGTGAAGAATTACATCCCTATGAAAAAAAGTCCTGGTGATTCAACCTTGAGGGGCTTTACTACTACAGCAGGGGTTACCAGCCTGGGTGCCTGCAACTCCAGGGGGTGCAAGATGGAATTTCAAAAGGGGTGACAAAGAGTGGCTCGTATCTTGAGTGACAAGTCATGAGTCATCACTCATTTTTTTCTGAATTAATTAGAATCTAATTCAGGGGTAGGCAACCTGAGGCCCGGGGGAGGGTCCCAGATGAGGCCCCCTGAGGCCTTTGGACCGGCCCCAGGCCGGTCCTGCCGCCGCCGCCACCTGCCATGATGATATTGATTACTGTTGTTATTACTTGTTCTTGGGGTTTTCTTGGCAAAATCTCCACTGGGGTTCTGCCATGGCTTTTCTGGGGCTGAGAGAGTGTGCATGCATATATTTTTTAATTTTTAATTTTTTAAAAAATATATATTTTTTTTATTTATTTTTGGTGCTTCGGACCCCAATTGTCTGAAGGACAGCAACCTGGCCCCTGGCTCAAAAAGGTTGCCTACCCCTGATCTAATTGCTCAATTTAGATTTGCATAAGTTCAATTTGTTCACCCTCAGTATTGCATGTAATTCAAAAATTAGAAATTAGACTTCTTCATCTTCAAATGTGACATTACTTTTGTAGGGGGTGTGAATATTAATCAAATATTTCCTAGGAGTGTGAGGCATACAAAAGGCTGGGAACCACTGAACTGCAGGATCAGTGTCTAGCATGGTTATGGCTATTATGAGGAATTCACAGCCATCAAAGGCCCAGAATAGATGGGCACAAAAGAGCCACCCTGCTTTCTGCACAGCCCACTCCCAAGGCAGGCCAGGGGCTGATCAGTGCCACCAGGAGTTGCATTATCCCAACTCCTTTTTGCTCTGGCCCTAAGGACCTGAACATGGCTTCAACACAGCTTCCAGCCACTTTGGAGGCATGCGTTGTTTAATCGACATGCCTCCAAAACAGCTGGAAGCCTCTTTACTCGGCCCATCTGTTTCACCCCTAAGTGGCACTTCTAGGACTGAGAGCATGACACCTGCCTCTGGCAATTGTAGTTTTTTGGCAGTACACTTGTCCTCACCGTTTGCAGTCTTACCGTTTGCGTCCCTTGCTCCTTTGCAGATGACAAGCCATAAGGGACACAATGGTGCATACTCCTGAGGTGCGTGTGCCATGCCACGTGCAGGAGCATGCCCCCTTGGAATCAGTGGGGCTCCAATATTGGCGATTTTCCCAATTTGCTGGGCTGTGTGTCCAGAATCAACTGCTCTGCAGAGACAGGATGGCAGGCTGTATTTCCAATGCTTGCCAAGGCTCTTGAAATCAGCCTCTTATTTATGAAGGGCTACCTCAGTTGTCCTACTGGATGTGGTATGAGGAAGCTTACCAGCTGTAGCAAGAAGTCAACAAGATACTGTTTTGCTCACGAGTGGAAGCAGTAGAGCAGGGCTGCCTCATTCTGTTCAGGATGCTTCTTCCAGAAAAAAAAATTAAACAATGAACGAAGTGTTTAGAATCACAGTAGCCTTGTGTTAGGAGCTAAGTAATTAAATAATGAAACCTCTGTAAAATTTTAGTGGTAAGAATTTGGCTGCTGCTGGGAGGTTTTAAAAGCAGTATTGCAAACAGGAAGTTGTCTTAATAAGGAAGTTTTAATGCACATAAGGGAGCTAATGAGCTATAGTTTTCCTCAATGGAAATCAACAGAAGTCTCCCTCCTTGCCACCCCCTCCCCATTACCATTTTTTCTTTTGGCATGGTGTAACCTCTTCATGGCAGCCCTGCTGCATACCAGGGTGAAGTGACCAGCTTTGTGTGGCACTGAGGTTTGGTTTGGAGGTTGTTAATACAAAGATATGGAGCTTGGGAATGTTTTCCTCTCCAAAATAAAGGTCCACAAATTGCCTAGCCTGCATAGCCACTTGGTGTGATGGCTGAAGGATTCTGGAAGTCACAGTCCAAAAAAGTAAAATTTCCAAGCTCTGAAATTAGGGAAGCAGGGCATTTTAAAGTGTTGACCCTTAGGCTTGTGGCTGGACACCGTTTGGGCTTTGTTCTGTTTAGCAAAGTGCCTCGGGACAGTATTGGAACATCTTCTGGAATCTATGAAAGTGTTATCATCAGAATGAGAACGGAATGACTCGACCAATGTAGGTGGAGAGATGGAGGCCAACCAGTGTGAAGTGGCCCATGGAACTGCTTTCATATTTAGGCACGTACTAGCTATCTGACCCTGTCGTGTTTTACAACTAATAATATCTCTCTCTTCCTTTATTTTTAAATGCCTTATAACAAAGTCAATGTGTTCTCCTTCAGAACCGAGGCTGAAGGTAACTTGAGCCGTGGGATGAGGCTGTGGCTAAATGGGCACTTTTGTAAATCAAACTCCAAACCTTGCCATCCAAAGTGTGAGCGTATCTATCAGAACTTGGGGGAAGTAACTTCTCCCAGCTGATGGGAAGCTGAGTACATGGATGGTTTGGATTTGTGAGTTACTGCCACAGGCTCTTCCAGTTTGAAAAGGTATTTAAGTATAACACGGGTAGAAGTCGTGTGGCCTTCAGAACCAATATGGATGAAGGCTGGGAGTTGTGGTCCAACAACATCTGGAGGCCTGCATGATTCCCATCAGCGATATACAAGAACTCATTACTTTAATTATTTATCTGGCCCAGTGTTCTTCAACCTTTTTACATGAAATATTTTAGTGTGAGAATGGAGAGTAAGGTTGGGAAACTACAGGCCTTCTGATGGCAATGGCAGTCCTTTCTATGGGGCAGGAAGGTGCCAGACCAGCCTCTCACACCTTAGAGCCCTACATATTAACAGGGAAGAGTGTTTCTTTCCCACAGAAAAGGAGGGAAAGCTCCTATTTTTGCATTGCTGCCAAAAGTTTAACGCAGGGGTAGGCAACCTTTCCCCTTTAAGGGCCGAGGGACTTCAGCTCCCAGAATCCCAGGAGCTATTGGCCAACATGGCTGAGGTTTCTGGGAGCTGAAGTCCCTCAGCCCTTAAAGAGGAAAGGTTGCCTACCCCTGGTAACGGTGTGCTCAATTTGACAGCAGCACCAATTGCTTGGGTAATGGCTGCAGGTGCTGCAAAAAAGGCTGGAGATGCCTCTATCTACCATGTGCCTTTACAGTGCAGCCATGTCAATGTCCATTTGGAAGTAAGCCCCACTCTGCTCTATGAAGCTTATTCCTGTTCCAGCCCTGTTATTAGGCAAAGTGGATATTGGCAAGAAGCTATTGTGGGGCAGGAAGCAGCTGCACGATGCTGGGAGACAGAGTAACCACTCCACACCCTGCTGCCCACAGGCAAACTGGAGACAGCTATGCCAACACCGACATTAAATGAAGAGTCTGTTGCCAATGTAGCTAGATCTATGGAATCTCAGGAAGGATGCCATCTTGCCCTTTGCCTTAGGCAGGAAAAATGTCTTAGGCTTACTTCCATGTAAGCATGGATAAACATGTTCTTTTAGGCATGTCCTGCAAGAGAATTATGCCTCTCTTTTCTGAAAGATCCATATCAAGAACGTGTTACCAGAAAACATGAAATTTTGCAGGTTTTGTATTTTTCTGGTTAGCTTGTAAATTTTTAGAATAAATATAAGGGCTATGTAAAAGTAAAACTTTCTTTAGCTTTCAAGGTAGCGTGTGTGTATGTGCCTTCAAGTTGCCTGTTGATTTATGGCAATCCTATTAATTTCATAGGGTTTCCTTAGGCAAGGAATACTCAAGGGTGATTTTGCCAGTTCCTTCCTCTGAAATGTAGTCTACAGCACCTGGTATTCTGTGGTGAGCTCCCATCCAAGTGCTACCCAAGACTTATCCTACTTAGCTTCCAAGATCAGAAAGGATCTGGTGTCTTTAGGCTTTATCGCAACATATATTCTGATACTGAAATTCCAGACAGTATGAATTGCTTTCATGGAAGGAAAAACATGTAATTTGTTGGGGGGGGGAGGGGAATCTGGATATCTAGTGTTACTTAGATTTGCCACTATTTTTGGATTTAGTTGTTTTTGTATTGTGAGATTTTTTTGAAAAAATCAATAAATAACTTAGCATGCACTTTTGCAAGTCATCTGCTAATTGATAAAAGCTGTAAAGTCTCAAGTTTCATTTCATTAATATGGCCCAAAACTCTTTTAAAAAACCTGCATCACATATCTTCATATTAGGCCATTAAAGTTCATCTTTATTTTATTTCTGATGTGATATGAACAACAAAATTAAGAACTGGCCAGAATTTATTTTTAAATGTATTTTTTTACCTTGCCTTTCAACCAGTTTTCCAGGGCATCTTACAAAAGCTGGTTAGCAATGCAAGCATATTGATTTCAACAGTAAATCAATGTCTCTGAAGTCCTGCCCTTTGAGGCCAGCCAATGATGTGAAATTGCAGAAATGCATCCCCCCCACCAATATTTGAAGGACCACTTCTCTGATAATGCCTGTGCTTTGAGATCTTCTGAGAAAGCCCTTTTCTCTCTCACCATCTTCACAAATAAATCTGGTGTCCCAGGGCTCAATTAAGATACTTAGAGGAACAAAGTACTTAAAAAAAAGATTTCACTACCCCATATATTTCAAAATATAAACAATAATAAACCATACAATTTTTATTTTTTGAAATGAACCAAAACCTACAGTAAGATGGAAAATATTTATTTTTGTCTACTTCCACTTCATTTATATTTGAAGTTTTCTCCTGCTTTTTCTAATTGCTTTGATCAGATCCTCAAAACTAATCTTACATAACACATCTGCTCCTATACTTAATAGAGATAAGGCATCCCATCTGCCTTGTTGCTTAGTTGTTCTGTTGGGATTTTTAATATACTTCAGCTGAGAAAATGAACTCAGCTGAGCAGTTTGAGATCTTTGATGTTAAAAATATGTGCCACCCTTCCCTTGGTGCCCTGAACATATGAATATTTTGCCCCTGAGAAGGGCCAATGTCATGGCCCTTCTCAGGGGCTGCTCCCATGTTCTGGAACTCCTTTCCCAAGAAGGTCACACTCTACCCTCCTTGCAATTTTTTCATAGACAAGCTAAGACTGTTTCGTTTCAGCAGTCCTAAGCATGATTGCTTGAAAGGAAATGGACTGGAAAACATGCTGGATTTTCCATTTGTTGTTTTCCTTTTAATGGTTTCTATTTTAAACAGGTCTTAATTTTTGATACTTTGATCACATTTTTAACTTTTGCATGTCATAAATGTTTAGCTATATTAGTTTTAATAATAATAATAATAATAATTTTTATTTATAGCCCGCCTCTCT
>CM034701.1:175725332-175735437 GCA_020142125.1 Phrynosoma platyrhinos | reverse complement strand
TCTCACAATCCTCTGTCAAAACAAGGCAAGTAATGATCACAACCTAGACAGAGAATGTAATTGCATTCCTAGAAGCCTCTGGAAAGAAGGTTTTAACTGTTGTAAGCCAGGGACATAGTGGTTTGAACATTGAAATATAACTTGGGAAAGCAGAGTTCGAATCTCCACTTAGCCATGAAAACCTACTGGGTGGTCTTAGGCAAGTCACACTCTCTCACCCTCAGAGGATGGCAATGGCCAACCTCCTCTGAGGAAACTTGCCAAGAAAACCCTGTGATAAGTTTGCCTTAGGGTTGCCATAAGTCAGAAATAACTTGAAGGCAAACAACACACACACACACTGCTTGGAGTTCCAAACTGGGGAAAAGGCAGAATATAAATAAATAAATATAATAATGGATGCTGCAACACTTCAGAATTAGTGCAATTTTGAAACCACTTTAACTGTCATGGCTTCATGCTGTGGGATCCTGGGATTTGTAATTTGTTGTGACACCAGGGCTCTATGATAGAGAAGGCTAAATATATCACAAAACTACAAATCCTAGAATTCTATAGTATTGAGCCATGGCAGTTAAAGCCATGTCAAACTGAATTAATGCTGTGGTGTAGATGCAGCAGAACAACATGTTAGGGGAACAGACATTAGCAATTGCTTTTTGAAAGGAATTATTTGCTGTTATAAGTCCACCTTCTCATTTGTTCATGACCATTTTAGCAACAGATTTTAGAAGTAATACTTTAATTTTCCCCCCTTTTCAGGAGAAATTAATATGATTGCTTTCTGGTTGCTAAAGAGCTTGAAAAGGTTACCTTTAGATAATGCCTAGAATTCCCATTCAGCATGGTCATGGATGGTGCATGGAGAGTCTGCCCCTTGCTTTTAAACTAAAATTATGGATCGGTTAAGCTCAGTCCTTCTTTCCAGAGGCTTCTAGGAATGCAATTACATTCTCTATCTAGGTTGTGATCATTACTTGCCTTGTTTTGACAGAGGATTGTGAGAGACAGGAATCTCACTATAGCAGTGGCAATTGAAAAGTTAATGTGTACATGGGTTTGAGTGTGTGTGTTTATGTGTGCCTTCAAATCACCTGTCGACGTATAGCAACCCCCTCAATTTCATAGGGTTTTCTTAGGCAAGGAATATTCAGAGGTGGTTTTGCTAGTTCCTTTCTCTGAAATAGAACCTACATCACCTGGTATTTGTTGGCGATCTTGCATCCAAGTGCTAACTGGATCTGACACTGCTTAGCTTCCAAAATCAGACAGGATCGGGTTCCTTTAGGGTATTTAGACCCTTTGTGAGAGTGACAGAACTCCAAAGAGGGAGAAGGCTGCTCTTCTTATGAAAACATCCATTTTCAAATAAGTTCTGATAGCTCTAAATAGTGACCTTTTTTTTCTCTTTCATTTTGAACATATCTGAATTTCCTTTCCATCACCAGTTGAGGTAAAAAGGAATCACCACAATTTAACAGGGTCATGTCAGTTAAACATATAAAAGAACATGAAAAATAGCTGGAAATCCCCTTCTGTTCCCATACTGTATTGCTCTTGAGGCAGAAAACTATAACTGTTCCCAGGCCTTAAAACTATAAGGAATTGTGAGAGAATGGGCCTAGTGCTTGAAAAAATTACTTTTTTTACACTGCAGCAGCTAGAATCTTCCAGCCAGGATGGCCCAAGACCATGGTGGATGGAGGATTCTGTGAACTACGGTGGACAAAGTTATTTTTCTTCGTTCTGCTTTCACCTACTTTCTGCTTTTCTTCGGGTAGTTTTTGTCCAAACGTTTAGCTGGGTTCCCTCTAAATCCTGCTGGTCTTTGCATTTTAATTTCCATGAGAAAAGCAAGTGAAGGTTGTGCGGCTTCTAAAATGGCAACTTTTTGCAAATATGCAAATTCTTCTTCTGTAATTAACCCAGTCATGAGTGTTGCAGATTTAACAGCTGTAGTTTTGTTTTGTTTTGGCTGATACAGTGGTTCCAAAGATTTGAGTTTAATGAAAACCACATCTTTAATCAAGTGCAACCTAACTTCATAGAACTGCAATGAGCAGATAGCTTCATCTTTCCACTGAAAATTTATAAGACCAAGGTTTCAACTAGTTTCCTTTTCCTTCCTTCCTTTTTGTGTGCTTCTCTCTCTTCTTAGCATGCCTCAGATACAATTATATGTATTTTTACAGTAATTACTGATTCGGTATATTCTTGACTTGCAAAGCCCTTCTTGAGTGTCAAGCAATTAACAATGATTAAAGGAAACAACAAAGGACTATTACACATTTTAAGGAGCTGCACCTATATTTGGGAGGTGAAATTTGCAAGCAGTATTCTGTCCAATTTTTTTACAGAAAAAGAAACCTGGGGAACACTGGACCATATGGACTGTGACAACACCCATTTATTTTATTTTATTTTATTTTATTTTATTTTATTTTATTTTATTTTATTTTATCTTTTCTTCCCCACCCCTCAGCAAATGGGATTTAATGATCCAAATGGTGCTTATGTTCTTCTAGAATGAACACTGGCACAGCTGGAATCCTTTCCACCAATATGACTCTTGTTGTCGTGTGCCTCAAGGCATTTCCAACTTATGGTGACCCTAAGGCAAATGTGTCCCAAGTTTTCTTGGCAAGATTTCTTCACAGGGGGTTTGCTGTGACCTCCCTCTGAGGCTGAAAGAATGTGACCTATGCAAGGTCACCCAGTGTGGTGGTCAAGGCCAAGGAGGCATTTGAACCCTGGTCTCCCTGTGTCCTAGTCCTATGCTCAAATCATTACACCACACAGGCTCAGTGTGATTCTCATAGAACAAGGATTATTTTGTCCTGAGATCAAATTCCAGTTTGGAAAAGGTCTGACAGGAGCACATCCCATCAGTAGGAAGGACTGAGACCATGGTGCTGAGCCATGCCAGTGCATTCCAAACTGCAAACTGGAGTTTAATTCCATGCAGCAGCTTTTCTGATTATAAGCAGCCCTTTATGACTTGCCGCTTATTGCTGACCAGAAATAACAGCAGAAAAAAATTGGGCCAGATGAGGAATCCCCACAGGTTGCATTTGATTTGTGGGGCAGAGGAATTTTTAAAAATTACTTTTAAAAAACCTAGTTCCAGGGCTCAATAATTATTAGTGTTTCATTTGCAGCTTTCCAAAGTAATTTTTCACTTTCCCAATTCTCAGAGATAATTAACAGAATTAATGTTAGTTTAAAAAACATCTGGATGGAGTTACACTTCCCATGAAAGACTGTGTTCACCACTTGAGGGTGATTCTGGACCCACTGCTCCAAATTACAACTCAGATAAATGTGACGGCCAGGACTAGGTTGGCAACTGTCAGCAAGAGGGTTTTTTCTTCAGCCGCCCCTAGGCTATGGAATGACCTGCCAGAAGAGATTCAACAACTGAATACACTGTCAGAATTTAAAACAGCAGTAAAGATTAGTCTCTTCTGGCAAGCTTATCCAGATGGTTTTTAGATTGTAAATTTTAAATGAATTTTAAAATGTTGATTGTTATAATATGTGTGTCATGTTTATTCTTTTAAATTTATGTGTTTTTAACTGAAGTTGTATATTTTGTTGGTCTGTTGTTGCTCCCTGCATTGATCCATGGGGAGAATAATAATAATAATAAATTTTATTTATATCCCGCCCCTCTGTCATGCAATCGAGGCGGCTCACAACAATTTAAAAACATCATACAATATTAAAATACCATCCAAATCCCAGAGCCCCCCACCTTTTTAAAAATAATTAAACAATAGTAGATAAGAAATAAATATCATCATCATCACCACCACCACCATCATCTAGGGACACAGCATGAGACAGCACTTAAACTAGGTGCTATTCCTCCAGCAAGTTATTAAGGCCACAACCCTATCTCTATAAATATGATTTTAAAAATTACTGTTAGATTGCATGAGGACTGAGGTTATCTCAGTTGTTTTATGCCTTCATTACTGGGAAAGAATGAATTCATAACCAATGATTTTATATTTATAACTAAGTCACTTCTTAGTTTCTGGGCTCCTGTAGCAAAGGTTGGTCTGTTTTCCTATCATCTCATGTGTGCATTGTTACCAACATCTGCTCTTTAAGTGTTTCTGTTAGTATATATTGCTGCGGACTCCACAAGGTGCTAAGAGCCACGTTGGTTTCTCAGAACATTTGGACAGAGACTGCTCCCACACTAAAAATGCAGCTTGACTCTCCTTTAACTTCCATGGCTTAATCTTATGGAATTCATAGATTGTTGTGGCACCAGAGCTCTCTGACAGAGAGGGCGAAACATCTCACAAAACTACAGATCCCTGAATTCCATAGCATTGAGCCATGGCAGTCAAAGCAGTGCAAACGTCATTAAATCTGCAGTGTAGATGTGGCCAGAGTCACTTATTTGAATCCAAGGGCTTGGAACAGGGGTCTGAAGCTGCTGAACCAGCAGGCTCTATGTTTGGAAAAGTAGACTGTCTTCTCTCAGGCTCAGCTTTGGGGTGTTGTCATCCTGTAGCGCTTTCTCTCACTGCGGCTGTTTACTTGGTTCTTCCTGTGTACAATGATAGCAGTGTTGAGCCTTGCTTTTCATTTGGCAATATCACATGAGTCCTTGTGCAACAGCAGGCCTTTAAATAGAATCTCTGCAGATTCCCAGAACTTTTTTCTCTGTTTTCTCAGTTTTAAAGGAATCTCTGTGTCCTGAGACTAAGTAAAGGAAGAGGGGCTGTTCCCACCCCTTGACTTGACTTGACTTGAAGGGGTTATGGCCAGCAACCAGCTTCTTAATCAGAATCAGTGAGAGTTTAAAGGATCTAAAATAGCCTTGCATGCTTATGTCATGAAAGTAAGTCCATGCTTATCTAATTAAAAAATCTTTTGCATTTCTTCTGGTGGATCGGCATCTCTAGCTTTGGCAAACCTTCAGAGGACTAGCATTCCAGTGCTAGAAAGTGGTTATTTTCAAGAATGCTTCATTGAGAACATGCCTGGTTGAAAATGGCACAAGCTGGAAATCTACATGTACCATATTTTGTACTGGGCCCCTGCCACAGTGTGTGGTGAGGTAAGTTGAAAGGTCTGAGTTCCACCATTTGGGCCACATCCACACTGCAGAAATAATCCAGTTTCACACAACTTTCACTGCCGTGCCTCAATGCTATGGAAGTCTGGGAATTATAGTTTTGTGAGAAATTTAGCCTGTTCTGTTGGAGAGCTCTGGTGACACAACAAACTATAAACCCAGAATTCTATAGCATTGAGTCATGGCAGTTAGTTGTGTCAAACTGGTTTATTTCTGCAGTGTGGATCCAGCCATAGCTGGCTAATGAGTCTTTCAAACTGAAACAAATCCCAGTGAGTTCAGTGGGGCTTACTTCCAGTCTCATTTCTTCCAGCCCCCAAATTAGGCCAGATCCTGAAAACATTCTTAAAGATGAAAGAACTGAGGTTCACATAGTTCCTACCATTTGATTTACATTACTTCTTTGCTCATGAACACCACATAATATCTTGGCTTATAAAAAAAAACTTGATTTCTCAAAGATCATGCTGTTTGCGCTGCAAATTTAGGAGTGAATATCTTTAAAATGACTAGAGCTCACCTCTGATCAGAGGCACAGGATTTAGGAGGGATACTGACCACAAGATTCATTTCAAACTCAAATCCAAAAAAGCAGTATTTCAGAAAATGATCTGCTGGAGCCTGAAGGTAGACTGATTTGTCCCAGGCCTGAAACTGACCCTCAGTACTACTACTTATGTTGCCATCAAGTCCTTTGCAATTTACAGTGATCCTATCATGGCGTTTTCTGGGACTGAGAGTGAGTGGGTTTCCATGGCTGAATGGAGAATCAAACTTGATCTCCAGAGTCATAGTTCAATGCACAAACCATTACAAATAGCAAATAACAAATTAGCAAATAGAAATCTTTGTCTCTTTCACTGAGTATCAAATGAAAAAAAGGAACAGCTACTGTATAACTTTTTCTCTGTTAGTCAGACCTGGATGAAATTTGTCAGTGTAGTAGCCCCTTTTGAAGGAAGGAAGCTTACCAAAAGCAGACAGGAAAATAGGTGCATGGTTTTTGGTACTATATTATATTATTTTTATTTATTTTTTAAAAGGAAAACAATAATTTATTTCTTGGCAGAACAGAATGATTTGACTGTGAGTTCATCTCAACCCTGTATTTCTAGTAGGATTGCACTGTTGGCTTTAAGGTTGGGAGAAGGAAGGGGAATGGGACATATTTCAAAATGAGGCAGGTGTTCTATTTTTTGTTAGTCTAAGAAATAAGAATTACGTATACTTGATTAACTAGTTATCATGACGTTTTCACGAAAGACTAATAAACTACAATAACATCCAAAATCCACAAAAAATGGGAAAACCAAATTGCACAAAATCCCAAAATACTTTATGAAACCAGCGCCACTGGTTTCTTCATCAGGCAAAGGTGTTAAAATCATACAGGAGAAAAATAATTTTTTAAAAATGACAATGTTAATCACAAACCTGTATTTTTTCAAGATACTTTTCACATTGATCTGAGTTGGGATAGTATGGAGGGATAGTATGCAGGCAAGCTCCTTTTTTTGGATATGCTGCACTGGCAACAAAGCATTCCAAAGTCCAGGAAATAAAACTTAAATTTCATTAGCAATGCAAAAAGGTATTTCTTTTGAGACCCAGGATGTGCCTTGTTAGGACATGTATTTTATGCATTTTGGTTGTCTAATGAAGGTGTCACCGTTTTGTGGAATTTGGATTATACTTTACTATATGACCAATACATCTACCCCTGAATAGGTTTTCATGAAAGACTACGTAGTGTTCACAAAGTGAACTGTTGGCTTGGTATAAAAACTTCTAAACATGCATCCTAAGGCAGTTTGGCTTTGAATAATAATATATGAACAAGAATTTCCACTGGCCAACCATAACCAGATGGCTCTGCATCTTTTGTTAACTTCATCTTAAATTATTTCCTATTCCAGAGAGCATCTTGCTCCTTCCCCCCACCAACACACATCAAAATACTTGGCTACTTTTTTTACTGGCTGGCAAACAGAGCTACAGTACTCAACACAACATTGTACTGCAGATTCCAAAAATCCTAATGCTAAGTCACTTGAAATTGGAAGCAACCATCTGGCATTCTTTCCTTTAATCTTGGCCAATTTTTCAGGACTTTTTCCTACACACTGATTGAAATCCCAGCCATCCTGTGTGTGTCAGGGACTTTTGGAAAACTTATAAAAATAATTAACATTTGTATAAAAGGGAGAAGAGTACCCAAAGTGCTTCACAGGCTCATTTTTATTATGTCCACTTTGCAGAGAAGAGGTTGACAGTTGAGAGTAGATAGCTTGCTAAAGTTGAGATGATAGTCAATCTAGGTAATTTCCTGATTCCATTTCAGCTCCTCTGCTAAATTACCTCTCTTATCTGTGGAGAAAGGATTCACTTATTTCCCAATATGTAGCCCTTTTTCACCTTCCTTGTGGTACTGAATCTTGCATGTTTTGTTTTCAAACTCAATGTGCAGAAATCTGAGGAGGATTTTTTGTTGTTGTGTGCGTTCAAGTCGTTTCTAACTTATAGCATCACAGGGTTTTCTTGGCAAGATTCTTCAGAGTTTGCCTTTGCCTTCCTTTGAGGCTGAGAGTATGTGATTTGCCCAAGGTCACTCAGTGGGTTTCCATGGCTGAGCAGAAATTAAAATCCTGGTCTCTAGAGTTGTAGTCCAACATTCATGTTCATGTAGTCCAATGTCCATGTTGGCTGGAGGAGGGATACATAATACACACACACACACACACACACACACACTATACATTATAAACAAAGGGTGGATCTGGGATCTCTCTTTTGTGGATTGAAGCTTTCCACATGCACCCGTCACCACATCCAGTAGTGTTTCCTTACAACCCATAGCATTTTCAGGTGACTGGAGAGAATGTAGAGGGAACCTCTTTTTTTCCTTCTCCTTCTTTAAATCAGATGCAAGAAAGGGCCTTATTGATGGCTCCCCCTTGATTCTTCCTAGAGAGGCCAAATTTACATGGCTTCCTCCTTGTCGTCCTTCCATTGGCAAGCTAAAATCTTTCTTATGACAAGTTTTTAAAACAGAAAGGTTTTAATAAATCGGCTAGGGGATGCTGTATTGTTTTAACTGGACTGGTTTTAATAGCTTTTTTAAAAATTGCATTTTATTCTTTTAATTTGCAGCTTGAATTGTTTTTAATACTGTGTCTAGTTTAATCTGTTATAGAGTTGACGTTTTGTATGTTTTCACTTGTATTTTTTTTAATTGTGGATCGCTTTGAGTCCCAATTTTGGGGGGAAAGCATAATAATAACAATAAGAAGAATAAATAAATAAATAAAGCTAACATCGGACAAAGCTATGTTTACAGTGCAGTCTCTTCAAGTCTTTAGAAAGCAGAACAAAACTTTCTTGCAAAAATTTGTTCTTTAGTGAAATACTTTCTTTACTTTCTGACTAAGGCCTGGAAGTGATCTTTTGTGCTGTGAAGTCTGCATTTTTGGCCACCAGTGACATGAGCTTATTTTAAATGCTGTGAGGCAGTTCCTCTAGGTGTGCATTAAATACTCCTACCAACAGGAGACTTGGCCTATATTTCACATGCTCTAGTTCACTCTCTATAACTGAACACCCGCTGTTCACTAATTTGCAGGAACCTAAGGTGCTGATAATTAACAAAAGGAGATCAAAACAGCCACAGAGATCTTAGAGGACGGCAACAGGAAAGGCTCAAGTTTTGTGATACAAACCATGTTTTTGTACCTCAAAATGTTTGTTGCACTGAAATGACATTGTTTCTGTGGATTTACCTTGTGAATTTGCAAATTTTAAAAATCTTCACTGAGCTGATTTTCCTTAGGGCTTGAATTTTTTACACAAATGTTGCTGTTCTGACATCTCTGCTTTGTGATAGGCCTCTCATGGTTGGATTATTGTCATTAACCTTGTTTTTATGTATTTAAAGTACAAGAATAGATGCATTTTAAAGCGAAAATAAGTTGATACCATGAGATTTTATTAGGGTGAAATGGTGGACTGCTATATTTGGCTCACTACTGGGGCCCTTTCACACTTCGTTGTTGTGCGCCTTCAAGATTCCTACATACAGTGAGGTTTTATTGGCAAGTTTCTTCAGAGGAGGTTTTCCATTGCCATTTTCTAAGACTGAAAAAGTGTGACTTGCCCAAGATCACCCAGTGGGTTGCATGGCTGAGTGGGGAATTGAACCCTGGTCGCCAGAGTCATTGTCCAACACTCAAACCATTACACTACACTGGCTTGCCTTTCATACTACACAGTCACAGAACTATAATTCAATTTTAACTGCCATTGCAAATACTTATCTTATGGAATTTATCACTGATGGACCTGCTTATCATTAGCTAAGACAGCACATATGCATGTGCAAGCATTTTCTAACTCAGCGATAGGGAA
Source organism: Phrynosoma platyrhinos (assembly GCA_020142125.1). NCBI lineage: Eukaryota > Metazoa > Chordata > Lepidosauria > Squamata > Phrynosomatidae > Phrynosoma > Phrynosoma platyrhinos. Next base: position 175,725,941 of record CM034701.1, on the reverse strand, counting down.
CATTGTAAGCCTAAGAGATGGATTGCCACCCAGACAGATCTCCCAGAGTCTCTGCACAGGCAATGAGCATGATGAAGTAGATACTGCTGATTAAAGTAGACAATGGTTGGCTAGTCTGTATGCATCAATCAGCTTCATATGTGCTGGGGGGGGGGCAGGGGGTGACTGATGTAGTTTGAACAAATAGGTCCTTTAGAGTCAAAGGCTCACCAGCTTCTGGGGTCTGCAGTATTACTAACGTCATCCGGCTGGCAACATAAGGACAAGATGGTCCTTGGCAGAGTCCTCTGCTTTGCAGATTGAGTCATATTTATTGGAAGAAACAGTAGCACATATCAGACCTTGTGCCTAAGTGTTTCCACCCACTCTTTACCCATTCTGTATTGAGTACACTCATGGGGACTTGACAATTCCAGCCTGTTTGGATTTGAATAGGCCTACTATTCTTGTATGGCTAGTAAAAGAAGATTGGGTAGTTTCTCATAGAAAGTCCCAGTTTTCAAATAATAAAATCAATTAAAAAAAAAAAAAAAGAAAGTCCCAGTTTTTAAATGCATGTGTGTATAGCTAGGCTTTTTGCATGTGCTCTCTCTCTCTCTCTCTCTCTCT
>CM034701.1:175712070-175725179 GCA_020142125.1 Phrynosoma platyrhinos | reverse complement strand
GGCAAAAGCAAACTGCTGCAGCCTCTCCTAGCTTGCCTGTTCTTCCTCCTTAATAACTTTTGCTGTCTTGACCACACTCTGATGTTGCTTGACCACACATGTCCCATCTGTGACATGTTGGGGGGTATGGGCCTATGAGTATTCTTTGCCTAAGAAAACCCTATGAAACTCTTGTGGTCACCATGTCAGCCACTTTGAAGGCACATAGACACACATGGCTCTTGCTGAAGGAGAACCTGTAATAGTTCCACACACACCCAGGCCAAGAATTAAACTCTTGTTTTATTAGAACTAAAACAGAGGCTTTTTCTTGCTCCTGCTGGCATATAACAACCAGCATGTAAAATGAAACTTAACCAAACGCTACTACTTTATCTCCCTATGGGTTTGTGTCAGGTAACTAAACTACTTGATAATGACCTCAAATTTTGTTTTGCCCACAGCAGAACAGAAAACACATGTGTTTTGTACTTCCTGTTCCTCACAGATTCAAAATGGAGCTTTCTCAGTTTCGTACCTACTCATTCACTCTAGTGAGAGACATCACTTTGCAGAAGACCTCTAAAGACTCCATGTTGAGTGTGGTGTGGAGCCACATGAACCAGGTGGTTTTGGGGGTTCCTAGGGTCCACTTCCGAGCTCTGCCATGAAACCCACTGGGTGATCTTGGGCAAGTCACACTCTCCACCCCAGAGGAAGCAATGGCATACCTCCTCTGAAGAAATCTTGCCAAGGAAACTCTATGATAGGGTTGCCAAAAGTCAGAAATGACTTGAAATGCACACAACAACAACAACTGCTGCTGCTTTTTAATGGTCTGAAGATGCTGTACTTGTGCACCTGCAATGGCATCTGTTGACTTCTCATCAGATGAGGTCTGCTACTGTCCACAGAATGCTAGCATTTTCTTTTTTCTCTCTGTATGTATGTGCCTTTGAGTCCCCTATCTATTGATGGTGACCCCATGAATTTCATAGGGTTTTCTTAAGCAAGGAATATTCAGAAATGATTTTGCCAGTTACATCTCTGAAATATAGCATACACCAACCTGGTTAGTGGTCTCTCATCCAAGTACTAACTAGGGCTGACCTCCTCTCGGGCAGATCCCAGAGGCTGATGCTCGGGGACAGTCGTTCTACAAAGAAAGAGCTTAATTGTGGCATCATGCTCATGCGTGTGCACCGGTCCCCAGCGCCATTCCCCCCCCCCCCGGCCCGTCAAAGGACTGCCAATATACTAGGTGATGCATTCTGGGGTATGTACAATTTGCAGCCAAGTAAGTGACCCTGGGCATGTCACACACTCTCAGCCTCAGAGGATGGTAATGGCAACCCCCATTTGAAGAAACATGCCAAGAAAACCCCATGATAGGAGGACGAGGAGGAAGAGGAAGAAAGGTGGGAGGAGGGGGGAAAGCAGTGGAGAGAAGAAGGAGAACCTCCTAGTCCTCCTCCTTCTCTCCCCAGCTCCTTCCCACCTTGCACCTCTATCTTCCTCCTCCTCGTCCTCCTTATAAGTAGCGTATAAGATGACCACCAACTTTAACTCCAAATTTTCCTGGTTAAAAAGTCATCTTATACGCCGGAAAATACGGCATGTTGAATGGCAGTGTCTCCTGAGCAAACATCAAGTAACTTCCTGAACTCTTCAACTTCCCTTCAGCTTCTTTCACACTGGGCGGGGGGGGGGGGGGGGGGGGGGGGGGGAAGGTTAGCATAGAAAGCTTTTTCTTGCTGCCTGAAAGAGATCACTTTAACTGCATGTGCAAATAAAATTATTCCAACATAAATAACCATCATTTGCATTCTCCATTTTTGGCACAATTTTCCAGTAAAGCTCTGTGTCCAGATGTGAATGCAAACTACACAACCTTGTCCCCTCTGAATTTTTAATACACAAATGTGTCTTGCTGTGAGAAATAAGGACTTCAGGACAGAAAAATTATCTGAAGAACACAAACCAGTACTTCAAGATTAGCATGGCTAAAGACAGGCTGCTTTTAACATTAGACAGTGAGAAAGCTGCCTCAGACTAGCCTTTAGAGGTGTCATAAAGGAAGCAAATTGTCATTTATTTACTTGGTTATTATTGTATTGCTGTTAAGATTGGGTGAGGTGTTTATGGGACTGGTTGCTTCATGTACCACAATAACTTGGCTAGCTTTGAATATAATGCATTTTGACTTGTGTGACTGGACAGTGACTTTTACTGTTCTGAATTATCTTGGCCAGTCCTGGCTAAAGTTTTAATCCTGATCATTGTTACAGGCATGTCTCCAATAACAAAGCTCTAGCAAAGAAACTCCTTTTTACAAAGTCTTTTTATAACCAGCCAGCCCCCCTTTTCCTCCTAGCCCTAGCAGGATTGTTTTTAAGCGACAGCAACATTGGGAAAATGGTGAAGAAGGGCTGGGAAAACACAGGTTTCTTTTTTTTAAATTTTATTAAATTTTATTTAAAAGAATAAAAAAACATATAACATGATACAATACATATACAATCTATAAACAATAACATTTACATACACATGTAGAAAATATAAAAGAAAAAGTACCCAATAACAAAAAAGAAAAAGAAAAAGAAGGAAAAAAAGAAGGAAAAGAAAAGAAAAGAAAAAAATACATTTAAGACTAAACATACATTAACAATCACACTACATTAAATCTAAAAAAGGTTTGTCACCAACTATATATTCTCATATATGTATAATCTTCCTTTTCCCAAACTACCAGATTTTTCATTAACATTATTTCTTTGTTGTTCCCGTACAATTTTAGTATATATTGTCTATACTTCTTATCTATAATATCGCTCCAAAAAAGAAAAGAAAAAAAAGTATATATATATATATATATATATATAAGTATATATATTTGCCTATATATATATTTATGAGTTCTTTCTTAACAAGTTTAAATTACTTATTGATCTACCGCCTATAATATATTTATATCTATAACTTGATAATATATATACAACCATGTTAATTCTATAATATATACCCATAAAAAAAAATTACAACCACATAGCTATTATCAATTCGTTACCTCCCTTTTAACCCTGAGAAGCCAATCATACCATTTCCTATTACTCTGGAATTCAACTTCTTAATCCTATTATCCATTGTTTCCCCCAATTCATTTCTATATAATCTATAAAAGGCTTCCATTTCTTTTCAAATTCTTCTATAGGTTTTTTTTGTAACAGTTGAGTTAACTTATCATTTTCCATCAAATCATAAATTTTCAAAAACCAATCTTTTAAATCTGGAATTTTCTTTTGTTTCCATTTAGATGCATATATTAGTCTTGCAGCTGTAGTTAAGTTAAAGAGGAAAGGTCCATATTCTTGTTCTAATTGATCTTCCTGATTAAAAATGGTGAAGGGCTGGGAAAACACAGGTTTCATGTTGCATTGCTGCAGTATATCTGCCATACACATTGCAATAAGGTTTAGGAAGAATGTCCTGACAGTAAGAGCTGTTTGACATTGCCTCAGAGAGTGGTGGAGTCCTTGGAGGTTTTTAAACAGAGGCTGGATGGTCATCTGTTGGAAGTGCTTTGATTGTGTATTCCTGCATGGATGGGGTTGAACTGAATGGCCCTACTCTACAATTCTAGGTTTGAGCTGGGAAAAATGGAGTTCTGCTCTAGCTGATCCTACTGTAGTTGTGTGCTTGCCTACAACAGGCAAGGTGAATAGCACCTGCCACCAGAATCTCCTACTGAGCATGCATGAACAGAGAGACAAGGGGAAAGCAGATAAGCATCCCATACCAGCTTCTAGCATTTTAGAGGCATGGATCTATAAGTTTGGCCACCAAAATGGAAGTCATAAGAAAAATGGAGGCTGATGAGGAAATATCATCCCAGATGAATTTTGGAAGAAGCTCTCCTTTTCTCTCTAGAAGAGGCAGAGCATTTTTGTTTACTTGTGCAGGGCTTGCTTGACTTGCTTGTTTAATTTCACATGTGTACAAAAAAAAAATTCTTGAAACATGTTGAACTGCTCTTTTTTTTTTGGTGGTGCAGGAATCTATTCCTATTCTTTTCATTGTTATTTTTACCTCTGGTACCAACTTTTCAGTTAAATAAATAATGCCCAGGAATTCACCTACTTTATTAACTGAGATACACCTGTACTTCCAACATAAGGATCTTATGTTGTACTTAGGAGCTGCCATTTCTCAGAAGACATTTTTCTGAGAGTTTTGAGATGTTTTATTGCAGGGGTAGGCAACCTTTCCCCTTTAAGGGCCGAGGGACTTCAGCTCCCAGAAGCCTCAGCCATGTTGGCCAATAGTCCCATGCTGGCCAATAGCTCCTGGGATTCTGGGAGTTGAAGTCCCTCGGCCCTTAAAGGGGAAAGGTTGCCTGCCCCGTTTTATTGTCTTACTGCTCCACCCTCCCCCCCCCAAAAGAAGGCCACTGTTTAGCATTTTCTAATTCTGGATTAGATTCTGGTTGCTGTATCCAAAAGTAATTTTAGATCCAAAAAAATACTGCAGAAATAATCCAGTTTGAGACTATTTTTACTGCTCTGGCTCAGATCTGTGGAATTCTGGGAACTGTAGTTTGTGAGACATTTAGCCTTCTCTATCAGAGAGCTCTTGTCCCACAATAAACTTCAATTCCCACGATCCCCTAGCACTGAGCCAGGCAGTTAAAAGGGTCTCAAACTGGATTATTTCTGCAGTGTGTTTTGGACCTCACTCAGAAATGAATAAAGTATTGGTCCTTGTCTCTTTGCAGCATCTTAAGATGGCTGTAGTACCATGAGTATGACTAAGATTTTTAGCTGAGAAGCGTGAGAGTGCTTTCACACAAGGCTTTTTTCATGCACCCTGTCTGATTCAGAAAATTCACAGAACTCTCCAAGTGACATCCTCTTCAATGTGTAACTGTCATTGTTTATGTATCAATGATTTTGTCCTTCTTTTTGACTGGCAGTGTTTAATGTCTTTTGTAAAGTCCTCTGTCTGAAAAATTGCTGAGTCTGTAGTTGTTTAGGAACAGTTGTTGTTGTGTGCCTTCAAGTCATTTCGTACTTACAGCCATCTAAGGCCAACCTCATAGGGTTTTCTTGCCAAGATTTGTTCAGAGGAGGTTTTCCATTGCCTTCCCCAGAGGCTGAGAGAGTGTGACTTGCATGAAGTCACCCAGTGGGTTTCATGGCCGAGCGGTGAATTGAATCCTAGTCGTGAGAGTCATAGTCCATCACTCAAACCACTATGCCATGCTAGCTCTCTTAAGAATTATACAAAAAAGGAAAAAATGGAGGATTTTTTTTAAAAAGTTCTGAATGCAGTTTACACATGAATAGAAATGAATTTGTTAATGCAAAATTAACAGTATTGCTTACTTAGACTGTCATTGCTTATTCCATCCAATGGGCCACTGGGCCCTCGGTTATATTCCCTGTGCAAATATACCTTGCCCAGTTTATGGCTTCACATGCCCTTTGCCACTTTGTTAACAACTTTTTGGCCAGCATTCCTCCTCTCCCAATGGTACATTAATGTGGTAATTTTCTCCATTTGACACAAAGGGTTTTATAGCACAATCCTGTTTAATCCTACTTACTCAAATGTAAGTCCCTATGTTGTATGTAGAAGATTTCAGCATTAGACTGGTATTGGGTGTTCATTTTGCCAGCTTAGAGGTGCCGTATTTGCATGGATGAGAAGCACTGGAAGAACATTAGTTGTGGTCATGTCAACAGAAGTCTCATTTGCATTGCTTCTGTTTCCAGGAGCTTTTGAAATTGGACTTTGTACTCTTTCTAAGTGGCCAGGGCTGGTTTTGTCACCGGTGCACCATATAGGACCATGCTCACCCATCTCAAGGAAGAAGTAACTCTGTTTTGAAAACTCTGCTGGTACTTCCTATTGCACTGGTGTCTTTCAAAACTTCCTGTAGTTCAGACCACAGTAGATAGGTATTGCCTGATCCAAAGTACAGTGGTTCAGTAGCTAGATTCTCATGTGAAGACAAATCAAGAAAATAGGTCGCCAAACTAGCATGAGAGGCAGAAATACAGCCTGTGCTGCAGGAAGGCTTTGCAGATAGGAGGGAGTTAATAGGAGGGAGGTGATTTTTGTGTGTGTGTGTGCGTCTTTCATATTTGTGTGATCCTGTCTTTGTGGCTCAGTGCTGGCCGAAGTGACAGCATGGTTTACATGAGTCAGCAGTGTGTCATCAACAGATTTCAAAACATTAACATGCTCCCCCCCCCAAAAAAAGGGGCTTTAGTATGGCCCCGAATTGACCAAAGAGACATTCCTATACACTCCTAATTAAGTTTCATTGTGTGAACCTTTTAATTTTGTTAGACTCCAAGGTGCTGAACCGACAAAATGCTGATGCACAGAGAGGGAGGGAGGGAGGGAAAGACAGAGAGGTATGAACATTCTCCATGGGAAGCAATGTACATTAAACATTTTTTATTTAAACAAGGTGCCGTGCGGAAGTGTGGTGTCCCATGCTGCTCTCGCAGGAAACAAGTAGAAAGGTGAACTGAATTTCAGAAGTGACAGGGCTCCTGCTATTGAAGACATCAAAGGTTTGTGCTTTTGTAGCAACTCCTTTTGTTGTTTTTGAAGATAAGTACCATGCACTTTTAAGTTTGTCACAATTTTGGATTAGAATGGTTTGTCTCATGAAATTTTTGACGGAGCACCCAAGGTGTTCTGAGAACAAGTTCATATGGAAATAAATGCATCACAGGGAAGAACGAAACGGTAGGTTGGTTGGATGATGAGTCGGTGAGTTGGTAGGTGGATTCTTTTTTATTGTTGGGTGCCTTCAAGCCACTTCCAACTTATGGCAACTCTTAAGATAAACTTTTTTTCTCCTGGTGATATTTCTTTAGAGGGGCCCAAAGTCACCCAGTGTTTTTTTGTGTGACAGAACTGGGATTTGAATCCTCATCTCCCAGGGTCCTTGTCTAACACTTATATCACTGTACCATACTGGCTCTCTGCTTCATCCTACCCTCCTGTAAAAAGATGAAGATTTTAATATTTCATGATGAAAATATTGCTTGTCTATAGCATATCTTACTTTTGAACTAGAGAAAAAAAGTTAAAAATATTTTTAAACTGAACTTCATAATAATAAGCTAATTTAAATTAAAAGAAGCCTGCGATCCTGCAGCCACTGATTGTGGTATAAGCCCCCTTAAACAAAATGGGATATCAGAAATAAAACACACAAAATTGTGCTATGTGGCTGCAATCCCAAACTGCAAATGAGGCTATTGTATTTGTGTGTGTGTGTGTGTGTGTGTGTGTGTGTGTGTGTGTGTAGTTTGCTAGTTCCTGTCATCTTGTGTTGTACAGGTTGAGTCTCCCATATCCAGAATTAAAAAATCCATAATACTCCAAAATCCAGAATTGTCCACATGGGTGGCTGAGGTAATAATAGCTGCTTTCTGATGGATTAATGTACACAAACATTGTTTCATGCGCAAAATTATTAAAAATATTGTGTATAAAATTATCTTCAGACTACGTGTATACAGTGTATACAAAACATACACGAATTTCATGTTTAGACTTCTAGGTGTCTAGGACTATGAATTCTAGATTCTAGGCCCCATCAGCAAGATATCTTGTTATGTATATTATATGCAAATATTCCAAAATCTGAAAAACTCTGAAATCCAAATCACTTCTGGTCTCAAGCATTTCAGATTAGGGAGACTCAGTCTATAATATAAGATGATAAATATTCCTTTTCTTCTTTTCTGTTGTCTTTCTATCTGAGCCTTCTTTTGCTCAAAGAATAGTTGCTTTGAAAAGTAAGGAAAATAAAATGGATCCAGGATCCCAAGAGCTGCTTAGTGTTGCATAAGGGGGATCTGGATTCCCCACCCCTCCCCTTTAAGAACAGCCTTAAGCCTCATGTCCCTGCTATATTACAAATTGTTTTCGAAACTCTCCACAGTTTCAATTGCATTTTGCCATGTGGCCTTTGATGAGACAGTCTGTTTGATGGAAAATGAGTTTAAAGAGCACTGAGAGAATCAGGGAACCAGTTTTGTGGCTGTTTGGACTCTTGTTCTTTGTGAACTATTTGTTCACATTTGTCCTGAAATCTTGGCCTATGAATGCTTGCCTGTAGGGGTTTGATGTAGGGGTTAGAGCAAGGGTAGGCAACCTAAGGTCCAGGGGCCGGATGCAGCCCCCCAAGGCCTTTGGACCGACCTCAGGCCGTTCCTGCCCCCGCCACCACCGCCGCCCGCCATGATGATATCGATTATTGTTGTTATTACATGTTCTTGGGGTTTTCTTGGCAAAATCTCCACAGGGGTTTTGCCATCATGGCTTTTCTGGGGCTGAGACAGTGTGCATACATCCCTGCTTGTTTGTGGGCCTGCCTTCCAGTCGTTTCCATGAAGATAATGATTATTGTTGTTATTACTTGTTCTTGGGGTTTTCTTGGCAAAATCTTAACAGGGGTTTTGCCATGGCTTTTCTGGGGCTGAGAGAGTGTGCATGCATATTTTTTAAATTTTTTAATTCTTAAAAATTTATTTATTTATTTATTTATTTATTTATTTATTGTGCTCCCCCCCCCCCCCCCACCATTGTCTGAGGGACAGCAACCTGGCCCCCAGCTCAGAAAGGTTGCCTACCCCTGGGTTAGAGTTTTAAACGAAAACTGAGGAGGCCCAGTTCAAATCCTCTGAAAAGGTTGTTGGATGTAAAAAACGGGGAAGAGGTGGGAGAATCATGTATACCACCTGTGATCTGCTCAAAGAAAGAATAGAACTTGAATACAGATAAATAAACCAAGACCAGGAACATGAATATAGTTCAATGAACCAAAATGTCTGCAGCACCAATACAGTGCTTTTGTTAGACTCCAAGGTGTTGAACAGAATAGGACCAGATGGCATAACTTTAAAATGTGGAGCATGTAGCAATATGTGACCTTTTTATAGAATTCTAGTGTAAGCCAAGGGTTTTCTTGGCAAGATTTATTCAGAAGAGGTTTGCCATTGCCTTATTCTGAGGCTGAGAGAATGTGACTTATCCCAAGGTCATCTGTAGGTTTCCATGACTGAGTGGAGATTTAAACCCTGGTGCCCTTGTCCTGCACTCATACCACTAGACAGTGTTGGCTCTTAATTGTAAAACTCTGCCCTTCCACTGCATAGAGATTTAAGGAAGGGGCCATTGGTACCAGTGCAATTTTTTCCCTAAGTTGCCCCAGGGGTGGTGGTAAAAAAACAAATGTGGAATCCAGAGTGGAGGGAGGTTTAAATCCCAAATCCAAGCTGAAACCATGTAGTCTTATTAAAGAGTAGAAAAAGAGTCACAGACCCAGCTGCATAATACATGTTGAATTTATCATATAGTTTGACCCTCTGTCTTTCTTGTTCCACTGGCATGTATTGTACAAATATTTGGTTTTCAGAATGCTTGTGTTAGAACATACCTTATTTTCCTGCGTATAAGACTACTTTTAAACCTGCAAAATCTGTGGCTAAAGTGGGGGGGGGGGTCGTCTTATACGCCAGATATAAGGATAATGAGGATAGAGGTGCTAGAACTCTATATTTTGACTGGAAAAATGGGGGGGTCGTCTTATACGCGGGTCGTCTTATACGCCGGAAAATATGGTACTTATTCTTCACATTAACGCTTGGCTGGTGTTTTTCTCCCTCCTCATCCCCTTGATTTCATAGGGTCACTAACACAGAGGAATACAATTTGAATTTTGGCATATGTAATAAAATCTATACCTAGCATTTCTTGCGGCAATGAAAAACTTCAACCCCCACCCCACCCTCACGGAAAGATTATAAGAATTACCAACATAGGTAGATTCAAGGAACTCCTCTTAGATCTACAAAGTGTACAAGGAAAATTGGGCAGTATAGCATCTGCTCTTCCACAAACTGGCATGGTAAATCCTAAAAGAGGTACAAGAGGATGTGAGGGTGTAGGAGCCTAGATTCCTCATTGATTTAAAGTGACTGAACAGCTAGTTCTTTGGCTGCATATTTCTCTCTTGGTTACTGATTACAGGTTGAGTCTCCCTTACCTGAAATGTCTGGGACCAGAAGTGTTTGGGATTTCAGATTTTTTTCAGATTTTGGCGCATGGGACCCAAGCGCATGGGACCATGAAATTCATGAACTCTCTCTGGAGGTGAAGATGACTAAACTGAGGCTGTCGTACTTTGGCTATATCATGAGATGACATGACTCAATGGAAAAGACAATAATACTAGGGAAGGTAGAAGGCCATGGAAAGAGAGGCAGACCACACACCAAATGGATAGATAGACTCAAGCCTGCAGGACTTGAGCAGAGTGGTTGAGGAAAATGGGGCTTGGAGATGTCTCATACACAGGTCGCTATGAGTTGAAGTCGACTCAAGGGCAGTTAACAACACAAATACACCTTGTGCACATAGCCTGAAGGTAATTTTATACATATTTTTAATAATTTTATACATATTTTAATAAACAGATACTTGAGAAGAGATGCTGGAGAATGATACTTTACATGATAACTGCTGCAAGATTATTAGTTGCCCAAAAATGGAAGAAAGAGCAAATTCCTACTACAGAGGAATGGTTAACAAAACAAATGGAAATGAAGGAAATGGACAGGTTGACGGCTTTAATTAATCAAAAAGATATTACTAAAGTGGAAAAAGAATGGGCTCCAATTGATGAATATATTAAAGCAATGTGGAGATGAAACAGCAAAGTTAACATAAAGGGCATAACAAATGAGGGGGGGGAAATAGGTTTTATTAAAATGCATAAAATAATTAAAATGATAAGTAGAATAATAAGATCTAATAGAAAGGAGGTAAATAATGATGTAGAAGACGTGATAAGCTGAATTGGATCTGTACATAGTGTCAAAGAACTATGGAAGTTTATGTTAGGTGATGTTTTGTGAGGTTATGTTATGTTGTTAGATTAGTTATATTATTATAAGTTGTTAGTATGTTTAATGTTTATGTTATATGTTTATGTTATATATGTTATATATGTTGTTTTAATAAATATTGAAATGCAAAAAAAAAAAATAATTTTGTGCATGAAGCAGTTTCTGTACATTGAACCATCAGAAAGCAAAGGCGTCACTGTCTCAGCAACCTACGTGGACAATTTGAGATTTTAGAATCTAAAGTTATTGCCCAACTGTTTCTATTCATGGCTCCTTTTATTTTTATTTTATCTGCTTGAGCTTATCAAAAAAGATTTGAATATTTTGGATTCCAGATAAGGGAGACTCAGCCTGTACTAATTCCACTTTGGTTCTTATAGAAAGCACAAAACTGAATGGAAAATGTTTTTGAACGCTTCATTTGAACATTCAAAAGTCATTCAGAGGCAAGGCAACTCATGAGCAATGTGTTATAGAAATGAATAATGTTACTTGATGAGAAAAACTGAGAAGTTAACAAGAGGAAGTTGGGGGAGTTAGAGTATTGTGACAGAAGCAAAGAGGAAAAAACAAGAAGGGGGTTGTATAAAAATGGCAGTGTCTATTTTAAAAAAAGCATTCTTGGGAAAAAGAGGTGTGATAGGGGAATTAATGTTGCAGATTAAAATAAGAGAATACTGAGAAAATACACATAATTCAGTGAACATGGAAAAGATGGGGATTTCCTGAAATGCTAAAGAAATAACTGAGACTAAATAGAAAAGAAAGAGAAATTGATTTCAGTGCTTAAGATTTCTCAATGTGGACACTGAGGGAGTTCCTGCAGTTACCTGCAACACTTGTGGGATCTTTGCCTTCTTGCCAAGAGATGTGGGGAACTTCACCTGCACCAAGTGCAAGTTCATAGACCTCCTGGAAGAGAAGGTCAAGCAGCTGGAGGCCCGGGTAGCTACATCAGCATATTAGGGAGCAAGAGGTTTTCTTGGACAGAGCAGGATGAATGGTCTTGGACAGGAACCCCACATAGGAAGTTATTGAGGAGGAGGTCACTTCATGCACACAGGAGGTGGACACCTGGAGGAACGTCACACACAGAAGTAGGGAAAACAGGGATTGTTTTGGGAACTTGCAGCTACATAATCAATTTGAAGCTCTCTCCCTTATCAAGGATGAAGAGGAAGAGCAGCAGGGACAGTCCTGAGGGACAGTGCAGGGGACCCTGAGAGTACCACCGCAAAGAACAGCCACTGCTAAGCCTCAGAGGACTCATGTGGTGGTGGTGGTGGGGGATTCCTTGTTGAAGGGTACAGAAGCAGTGGTTTGTGGGCCTGACAAGTTGTCTCCCTGGGGCAAAAATCTGTGATGTGACAGCGAGGCTGACAAGACTGACCATTACCCCTTCCTTTTGGTCCATGTGGGAACCAATGATACTGCAAGGCATAGTCTTCAGAACATCAGAAGAGATTATGAGGCTTTGGGTAGGAAGCTGAAAGAGCTGGATGCACAGGTTGTTATCTCATCTCTTTTCCTAGTTGAAGGGCCTAACAGTGGGAGGCAAAAAACCTCACACAGGCAGAAGGTGGGGAGGACCCATGGTCTTAGATGCCTCTACACCAGGGGTAGGCAACCTTTTCCCTTTAAGGGCTGAGGGACTTCAGCTCCCAGAATCCCAGGTGCTATTGGCCAACATGGGACTATTGGCCAACATGGCTGAGGCTTCTGGGAGCTGAATTCCCTCGGCCGTTAAAGGGGAAAGGTTGCCTACCCCTGCTCTACACTAATGCACAGAGCATGAGAAATAAGATGAACTTGAACTCCTAACCTAACAAAGCAAATACGATATAATAGGCATCACTGAAACCTGGTGGGATGAGTAGGAAGGCACAATATCAAACTGTTCCAATAAGAAGGAAAAATGGGAGATGTCTCAAGAAACCAGGTTGGATGACAAAATAACTTTCAACTGAACCAAGTTTTAAAAGGGAGATGTATAAGAAATGGAAAAGGGGCGAAATCACTAAAGAGGAATTCAAACAAATAACTAGCACATGTAGGGGTAAAGTCAGGAAAGCCAAAGTGCAGAATGAGCTCCACGCTTGCTAAAGGGGTTACGAACAATAAAAAGGGCTTTTTTGGGTAAGTCCATAACAAAAGAAAGAAGGAAATGGTAGGGCCACTGTGCAGAGAAGATGGAGA
>CM034701.1:175693935-175706692 GCA_020142125.1 Phrynosoma platyrhinos | reverse complement strand
GGAGGGGGCTGCCAAAAAAACTGAATCAGATGCATTTGAAATTCATGTGAACAACACAGATTTAATCCACATTCTACTGAGTTTATTTACCCTGTCTGAATAACCCCATCTACAAATTCAAATATCAGCTCATGTCTGCATCTCTCAAACTAATGTAATGAATATTCTGATTCAGTTCTTGCCTCAAAGCATCAGTATATATATATATGTAAGTAGGTATGCAAATATAAAAGCTGCAGTAAAGACGTAGAGCAGCACAGAGTTTGGGGTGACAAACATGTGCAAGTGGATACAGACTGGAACCCCTGATTTCTGTGGTAATGAGCCAGATATTTTGTTTTGTTTTCCATGATCTGATGTATCCATTCTTTGATTCTAGCCAAGTTTCCATTAAGGGTAATGTATCCTAAGTCTTCTATAGGACAAGCCAAAGAGATGCTAATTTAGAAATAGGAGCTAGCAAATACTGTTGTGTGTCTGTTGGAATTTAAAAATTGGCTAGTTTGCTGCTAGCTTTGAAATGCTTCAAGCTTTTGTTTTGATTATTCCTAGTGGGTCCTTCCAAGCATAGCAGTATTGATGGCACCATTTTTTCCGACATATGTTTAGCTTTAAGATTGCTTTTAAAAAAGTATAGTTGGGTTTATATTGGTGTAAAATACTACAAACTAGATAGTAGTTGGTGGTGGTAGTTATATTTATGTGAGGGAAAGGGTTGGTTTCTCCAAATAGTCTCTCAAAAAATGGCTGCATCCACACTGCAGAAACAATCCAGACTTACACCATGTTAACCTCCTTGGCTCAATGCTGTGGAATTCTGGGATCTGTAGTTCTGTGAGATATTTAGCCTTCTCTGTCAGAGAGCTCTGGCGATATGAGTGTTTGCTCAATGGATATATAGCCTACTGTTGCCTTACACATCTTTGCTTCAGGTGGGCTATTGGATGGGAAAGAAGACTCCATTGAGTTGGAAGGAGTCTTGTTGGCCATCTTCTCCAATGTCCTGCTTGGAACGCCAGAGCTAAAGCATCAGCAAGAGATGGCTTGTTCTATCACCCATCTAGATAAATGATTCTTTTGGCCATTTGCTCTTACTATCTTCTGTTTTTCAAAAAAAAGTTACTCTTCTAGTCTTGCCCCTAGAGTAATAGAAAATATGTCTTTGCCTCCTAATTTGTGACATTTCTTTCTGCATTTGTAGCAAGCTGGTATGACCTCTTTCAGTCTTCTCTTCTCCATGCCAAACGTAAACAGTTTTTTCAATATCTCTCAACAGGAATTGTTTTCCACACTATTCACAACATCTTTCTTGGTGGGGCATTCCAGAAACCAGTATGCTGATTCCACCACCCATCTCCTTATGCTTGCCAGATTAAGGCCCAAGCCGTTAGGTTTAAAGTGCCATAGTTACATGTTTCTGACTATGAGCAAAGTCTCTGAAGCAACTTACTTCTGATGTCTCAGCAATCATCTTCAATTTGTTACACTGCTTTTAGGAGCCTACCAATCTACTTTGGGCCAGATGTCAGCTCCTTTTGGTTTTCTACATGACTGTGAATTTCTTAATTCCTTTCCCACCCCACCTAAGAAAATCAGTAGGAGGACTGCAAAT
This sequence comes from Phrynosoma platyrhinos, assembly GCA_020142125.1. Classification (NCBI taxonomy): domain Eukaryota; kingdom Metazoa; phylum Chordata; class Lepidosauria; order Squamata; family Phrynosomatidae; genus Phrynosoma; species Phrynosoma platyrhinos. The sequence goes on along the minus strand of CM034701.1, from coordinate 175,705,080 downwards.
GTTGCAATACAAAAATTCTGTGCTTTATCCTTTCAAGTGGAATCTTCAGTATAGTATGTATTACACAATAGAGCAGAAATATTTTTAAACCTTGGCTCAAGCTTTGACTCTCATGCATGTTTATTACTTACAAAGTTACCTTCTCTCCTGGTTGCCAGCTAAAGAAATCATATTTCCTTTGCAATATAATCTAAGTACCAGTAAATGTTTTTCTAGATTTCCCCTCTCCCCACCACACACCAACAGTTGTTGACAAACAGCAGTTGGGTAATGCTTGAACTGTTCTGTTAATCTTGAAATGTATACAAAATAGAAAATAAAAACAAGGGCTTTTGATCTCATTTTGGGTATTGTCCAGACACAGTAGGGCCTGAAATGGAATACGTAAACCTTGCACAGATGTATGGGCATAAGACTTACAAGGAATTGGGATTCCAGTTTTATTTTGGCAAGAAAGACGTTTTTCCAAGATCTCTGGAAATTTCACTTTCCATATATCAGTGACTGAAACTAAATAAACAGAAAGTAAGAGAGACAAAAAATAATTTCTTCCTCTTCTGACAGAGTCAAAATATTTATCCATACTGCCAGCATTGCATAGCTACAGGACCCAACAAAAGCAGATTAGCTGACACTCGATATTACATCTTCAACTTTGACAAGGAGACAGAGGCCTTTTCCTTCTGCACTTGTGGTTTTAGAACGTGCTGAAGCTACACAGGAAACAAATTAAATTACAGTCTCTCTCTCAAAGCATTTCTACTTACTTTGCAAGACACCCAGCCAGTGTTTCCTCAAATGGCTGACTGTTGAGGCTCACCTTAAAAAATAATAATTAGAGGGACACTTTGTGGAAAAAGGAGAACCATCTAAACCATCCCACTGCTTCAACAGAGGTACAGACTCACAGGGAGATCCAGGCAAAACTTAGGATTCAATCAGGTTTTTATTGTGCAATCACTTTGGCCTCTTATTAAAATTTTATGAGAGGTCAATATGGCATTGTCTTCCATTTTTATCGCTCCCATAGTTTCTTGCCATTTCTTTCATTTGTAATCAGTTTCTCTTGATTGTTAACATAAAGAGCACCCCCTCTGCCCAATAATCATATCCTTCCTTTGCTTTCAGCTTGCCTCAATTGCTGCACCTCTTGTCTACATGAGCCTCTTGCCCACAAACCTAAACCTTTCAGCCTTTCCATTGTGGCAAGCAGAAATCAAAACTAGGAAGTCTCCAGTTGGCCCAGGTTTCTGGTTCAGACAAATGGAGATGGTTTGGAGCAAAGTCAGAGGCTGGACTGGCTTTGGGTTTCTGGAAAGTTTCATCCAAAAAAGGATTTTCCCCCATGTGTGGAGGCTAATAATCCCTCTGGAGAACACTGTGGGATGCTGTAAGCCATTCAGAACATCCGTACTCAGAAAGAATCTCAGTGTGAATGATCTTGCAGGGCTATTGTAAGCCAATGCCACTCGAGGTGGTAGTTCCTAGACCAGTGCCAGGCCCCGAACCATTGGATGCTAGTCCCTGGAGAATTTCCAAGAAAGAAAGAAACAATTATAGGCCATTGCTGACACCTTGGGGGTGGGGTGGGGAGAATTGCTGGTCCCTTGCATCAGATAGCCTAGGAAGAAGCACTGTCATAAGCCACTCTGTTCCAACCATAGCCCCTTCCAGCAAGCAATAGGAGGGCACACTGCATATTTCTTTTGCATTGAAATTTGCAGTTTTGTGGGTAAATTTTAAAAATTGTTCACACTAGATAATGCTGAAAAGAGGAGAAAGTATGCTCTTTTAGGAGTCTGGAGAAGAATTAGGCACACTGCCCAACCATAGCTACCTTAAAATCTTGGGCTTGTCCCTTGATTTCCATCAGCAGCTCTCACCTCTGTCCTTGAGGACATTTTGCAATAGCTTGTCAGTGTGAACCAGGAAATGACAGCAGAAGACAATAGACTGATTCCCTCTCCTTTTCTCTATTTGGCTCTCTTCCTTCTTTTCCAGCCTCTCTGCTCCATCTTACTTTCTCATCCTACGTACAACAGTTAACATAAGCAATCTCATCTTGATCTTGCTGGGCTTTTTAAAAGTTGCCACCTGATTCCTTAGAGACCCCCTTCCCCTTAAAGATCTTTGTACTTCTGAAACCCCTGATATTTTCCTAGCTCTGCAAGATATCTCCCTCTTGTATGTGAGTAATGCCATTTAGACCATATGAGTGATTCATTCTGATTACTGAGAATGTAATCAGAATGAAAGTAGACAGTAAAAACCCCACAGGAGAAGATCTCTTTCCTTTAGGAAGCTTGTGAATTTTGTGAGTGTGTGTGCGCGCGTGTTTTTAAATATGGTTTAAAATGCTGTTTCAGTGCTGATTATTCCCAAATATTGGCAGACGTTTGAATCCCATTTTGGAGGAAAAGTCATTTCTGAAGCTTGCATGATTTTCTTTGAACCAATAGACTGCGAGTGCTACAGGTTCAGCTGAGGACATAGTTTTGTATTAAAGTTTCCCTTAACTGTTGAAAGCAGATTCATCAGTGAGTTGATACTTTTCATTTTAACAAAACAAAACAAAAAATCATGCAAGTTTTGCTAAATTGTTAATCTAATAAATTGTGTATTTATTCAAAGATCAGTTACTATGCCATGTCTTTTAAAAAGCGCTAATATTGAATAGAAAACAGGGAACACATTGCAGAGATTTTCTTCTGGAAACAGCTGGCCTGCAGAGTGTGTGTAATGCTCATTCTGCTCTGTATACTTTTCCTTCTGAGTTTTTGTCCAAAACATTGTTTTCCAGCTATGTAGCCCAGCTCCTTGGTTCTCCTCTGCAGAGAAGTGCCAGGAGGAGTCAAATCTCAGCACAGAGATAGTAGGTAAGGGTGGGAGCATTTGACCCTTTCTCTGACGGCTGCTTTTCTCCTGCACTTCCCCATCCAAATGGGATTCCACTTGTAGGTGTAGCTTCTCATGTATTATATTTTGTTTTTGTACACAGTCACAATAAAACAGTAAAGTATGTAGTTCCATATCAGAAAGTTGATAGGAAGAAAACTACTCATATGAGATGTGATGCTGGAAAAGAGTGCTGAGGATACTGTGGATGGCTAAAAAGACAAACAAATGGGTCCTTGAACATCTTGCCCTGGAGGCAAGATGACAAAACTGAGGCTGTCGTACTTTGGCCTCATCATGAGAAGGCATGACTCACTGGGAAAGACGATAGTGCTCGAGAACGTGGAAAGTAGCAGAAAAGGAGGAAGACCACATGCCAGATGGAGGCCTGAACAGACTGCCAGAAATAATCCAGCTTCAGACCACTTTAATTGCTCTGGCTCAATGCTAGGGAATCATGGGAATTGTAGTTTTTTCTGAGACATTGAGCCTTCTCTGTCAGAGAGCTCTGGTGCCACAATAAACTACAGTTCCCATGATTCCCTAGCACTGAGCCAGGGCAGTTAAAGTGGTCTCAAGTTGGACTATTTCTGACAGTCTGCTCAGGCCCTTAATCAGGGAGATCACAGGCCTGAATCTGCAGGACCTAAGCAGAGCAATGGAGGACAGGGGATCTTGGAGATACCTCATCCACGGGGTTGCCATGAGTTGTGATCAACTCGAGAGCAGTTAAAAACAACAACAAATGTAGTTCCACAGCCTGAGGCTGTAAGAAGTAGAACTCCACCTAGGAAATAAGTTTTGTAGAAATCAGCAGAGCTTTGGGTAAGTTTGCATAGGATCATTCAGAACCATGCAAACCATTCAAGTGTTTTAAGCACCTTAGCCATGCTCCCCCTCTTCAGTGCTCCAGCATCCTCACTTACTCCCTACCCTGAAAGCTGGTGTCCCATTTTCTGAGTTTTCTCTTTCTCTTATGTTTCAAATGGAAGTGGCGGGCAGCTAGAGTGTTGAATGCCATTGCAGCAGCCCATGTTTCCCTGCTGCTTTCAGCTGTTCCTACTCACTGGCATCATCTGGGCACCTGTAGCCTGGCCTGCAGGATTTTAGACTCAAGCCCCAACATCTGAGTTTAATGGTGCCACTGCAGAGGGAAAGCTGTGTCCCAGAGATCTGTGTGTGTGTTTTCCATAGAATGTGTATTTTCAGTACTCCTGAAAGACATAGTAGTCCTGTATACATTCACCATGGAACTGCTACTTTTTGTTCACTGAAGAATATCTGTGTGACACAGTCACAGCCTGTGATTTCTTTTGACTTTTTTCAGACTGTGGAAAATTCTATTTTTCTGCAGAGCAGAACCACAACACTATCACTGAAGTGTTGATCCTTTTTACACCTTTTTTTTTAAAAAAAATCTATATTTTGTCCTATGCAATGACATTGTGTATGTGTGGATATTGATGCCTACAGTTCTGTACATTCATATACTGTTCACAGTTTGTTTCTGGTCACACCAAGCTGTGGTTTGTTTGATGTTTTTGTTTTTGTTTGTTTGTTTAATTGAATCTCTATACTGGCCCTTTTCTGAAGCCCTGTACACCAGAAAACATAACAGAGAAAGTGCTACTTATAAAAAGGAACAGAAAGTAGATCCATCTCATGGGGACGTTGAATAAGGAATACAACTAAAAGACACCTACCCCAAACTTGGGTACACTACAGAGGGCCCTATCTTGTTCAAACACTGTTACTCTTCATTTACTCATGGGTAATTGTGCAAATAAATGTTTGGAGAATGCGTTAAAGGATAAATCTGAAGATATGCCCTCTATGTACATAAATTTGTGCTGAATTTCATTGTGGAGAGCAGGGAGCCACTCTCTTGCCCCCTGACACCAAGAGCTGGAAGTTGCAAATAGTTGTGCTGGCTGGGAGATTCTGGGAGCTATAGTCCAAAAGGTAACTGCCTCAAGCTCTGGCTGTTAGAAAATTACAGTGTTGGAGATTTTGGAGATCTAATCTAGGAGATTTGGAACATTGGCTGGTTCTTGTGTATGTGGTGTATTAATGCTGAGAGAAAAGAAAACCAAGATGCTAGGTAACTTAAGGTGAAAGCCTGAGGCCATACTCATTCCCTTTAAATCAATAGTGTTTGCCCCACATCACACATGATGTAGATGCCCCCAATACCAGGTCACAGCTGGAACACATCAGGGAAGTTGGTTACTCTGTTTTGCTTCACCTGCTGTAGCAGCAAGAGTCACTTTTGCAGGAGATTTAAGAATGCTCTTGACACTAATAAAGAACAGGATCTGATGTTAAGTATATGGCTTCACCATCATTATTAGTGGGAGTTTTAATTGTGCATGTAAATAAGTTGTTATATTGTTTGCTAGCACTCTGCATGTGCTGCCTTGGACTTTAACAACCCAGCCAAGGCTAATTTTGCACTGCATTAAACATTAGACTTGTTGAGCTTCCCTTTTCTTAGAATGAGAGAGGTGAAGGAGACTTTGTAGGCCAGCTGGTCAGATCATGTGCGAATTCAGGAAATACAGAGCTAGAATTATGCTGGCTGGAGAGTTGTAACAATGTAAATTCTCCAAGCTCTGGCTATATGTGTGTATATATGTATGTATGCATTTTATTCATTTATATCCCATCTTTCTCCCAATAATGGGACACAAGGCAGTTAACAATATTTTTAAAACAATACAGATTAGAATCAACATAAGCGCATTAAGTATAGATATAAGATTTTAAAGGCAATTAAACAATTTATACATTATTGTATTATAAAACAATAAACATTAAAATATTAAAATTTATTTAAAAACTATATAAACTTTAAACAACACTGCATGCCATTAAAAGCCCATCCCTAGTTAGTTAGTTTTGTGCCTAACAGCATAAAAATGTTTTGAACTGCCAACAGAAGAAGAGCAAGGATGGGGTCATCCTGGCTCTCTAAGGAGGGTGCTCCAAAGTCTGGGAGCAACCACTGAGAGGGCTGTCTTCCTTGTTCCCACCAAATGAGCCTGAGAAGGTGATGGGACAGAGAGAAGGGCTTCTCCAGACAATCCTGGAGCTCTAATGGGCTCATATACAATTCTTCAAATAACCTGGATCCAAGCCCTATGTAAGTCAACACCAGCACTTTGAATTGTTCCTCAAACTGACTGGCAGCCCCTGGAGCTGTTGCAACAAGAGAGTTGTGTGCTCCCAGTAGCCAGTCCCAGTTAACAACCTGGCTGCAGCTCTTTGAGCCAACTGAAGTTTGTGAGTACTTTTCAAAAGCAGCCCCCATAGAACACATTACCACAATCCAAACGGGAAGTATCTGAGGCATGTACCACTTGGCCAGATCTGACTTCTCTAGAAATTGATGCAATTGGCGCACTAGCTTTAACTGTGCAAAAGCACTCCTGGTCACTGATGAAACCTTGCTCTCCAGGCTCAGAGCTGAATCCAGAAGTACCCTCAAACTGTAAGCCTGCATTTTCAGGGAGAATGTATCTTCATAGGCTGAATCCCTATCCCAAGATGTATAGGGAGCATAGCCCTTGAGACTTGTCATGGATATCTGCACTGTGCACTGAACCTTATTGTACATAATGAAACAGACATGGAAAAGTTATTTTGCACATCAGCTGGATAATTCTGTAGCTGGGCTTCATTGAACTTGTTGTGGGGTGGTGGCCTTGATCAACCTTCAGTCAACAAACAGATTTACAGATGGCTGTTTGACCACTGCTTTTAATGCTTGATGACATTCAGTGGAGGAAAGACTGCCACTTGATTGATTCCATTGTGGAATTGCACTTAATATTGCTTTTACCACATTGACATTTATCCTACTGTTTAACTTGAAATCTATTTCCCTCCACTACATATATGTGTATTGTTCATTCCCCATACCCACCCATAGTGAAGATGCAACACATTCCCTGTGTACAAATGTTGGCACCCTAATAGAACATATGGTCTGTGTAAGTAACATCTATGTGAAGAGTAAACTCCAGATGTGTTTGGGCTGCAACTTCCATCAGTTCCAACTGCATAATTTATGGTGAGGGATGGTGATATTTGCTGTCCAGAAACATCTGGTAACCATAGGTTTACTTCCCCTGCTCTAGATTCATCAAATGAATACAGGGTTAGGGTTCAGAGCACTGAATATTTTAGCTGCCTGTAGTGTAAGTCAGCTCTACATGTATTCATCCACACAGTTTACTTTAACATGATATTTTTTGAGTTTTATGTTCATGCTAGGCTGGATTCTAAACTTTATGTTGAATGTATACCAAGGAATTCCATTTGTACTAATTATCAATATTTTCTGGCCTTCCCTTCAACCAAGAGCAGTTTTGCAAGGTGGCTTTGAGCAATAACATCTTGCATTTAAAAACAAACCAATCCAAAATTAGTTAAAATAACTAATGGCACAATCTTCCTTACTAAAAGATTCGATCTGTGAGGTTTTCTGCTATTATTATGGTGTCATCTGCATATCTTAGATTGTTGATATTCCTTCCCCTTATTTTCACTCCTCCTTTTTCTGTGTTCAAACCTACTTTTCTTATAATATGTTCTGCATACAAGTTGAACAGATAAGGTGAAAGGATGCAGCCTTGTCTGACCCCTTTGCTAATTGGGAATCATTCTGTTTCTCCGTTTTTTGTCCTGACAGTAGCCTCTTGTCCTGAGTACATATTCCTCATCAGAACTATCAGATGTGTTGGCTTGTCTTTAAGGGCATTCCACAGCCTTTAATGATCTATGCCAGGGACTGGCAACCTATGGCCCAGGGGCTGGTTAAGGCCCCGGTCCCTGGACTTACCGGCCCAGGCCGAGGTTTGCTGCCGCCGTATGCCACCGCTGCCGCCATGCGCCGCAGTGGCGGTGTGTTTTTGCCACTCTGTGGCCACGCTCGGCACAGCCGCCATTTTGGAAATCAAAATGGCAGTTGCGTCGCATTTGTGCATGTGCAGTACTCAAACGCATCGCGACTGCCATTTTGATTTCCAAAATGGTGGCCGCAACATGCGCGGCGGCGGCTGTGGCGGCGTGCGCGGGGGGTTGCGCGCGGCGGCGGAGGGCGCGAGAGAGAGCCACCATTCCCCCCCCCCCAGCCCAGCCGAGACCTGGGCTATGGGAGACCGGCCCAAGTCTTAAAAAGGTTGCCTTCCCCTGATCTATGCAGTCAAAGGCTTTGCTATAGTCTATAAAGCACACACTGATTTTCTTTTGGAATTCCCTAGTGTACTCCATTAGCCATCATATGTTTGCAGTGTGGTCCCTAGTGCCTCTTCCTTTCCTGAACCCTGCTTGGACCTCTGGGATCTCTCTCCCCATGTATGGTTGGAGTGTATGTTGCAGAATTTTGAGCTTAATTTTTTTTGCATGGGAGATCGGTGCTATGGTCCTATAGTTGTTGTAGTCACTTGTGTCTCCCTTTTTGTGGATGAGGATGTATATTGATTACTTCCAGTCTGTTGGCCATTGTTTTGTTTTCCATATCTGTTGACATATGTTGGTCAGCACTAAAGTTGACTCTGTCAATATGGATTGCAGCTATTCAATTGGAATATCGTCTGTTCCTGGTGATTTGTTTTTCGCTATTTCTCTTATTGCAGTTTCTACCTCATTTTTTTGGTCCATCTTCATATGGCTCTTCATTCCATGTGTCCTTCCTTTTGTAATCCCTTTTGTATAATTCTTCCTTGTATTGCATCCAACGTCTTTTTATTCCTTCCTGGTCTTGAATTATGTTATTTTTATTGTCATAGAGCATTTGGGTCCTTGTTTTGAATTTTCCTTTGATTTTTCGGATCTTGTGAAATAGATCTGTTGTTCTTCCCTTATTGTTGTTGTCTTCTATTTCTCTGCATTGGTTGTTGTAGTAATTTTCTTTATCTTTCTGCACAAGCCGTTGTACTGTTGCATTCATAATTCTTAGTTTGTTCTTATCTCACTTTTGTTTTTCTTCTCTTCTTTTCTCTATTGCTTGTAGTGTTTTTTCTGCCATCCATGAGTTAGGGTTAAACATAAATTTATTTAGCTAGCCAAGATGTCCTCTTGGCATGTAACTTTGTTATCCTGGTTTATCTCAGATCTGACTGCTGAGCAGTTTGCCAACAGAAGTGGTATGTTGAGTAAGATCTGCCAGCAGAAGAACCAAAAATGGGGCAGAGAAGGGGCAGGGCAAGGAGTGAGCCAAATTACACTAGTTTCAGATGTGCATCTTAGTGATATAACCACAAAAAGCCAAGACAAGAATGTTGTTGTTAACTGCCCTTGAATTGACTTTGACTCATGCAACCCTGTGAATAAGACATCTTCAAGATCCCCTATCCTCAGCTAGTCTGCTCAGTTTCTGTAGGCTCAGGGCCATGGCCTCTATCTGTCTTCCCACCTCCAGAAGTCCTGCCCACCTCGGAAGTCCTCCCCCCCCCCCCCAGCACTGGGTGACACCCGGTGCAGGAACACCTCTGTATTTGGGCACTTGTTCTCTAAAAGGTTTGCCATCACTGCATTATAACATATTTAACACTCCAGGCTCATTCATATAGCTCTCTTGGCCAGTTTATCACATCTCCCTTCTGGTTCCCAGCAAGCATCCTACTACCGTATATTCCAGCAACTCCCACCACCATTGGTGTGTGTGTGTGTATGAGAGAGAGAGAGAAAGAATACGGGGGGAGGGTGTATCAGAGAAATAAAATACACCATGGGGAAAATACAGTAATTTCAATGTTAAATGTAGTTTGTCACCTACAGTGGCTGACCTATAAAAGACAAGCTACATTGAAATTACTGTATTTTTCCTATGGTGTATTTTATTTCTCTGATACCCAGTTTTTCATTGGTTGTCCAAGATTTCCCTTTTCAACAAGACAAACAATTGGAGATCCTCTTTCCCCGTTGGGATTTCCTTCATTATTGCAGCTGTATTACTTAAATGATCAAATCTGATAAAGTTTAATGTCTTTATGTCTTTATTTCCTCTCTTCCCTATCTTCTCCCTTTTAAATTGCTTCGGTGCTACCTCCTATGCCTGGAGCAAAACTAGTGAGCAATAAAATGGCAGCTCTTAAGCTTATTGACTTAATGGTTTTCCCCTTGCTATGTCTTTTTAGCTTTATGGGGGGGGCATTGTTAAACCTACAGTGTCGTTTAGCCTTCCTCTTTTTCTGCTCAGAGATTAATCATGCAGGAAATGAGTAACCCCAGTGAGTTGCATGCTTTTTGACTTCTCTCTTCTATCTACATATCTTTAGACTGGTTGCTTTAAAATGGCTGACGAGGGATGTGCTGTCCACTTTGTCTGCTGTTCTGCTCTACAGAAGTTTGCAAGACCTATTGAACAAACCGGGTTATTTAAGTGTGTTAATAGTTGAGATACTATTTAGAATGTTTGATTTTCAGTTATTAACCACTGGGAAGCATGAAAGAAACACTCCATTATTATTTTTAAATGTCTCTCACATTTGCTAGCATCGTGGGCACTTGCAACATCGCCTGTGATATTAAGCTCACATTGTTTTTTCGGTGGAACTTTAGCAGGCCTCTGGTTTTGCTGGATTGCATATTATGTATGGTCTACCTTCTGGACACCTAGAGAAGTAAAATTATAGAGGTACAGCTAGTTGGGAAGACACCCTTTTCTGAACATAGCCTTTGGAGGCCAATCAGGCTGTGGCTACTCTGTACAGTACATCAAGACTTAACAAGGTTTTTTTAAAAATCTCAAAAATACTGGTCAGTAGTGAGAATAACAGGAGGAACGAAAATGCATTGGACACTGGGACTAGGAGATATGTTCTGTAGAACATATTGATAATACTATCTTTTGGCTCAAGATATTTGATATACTAAAGCAATAAACCCAAAGTGAAGTTAGTTGTTGTTGCTGTGTACCTTCAAGTCATTTCCGAATTACAGCAACCCTAGGACAACCCTATCACAGAGTTTTCTGGGGCTGAGAATTTGTGACTCATCCAAAGTCAGCCAGTAGGTTTCCACGGCTAAGCGGGGATTTGAACCCTAGTTTTCACAGTTGTAGTGCAGTGTTCATACTACTACATCATGCTGGCTCTTACAGCTGGCTATATTTTTGTGTGCTAAGCCACAACCTTTGCCTCTCTGAAATGTATTTATTTCATGGACTGTCTAGAGCAGGGGTCGGCAACCTACGGTCCGCAGGCCGTTTCCGGCCCAGGTCGGCGGACTTACCGGCCCAGGCGG
>CM034701.1:175667074-175683199 GCA_020142125.1 Phrynosoma platyrhinos | reverse complement strand
TCAGTCAAGCCTACAGAGAAAGACTGTTGCCACAAGGAGAGTTCTGAGTCTACAGTTGCTATGGAAACGGCAGTTGAGAGAGTAACTGACTTTCAAGCTCACAGCTTCCAAGAGCTCGTTTATTGGTATCAACTGCACCCCAAGAAATTAGCTCAAAGGAACACAAAGTTATACAAATAAATTATACTTGTATTTAGGGTTATAGAGACTCTGGAGCAGAAGTGCGTATAATTTAATCATTCTTAGTGGAGCAACGATGCATGTGCCCAGATGAGACCATGATTCTGAAGGGTTTAGGAGGGCCTGCATTTTCAGTTCTGGTAGCCCAGCTAAATATCACATTCAGAGGACATAAGATGTCATGGAAGTTTGCAGTCTACAGTGATAGAGGGCTCTAGTTCTTGTGTTTTTGCAACCATCGGGCCTGGTGTAAGAAGAAGAGCCCTCCCTCGATTCCATCCAGTGTTATCTGAGGGAGAGACACTAGGCCCAGCACCTTCGGGCCTAGTGTAAGAAGAAGAGCCCTCCCTCAATTCCATCCAGTATCATCTGGGGGAGAGGACACTAGGCCCAGCACCATCGGGCCTGGAATAAGAAGAAGAGCCCTCCCTCCATTATCATCTGATGTCATCTGGGGGAGAGACACTAGGCCAAGCACCACCCAGCCTAGAATAGGAAGGAGGGATGGGATTCGAATGTATCTGCTTTAATGTTTGTTTTGATGTTTTGAAATGCTGTATGCCGCCCCGATTGCCTAGCAGAGGGGCGGGATATAAATAAAAAATTATTATTATTATTATATTCCAGTACCCTGTCTCATTGGGAGTGACTTAGATAGACACCTTAGATATGCTTTAGTTACTACTAGGCAACTTGAAAGGAAAAATTCCTCAGAACAAGCCAAACCAATATGTGAAGAAGAGAAAGGAAAAAAGTTTGGTCATGAATAATGATGTTAATATTTGGTGCAGAATATTGGTGCAGAAAAGCTAACAGAATTTAGTTAAGATCAGAAGAATGATGAAAGTTTGAAATCTTTGTTCACTCTAGGTAAGGAAGAAGACTTACCCCCTCTGCAGACCAGGGCGTTTGGGACGCCCTGGTCCGGAGCGCCGCGGGGCTATGGCAGCCCCACCGCGGCGCTCCTAGAGCGACCCTGAAAGGAGCGCCAAAAAGGCACTCCTTTCATAAGTCAGAAAAAGGGCGCCCTAAAAGCGGCGGGCGCCCTTTCTCTGACTTATCCCCCACAGCGCGTCCGGACGCTGCGGGAGGAGGTCGCCCTGAACGCGCCGGGCGTCCGGTGACCCGGAAGCGTTCAGGGTGACCTCAGGAAGAGGAAGGGCCGCCGCGCGTGCGGTGGCCCCTCCTCTTCCTGGCCTCGGAGACGGCTCAATAAGCCGTCTGCCGAGGCCCTTAGAGTTGAGTGAGGAACATCCTCACAGATTCAAGGTCATACAGCATAAATTATACATATAGAGAAACCTTGAAATTCAAGCATAATCCTCAAAAAGAGATACATAGACAATTAATTGTTCCTATGTAATATAGAAACAAGATATTAGAATTAGTTCATGCTAGCTCATTCAGAGGCCATTTAGGAATCAAGAGAACTACCCAAAGAATATATCAGAATTTCTATTGGCCAAGAATGGGAAAAGATATCAGACTTTTTTGTAAGTCTTGTGATACTTGCTAGAAAATGAGCACAGGCAGAGACAAGACTGTCCCATGCCAGTGATATCACAGCCATTTCAGAGAGTAGGCATGGACATAATAGGACCGTTACCTCAAGCAACTCAGAGAGGAAATAAATATATATTTATGGTAGTAGATTATGCTACTAGGTGTCCAGAAGCAGTAGCATTACGAAACATGGAAACAACTAAAGTAGCGAATGCCCTAGTAAACATTTTTTGTAAATTAGGATTCCTGAGTGAAATAATTTAATCATTTTAAAATGATTTTTACTTCCAAGATAATGCAAAAACTATGGGAAGTTTGTGGTATGAAACATCTGATACAACAGCTTGTTACCCGGAGAGTAATAGGTTTATGGAGAGATTTAACGGGACTTTAGTCAGAATGATAAAGGCATATATAGCCGAGAATAAAAATGATTGGGATAACAAGCTTAAACATCTTTTGTTTGCTTATTGAGAAGTACCTCAAGAAAGCCTTGGTTTTAGTCCATTTGAACTATTGTTTGGTCACTGAGGGGGGTTGCAGACTGCCAGAAATAGTGCAAATTGAGTCCACTTTTAGGGTTAGGGTTAGGGTTAAGGAATCATGGGAACTGTATTTTATTATGGCACCAGAGCTCTCTGACAGAGAAGGCTCAATGTCTCAGAGAAAAAACAATTTCCATGATTCCCTAGCACTAACCCTAACCCTAAAAGTGGACTCAATTTGCACTATTTCTGGCAGTCTGCAACCCCCCAAAGTGAGAGGACTTTTAGACCTTATTCAACATGAGTGGGAGGATCCAGTTGGAAAAGAGTACGAAGATACAGTGACATAAGTATAGAACTTGATGACATCTTTAATTGGAGCTTTACAGTGTGCAGGAGAGAATTTAAAGTCTTCTCAAAGTAAACAAAAGACCTGGTACAATAAGAAGGCAAGAAATAGAGACTTTCTGCCAGGAGATGAAGTTTTGATTCTTCAGCCAGTGAAAAGAAATGAACTACAATATGCATGGACTGGTCCAGTTCTGATTTATGAACGAATCAATGATGTAAATTATATAGTGGACTTGGGAAATGAAATTAGTTGTAAATTGGTTCATGTTAATATGTTAAAACCCTACTAAAGAAGGGAAAATTTGGTGTTATATGCCATTAAAGAGGCAGAGGAAATTCCCAATTCCAAATTGGGAACCTTAAAAAAGTTTGGGAGGAAGTGCACAAGAGGTTACTCTTGATCCTTCCCTTACTTCTTATAAAAAGGAAGAAGTAATTGGCCTGATAAACAAATATAAGAACATTTTTTTCAACTCTACCTGGTAGAGTAAAAGGAGTGTACCATTTTATTAGAACTGGAGATGCTAATCTCATTGCTACTTCTCCATATAGAATAACTGGTTATTGGGTTGATAGCATTGCTAGAGAAATAGAGGTGATGCTTAAAATGGGGATAATTAGACTGTTGGAAAGTGCTTGGGCTTCACCTGTAGTACTGGTCAAAAAACCTATCCGATTTTGTGTAGTAACTCAGACAGATGCTTATCTCATGTCTAGGTCTGAAGATTTAATTGAGAAAATGGGTAGGGTTCAGTATATTACTACTCTCGATTTAACCAAAGGTTATTGGCAAATCTTCATGAGTCCACAGGATCAGTCAAAAATGGCCTTCATTACCCATGTAGGTTTATTTGAATTTACCATATTAACTTTGGGTTTAAAGACCGCTCTATCAGCTTTTCAACACTTAGTGGATAAGATATTGGCCGGTTTAAAACATTGTGTAGTGGCCTATGTTGATGACATTGAGGTGTTTAGTAATTCATGGGAAGAACATGTGGGACACCTAGTCAAAGTCTTAGAAAGACTTAAAAAGAGTGGTTTAACTGTTAAAAGTTCTAAATGCCGTATTGGAAAAAGACAAAGCCGGTATCTAGAGTATGTGGTAGGAAGTGGAAACATCAAGGCTGAAACTTCAAAAGTTGAACCTATAATTCATTGGCCGATTCCAACTTCGAAGAAGGATGTCAGATAATTTTTAGAATTGGCAGGTTATTATAGGAAGTTTATTCCTAACTTAGTACTATAGTAAGTCCTTTGTCCAATTTGACAAAGAAGGATAAATCTATTAAAATCCAGTGGTCGGAAAGGTGTAATAATGACTTTAATGAACGAAAACGATTGATCACTACTATGCCCATATTGGTGGGTCCAAATTACTCAAATCTGATGCCTCCAATGTCAGAATAGGGGCAGTACTAAACCAAGAAGGTAAAGATAGTCAGTAGCATCCAGTGCTGTTTCTAAGTAAAAAGTTGTTTCCGAGGGAAAAGCATTTGGCCACTATTGAAAAAGAATGTATGGCCATAGTCTGGCCTTTAAACACGTTAAAAACCTATTTGAGGGGGAGAAAAATTCTGGTAAGATCATTTTCGCTTATGTTGGATGAATCACATGAAATATAACAATGGCAAATTATTGAGGTGGAGTCTAGTGCTCCAAGATTTTGGGGGACTGCAGACGGGCGGCTCTGGGCCGTCCAGGAAGTGGTGGATCGGGGCCACAGCAACCCCTGCCACAGGCCTGATCCTCCCTTTTGCCACCCCGAAAAGAGCAGCAAAATACTGCTCCTTTTAGAGGCGGCAAAAGGCCGCCCTAAGAGCCGGTGCGCAGCTCTTCAGTGCCCTTTTCGGCACAGCATGTTTGAACACTATGCCGGAAGGGCATCCTGGCACCACGCGCCATGCGTAATGGTGCATGACATCAAGACAGCATCGGCATGGGGTTGGAGCAGCCGGCGTGGGGCTGCCTCACCCCAACTCTGCCTCCAGGCCAACCCTTTGGCCAGTCTGCAGAGGCCCTTTGGTTTTTCAGTTCAGTACATGAAAGGTAAAGATAATATCATGGCCGATAGTTTGTCAAGGCAGCCTGAAGATCTGTAAGCAGGGAGAGATATACCAAGAAATGTTGTGTGTGTGAGTAATCAAGTATAAGGAATGTATTATATATATTTAAACAAATGTTATATAATGTTATGATTAGTTTGGATGTAAAAGGGTAAGTATAAAACTTACTAAATGGTTAGAGCAGGGGTAGGCAACCTTTCCCCTTTAAGGGCCGAGGGACTTCAGCTCCCAGAATCCCAGGAGCTATTGGCCAACATGGGACTATTGGCCAACATGGCTGAGGCTTCTGGGAGCTGAAGTCCCTCGGCCCTTAAAGGGGAAAGGTTGCCTACCCCTGGGTTAGAGAATGGTTTTGGTTGGCTCACACACAACCTGAAAAGGAGCTTATATATGTCAATGGCCTTTTTAAGGGGGGAGGTGTGTGGAGAGCAGACAGAATTATGCCCAGCTAGCAACAGCCAATCAGGAGTAAGCTGGTGACAGCCAATAGAATGTTGGGCTGTAGGTGATAAAGAATTCCGTTGCTGACAGTTGGAGTCAGACCAGGTCTGGTAGTGTAACAGTCCAGAAGTCAGGGATTGTGAGGGCTAAAGTTCAGAAGCTCTAGGACAGAACTCCAAGTGAGGGAGTTTGTGGGGTATAATTAGCCTGAGGACTAGTATAGAAATAAGCTTAGAAGGATGATAATAATAAATAAGGACAGTCAGTGTGAGGGTCCTAAAAGAGAATACCTAGTGGTTTCTAGAGTTAGAGTGTGTAACAAAGTATAACAAGAACAAGTGAATGCAACATTGTAACAAATGAAACATTGTTAACCATCATTCAAATAAAGTTTTATTGTTATTTAATTACAAGCTTGTCTGAACCTAGATTGAATTTCCACACTACTAAGAAATAAGGAAACCAAGTTTGGGGAGTAAACCCATAGATATAAATAAAAGTGGTCTGGTACATCACCTATTGGGGCAGCGGTGGGATAACAATGCCCATTGGGCTGCCACATAAAGAAAAGTAAGCAGTGCTCTTGACAGTGAGGTTTGCAGAAGTATATATGAAAAAAGAACTCTTTTAAAAGCATAACAGATTAAATGAAAAAAAGAAAGCCCAAAGTGGTCCAGTAAGGACTGTGTACACTCAGGACTTTGTCACACACTAGAAAAGCAGAATTTTAACAGGATAAAAGGTTTTTTGGCTGATACTTAGCACCCGACGTTGTGTCCATCCTGCTGCTAGCTTGCATTCCATTCATTACTGTAGTGCACCCTTTCATTTAAGGGCAAACCCATCAATAGGCTGTCAGTCCCACTGCTATTCCATTACTGCCTTCATGCGCTAGGTCCCTTCTGCAGCAGTTCTGCTTCTCAAGCAGTCATGTAGTGTTAGTGATTACGCTTGTCTCTCTCACAGTGATCCCAGCTGCCAACACCTTCCCGAAGCCAGCTCTGAAGTGCGCATTAACACCGCAGCCAGCTTTGGGAAGCTAGTGGCAACTGCAATCACTTGTCCTCCTCCGAATCACAGGGTTGCTGTGTGACTGTGCGCACAGCAGCCCCACACTTAAGTGAGGGGGGGATCCTGGCCATCGGCAATTTCCTGAGGCAATGTGGAACACAAATCATGTGTCTTTGGATCGCCAAACTGTTGTTGTGGGTGAAATTGTGATAAGAAATTAGGCCAAATGAATATGCTTCCATTCTTAAAACTAGTGTGATTGTAGCAGGATGAAAATAATAATAATAATAATCATCATCATCATCATCATCATCATCAACAGTATTTATTTATAAATCTCTTTTCACCAAAGGGCAAAGAACATATACAATGAAAAATTAACAGCAGTCAGGTGTGATAAAGTGAAGAGGATTGATGGGGAGGAGGGAATGGTTCATGCAGTGGCTGAGAGAATGGTTGGAAGGAATGTTTGTCTAGAACCCTGAACCCTTTCTAGAGAGGAAAGAGGTGGCAACATTTTGTTTATCCAACACTGTTCTCTCCTTTTTCTTCAGCAAAAAATACAAAAAAGATATTAAATGATATTACAAATCCTCATAATCTTTTCGCATACACTGGAAACTTTTAAAGGTACATGCTCATTACATTCTGGGAAGCCTTAACAGAAACCGAACACAGCTTTTTAAATGATTTTGTTCCCTACTCATAACCTAGATGAGTGTGGTTTGTTACGAGGCTTCAGGGGCGGGAGGAGAAATCTAGCACAGAAATCAAACATATGACTGCCCTGTAGGGGAGAATATGCTTATTTCATGGAATCTTGAATGAGCATGAGTCAGCTTTTGGAACATCTGTGAAAATTTAAGCTTCTTCATGTTATCCATACAAAATATTTTCTTATTTTTGCTAAGCTTTTTTTTTAAGCTTTTGTTTCTGTCACCAAAAGGCAACTCAGTCTTTTTGTAGCAGCACACAGCAGATTTTAAGTACTGTTTGAAGGAGTCTGTAAAATTGGAAATGGTTTTGTGGTGTTTGAAGTGGTAGATCAACATTCTTCTTCCATTGGTTTTAATTTTTAGGAAGTATTATAATCAACAATTTTTTCCCTTACAAATAAATTCATAAAATCCTGTGTTAGGATGAAGGAAGTGTTAGCCTCTAGAAAATGTGTTTCTCTCTGCCCACATGTGTTTGTGTATGTTTCCAAAATAGCAAATTAAAAGAAGTGTCTCTACCTTTTCAACTTACTTATGAAGAAACTATTTTTGTCTCTTCTTTTTAAAACAAAAGCAGGCATTCAAGGCTGTTTCACACTCCTAGCTCCCTAGGCATTCAGAAACATGTTTGAAAGTCCTGACTTAGCCATCTTCTTGCAGCATGCTTGCCACATGTTTAGGAAATGCAACATCTCCCCTTCACACTTCAGGAGATTTAACCACAGAAAAGATAGTTTAATAACCAGGGTAGCCTTAGCAGATGTGGCTTCTCTGTGAAGCAAACAGCTTTGTATCTGGCGTAACAAAGATGAGGAAGAAGAACATGGACTCCCCTATTTTTAAGAGGGATGGATTTCTCTTCCTAACACATTCCAGAACCAAGACAGACAAATGCAGGGGAAGCAAAATCCTGCAGCCTCTTCTAGTGCTATGCCATTTAAACCTGTAGAAAGGAGAGAATGAAGCCCATTTCAGAATTGGTGTGAGGTTTGATGGAGCCACCAGAAAGGTATTCCTCCAAATTCCCTGCACCAAGGCCTGGTAGGCCATCCCAGTAAACTTAGGATGTTATCACTCGGGGAGTCGTGGGGAGAAAGTGGAAATAAACGGGCACGAGCGGAAGTCTTTAATTTACGGGATTTGTCCCGTTCCACCTCGTCTGATAACTAAATTCAAATTTAAAAGGGGGTTAATTCGAATGCAAACCTGATCTTTTCATTTTCGGGATTTTTGAGGATTTGAAAATATCAGGTTTTTGTTCGAATTAACCCCCTTTTAAATTCAAATTTAGTTATCAGACGAGGCGGAACGGGACAAATCCCGTAAATTAAAGTTTTCCGCTCGTCCGGTTTATTTCCACTTTCTCCCCGCAACTCTCCGTGTGATAATGTCCTTACTAAGAAAAGAAATTCTCGGAAAAGGAGTTTGGCCACCTCATTGGATAAACATTAACCATACCATGATCTGGCAAATGCATGAAAGTTAAAGCTAAGTCTTTCAAGATATTGTAGGACTCAAATTATTTTCATTTAACCTTCAGAAGTATTAATTATATGTCATTTAAGCCCCTCAAATGTGAGATAATGAGTTGAACTGAGTTCATCTATTATCAGGTGAGGGCTTTTTCTGCAGAGGGATCTACCCTGCAGAAAGTCCTTCCATCTGAGGCTCATTGGGCTCTGTCACTGCAAAAGCATGGTGAATTTAAAAGGTCTCTGGCTGAATATTTTCTTTGTTTATTTTTAAGGTTGACTTACATTTTATTTACAGACTCAATAAATTGTGACTGTTGTTGATATCTCTAAGAAAAAGATGGGATACAATTTTGAGGTTTTTTGGCAAGGTTTAGTAACTTTTTTCAGTTGCTAAAATGCTGTAAATCTTCTTTGTGAATAAGTACTTGGGTTATCTAAGGGGTAACAGCTGAGTCCAGATGTAGCTCAATCAGCTTCAACACAGTATTTCCCAAAATCTCACTATAATTCAATAAAGGCATCAAATATGGATAAATACCAACTTTTTAAACTTTTGGCTCATCAACAAGTTATTATCAAGCACCTCCTGGCACTAGACGCAATAATCATGTGATAAAGAAGGACTGGGAAATAAATGTGAAAGTAAATTCTGCTTCATATGTGAATGGAAATACGACTCATTGAGTTTTGCCAGAACTTGAAAATTGGATTTTATTTTATTTTTGCACTGTACATTCCACAGTTCCAGCCAGCCAGCCGCATCATTAGCCATGCTGGCTAGAAGATTCTGAAAGCTACAGTCTTTAAAAAGTAACCTTTTGAACATGATGCAAGTCACTTTCCATCATTTCTTTAACAAAAAGTGTGACCTTCTATCTCTTGTCTCTGTGTCTCAGGGGAAGATCAGTTGCATGAGCAAGCTATTTTTTGTGAAAACTTGCCTACCATGATTGACCTTTACTGTAAAAAATATTTTAAAGAGGAGCTGGTAGGAACTCTTGGTGGAATGCAGTTGGGAAACACTGGCTGGGGAGGACAATATTTGTATACAGCAAAACAGATAAACAACATGTACATTACATGAAGATAGCAGATTGTCCAGAAAGACCCCAAAGGCCAAGTCCCTTGCTCTTAGATCAGTGATGAGGAACCTTAATGTCATCTGCTTCTACTCCCCATTTCCCAGCTAGTATGGCCAATGGACATTGTACTTTAAAACATCTGGAAGGTCAACGGTTTTGAATCCTGCCCTTGACAGTTCTTTGCTTGGTTGTTGTTTATAGTTCTTGTCAGAATATAAGAGGGGCTCATCATATGCTCAGTTTTTGTGTGATGAAGTGCTTTTCGGCTGTGATTCAGCTACATTTGTGGTTCTCAATATCTGGCCCTCAGATGGTTTGGACTTCAACTCCCAGAAGCGTCAGCATACTGACAAATGGTGAGGGATTCTGAGAGTGAGGTCCAAATAACTGAAGGGTTAAAGGTTGAGATCCATTGAACTTAGGCTGCTGCCACACTGCAGAATTAATGCAGTTTGACACCGCTTTAACTACCATGGCTCAAAGTTATGAAATTCTGGGATTTATAGTTTGTTGTTGCACCAGAACTCTCTGACAGAGAAGGCTTAATAGCTTACAAAACTACAAATCCCAGAATTCCATAGCATTGAGCCATGGTAGCTAAAGTGGTGCCAAATTGCATTAATTCTACAGTGTAGATGCAGCCTAAATGCTTTGTTTGTCCCTCCCACCCCCACCTCCATACAACAAATCATGTAGTTTTTGAACAAGAAGGAAATCAATTCCTATCTCAAGTTTCAAACATAAATTGTGATTAGGCTCTTCTGTTCTTCTTTTACCTAATATTTAGTCCAATTATTTTGCAGGCAAATATAGAAAAACCTTCCTTAAACAAATCAGAACAAGCTGGTCGAAATGCTCTTCTGTCAGATATTACCAAAGGGAAAAAACTTAAGAAAGCTGTTACCAATGATAGAAGTGCCCCAATCATTGATAGTAAGTATATTTGCTTTTCATTTTACAGGCTATCAACATCAAATTCAGTTGAAGAATCCCTATTCAGCGAGTTAGACTTCTTGAAGTTGTGACATATGTAGTTTTGCTATGTTTATGAATACAGAGCTGGGAATCATTAACATTTTTGGTCAAGCTGGTGAGGGTTATGGTGGTGGTGGTGGTCATGCAGAATTGTACTCAGAAAAGAGAAATTTTCTAAGCTCTGTATGATTTGCCTGCATAAACTCCAATTGTCATGGTTTATTTTAGACTACTTATGGGGAACCTGCTTTCTCCCAGATGCTGATGAACTACTGCTCCCATCATCCACCACTATTGCCTATCCCTGACAGGCACTGAAATATAACTCTGTCTGGAAGACCATAAGGTTCCTTCACTCTGTTCTGCTAGGGTCAACTTCTGTTTGAGTCCTGAAGGGCCATGATTTAATTTAAAACAAGTAGAAATAGGTTACATATTATTTTGTGATTTAGGAATGGTGGTTTAATACTTTTTCCTTCCTTGTCTCTGCAGAACCTAAAGGATCATGCGGTGGAGGGAGTGGCGGTGGTGGCAGCGGTGGTGGTGGTGGTCTTGGTGGCAGCAGCAATAGTTATGGTGGAGGTGGACCTCCTGGCTTGGGAGGTCTTTTCCAAGCAGGAATGCCAAAACTTAGATCAACAAGCAGGGATAATGGTAAGGAAGTTGTGGCTTGTTTTGTCAAGAAGGAAATGATCTGTGAGGTAAATAACATTGCATTCAGAATCCTTACCACTCAACAAGATTAAAAGATTAAAAAGTCAAGCAAATGTATTGGTCCTTTTTGAACAAGCAAAACTCTTTGTTGCTTTCTTAATGCTTGCCATGTTTGTCATGTTAAAAGAACAGTTTATTTAAATACTGATTACAAATTGAACTTCCTTTTTATTTTTTAATTTTTTAATTTAATCTTTTATTTTATTGTTACAAACACAGCTACAAATTTTTGAATAGTAGGAAACCTCTTTGATTTTACCAGTTTATGAGCATCAGACCAAATAGCCCCAGCAGTAACCAAAAAAACCATCAACATTAGTGAAACAGAGAGAATTATTTTGTATCCTTTAGTTATTTAGAGCCAGCATGGTGTAGTGGTTTGAACATTGGACAATGACCCTGGAGACAGGGTTCGAATCCCAGCTCAGTTATGTAAACCAGCTGGGTTACCTTAGGCATGTCACACTCTCTCAGCCTCAAGGGAGGGCAATGGCAAACCTCTTCTGAACAATTCTTGCCAAGAAAACCCCTGATAGGCCTTAGGGTTGCCATAAGTCAGAAATTACTTGAAGGCACACAACAACAACAACCAGTTCTCCATAGCATCAAGCATGCATAAAACACTCAATCCCATTTTTAAAAAAAGCTGTGGAAAGGAAGCAGGAATAGCAGTTATCAGATACTGTTTATTTTCATCTTGTTGCGCCTTGTCTTAAACATTTTATTCATCATTCTTAAAAACAAACAAACCACTAATCCATTTTCCACAGTTTTTTTGTGGGGAAGCATCTTTAGAAAATTCCTAGAATTTTTCAATTTCCCCACTGGACCTTAACATTTCTAACCCCATCCTTCTTCATTGCAGTAAGGATGCTAGACGTGACTTCATTTGCTTATTCCCTACACCAGGGCTAGGCAACCTTTCCCCTTTAAGGGCCAAGGGACTTCAGCTCCCAGAATCCCAGGAGCTATTGGCCAACATGGGACTATTGGCCAACATGGCTGAGGCTTCTGGGAGCTGAAGTCCCTCGGCCCTTAAAGGGGAAAGGTTGCCTACCCCTGCCCTACACAGTTATCTTCTACAACAGGCAAAGCTGACTTGCCCAAGTTTACCCACAAAACTACACATCTGACCAAATGTTTGAACTCTATTTCCCTCAGTCTCAAATCCAACACTGTAGCCATTATACTGTAACGTCTATATTGACTTGTAAAGATGGGAAAGTGTGTGTCTATATTAACAGAGAGAACACTGTGCAATGCGTTAGTGACATGCCATTTCAGTCGTCCTCTCTGTGATGTTTTCACGTAACATTTTTTATCATACTGGTATCGAATGCCCTTGTTATAAGGCTGGTGTGCCCAGAGAGCATAGGCATTTTCTTTTTTATTTATATAAGACACTTGTGTATCACTGTTCAGAAGAAAGGGGGAAAATAACCTTGAATGGCTTACAATACAATTTAAAATAAAACAACATTAAAAGTATACATAAGAATAGCAATAAGAGAAGTTTCTAGAAGGTTTAGCAATATGCCCTCTATCCATAGAAGGTTTAGCATATAGCCCTCTATATGCCCTCTAGCACTGTATCCAAGTGCTTTGGCACTTGGATACAATTATGAGCCAGAAAATCTGTCCAGCCTTCCCCAAACTGGGACCTTCCAGAACTACAATTCCCATTACCCCCATTCAATACCCTCATTAACCACACTGGCTTGGGAATATTTGGAGCCTTGGTCCAATGCAGGAAGGATGCTGAATCCACTGTATTTGGGGCTGGAGAATCAGAGGCAGGACAATTTTGTATATTCCTGACTGCAGACATTTCCCACAAGGCCTTGAATGTAGAATGTATTTTAAAATACACACAGTAATCTTTCAGCCAGTGTTGATATAACACAGTCTTTAAGAGCTGGTATTATCTGTTGTGTCACAGGCTATTTATGGATCTCCCCTTAATCTCACAGCACTTAAAGCATCGGAGTTTCTTGGTGAAGCTGCCTCTTCTAGAGGAATTCTAGTAACAGACTGAACATAAATTCCTCCCTTTCCCTCAGATATATGGTATTAAATCTGAGCTGTTTTTTTTGCAAGGCTAATAGTCAGGCAGAGAATATACAGCAGAGGATTCAGTGCCTGCTAAAATCAAGAGAGTGAGGGAGCTAGCGTGAAGAAAATGGAGCATCCCCCACATGTGCCCTGAAAACTCTCACAGAAGATTATCTGTGAGTTTTCTAAAGGAGGTCAAGAGACTTCCTTAGTCTAAATATTCATATTGACATAAATGTTCACATGTTTTGGGCAATGTTTCCAGTAATTTACCAATAGCCCTGGCAATATTCTTCTTCCACCCCTGTATAACCAACCAATTTCTTTGCTTTCTCAGATTCTGCAGGAAGCAGGGCTCCAGTATTTCCACCAGGAGGACGAGCAACATCTGCCAAGCCCTTTTCATCCCCTGGTGTTATAGGCCGCTTTCCAGGCCCTTCTCCTAGCCAAAGAACTCCAGCTCCAGAACCACAGAGAAGCCGAATGCCTCCCCCAAGACCAGACGCTGGGTCCAGACCAGAAACAGGTGCCCCTCCTGTGCCAAATACTCCACGTCCCATCCCATCAAGTCTGTACAACCGAGGAGCCCCTCCTGTGCCAGGAGCAAGCAGGCAAGCCAGCTTGGGGATTACACCCCCACCTTTCCCAGGAAACAGATTTGGAGGATCCATGCGCCAGGCATCGCCAAGCATCCCTGCGTCTGCTTCTACTCCTTCCTCAAACAGGCCTCCTCTTCCTCCTGCGCCAGGCAGGCCAACAGAAGATAAGCCACCTCCGCCACTTCCCCCAACAGGAAACAGGCCTTCTCTCAACAGAGACCCTTCCTTGCCCCCTCCTCCACCTCAGAACAACAAGCCTCCAATGCCTTCAACGCCTCGGCCATCATTTGGGTCTCCAGCCCCTCCTCCCCCTCCGCCCAGTAGGCCAGGCCCACCTCCAGTTCCACCCATGTCTGGTGGAAATGATGAAATGCCACGTCTCCCTCAAAGGAATATATCATTAGCCTCTCCTGCTCCACCAAGTTTGCCTGGTTCTGGTCGGTCTGGACCTCTTCCACCCCCACCGGGTGAGAGGCCACCACCTCCTGTGAGAGACCCACCCAGTAGATCAGGTAAGTCTCCTCTGCATTCTTTTGTCAAAACCCCCAATTTGACAAATTCCACAGGATGTTCTTTTCAATTGATGGTTTTAACCCCCCTCCCCAGGCTCTAGTCAAAGGGCTGCATTACTTGGATTGTTAAATTCTGGAGTGGGACCTGACCTCCCAGCAGAGGACAGCCAGTGGTTTCTGTATTTTATGTGACATTTATGCCACGGTTGAATTGCCAAGTAATATGTCTTTCTAGGAAATAATGTTTTATTCTCTCTGTCAATGACTCCTGAAGGCCACATGCTATGTCATTGTCACCATGTCTTCCATGGTGACTATTGGTAAGAAATGCCTGCCATGGTTATGTGTCTAAATATTAAATGATTGCTAAAAAGAATTGCTTATAGAGACTTCCCTTAATGGAAACATGCCTGAGATTTGGTTGCAGGAAAAACTGTTTTAAGGGATCTTAATTTAGACATCTTATATGGCCAAGTAGAGGGGGCAGTGACAATGGAAAGGTGATTACCTGTATTTGGCACTTTTTGTTGTTCTTGGAAAAATAACCAGAAATTTCCCATCACTGGTAAAATGTGGCATGGGAATAAAAATTGCAAACAAGAAAATGGGGGGCGGTTATAATATAAATACTGGTTTAATTTTAAGTTTTACACTGATAAAATATGATTTTTGACCAAAGTTTCTCAGGTCAAATTGGGTCAGTGGGACACATTGCCTTGACACAGAGCCATCTTGGTATGTTTTAAGTGTGTCTAAATTTGGGTGGGCAACTCCCAGCAGCCCTCACCATTGGCTATACTAGGAAAGGCTGGTGGAGATGCTGTTTTAAGAAAAAACATTTGGCGAACCAGTTGTTTACCACTGATGATTTAAATGGATCTTATTGTAGTAATCATTTTTCTGAGGGAAAAGAGAATTAATTAGCACTGCTGCAATCCAGTATAGATAGCTTTCCATGAAATTTCTGAGAAGAGGAGACCACTATCAAATGGAGCAGAATACAAAGCCTTCTTTTTACCTGCAAGAAATTCCAGAGAGAAGTACAAGAACTGACAAGGAGAGACACCAAGTATTTTTAAGTAGATCTCATATTTTGATCTCTCTAGACGTGACATAGGGCCTTTACAGAATGCCAGAAATAATGCAGTGAGGACACTTTAACTGCCTTGGCTCAGTGCTAGAGAACCATGGGAGCTGTAGTTTATTGTGACACCAGAGCTCTCTGACAGAGAAGGCTCAATGTCTCAGAAAAAATACAATTCCCATGATTCCCTAGCACTGAGCCAGGGCAGTTAAAGTGGCCTCAAGCTGCATTATTTCTGGCAGTCTGTAAAGGCCCATACTTGGGTTTTTTTGTCAAGAAGACTAAACATAAGAAAGGCCAATGGGACCCAGATTAAAAATTCCAGAATAATGTGTGATGTGCTAGAAGTACAATAACCTTGTTTGGTTCTTTATTCACTTGTGTTTAGGATCCCTTCCTCCCCCACCGCCACCAATAAGCAGAAATGGTAGTACTTCACGGGCATTGCCTGCTACTCCACAGCTTCCTTCCAGAGGAGGATTTGATAAACACAGAGGTGGACCAGTTCCTCCACTTCCTCCTGATCGGCCTGGTGCTGGAGCACCACCACCACCTCCACCACCCTCATCAGCCATGCGAAATGGCTTCCAGGATTCTTCTTGTGAGGGTAAGTGGTATTAGCTCTGCTTTGGTGTTATTTGGTTGCTTAGAATAGGAAGGATTCCAAAATGTGAAAGGGATCTAGGAGTTCTGGTGGATCACAAGTTGAACCTGAGTCAACAGTGTGATGTCGCAGCTAAAAAGGCCAGTGCAATTTTAAGCTGCATTAGTAGAAGTATAGTATTTAGATCAAGGGAAGTAATAGTGCCACTGTATTCTGTTTGGTCAGGTCCCACCTGGAATACTATGTCCAGTTCTGGGCACTACAATTCAAAAAGG
>CM034701.1:175627393-175652447 GCA_020142125.1 Phrynosoma platyrhinos | reverse complement strand
TGCCTCAATTTAATGTGCACTATTTCTGGCAGTCTGCTTTGGCCCTATATCTTTGAATGTGTCAACAGTGTGATGCAGCAGCTAAAAAGGCCAATGTGATTCTAGGCTGCATTAATAGAAGTATAGGGTCTAGATCAAGGGAAATAATAGTGCCACTCTATTCTGCTTTGGTAAGGCCCCACCTGGAATACTGTGTCCAATTCCGGGCACCACAATTCAAAAAGGGTGTTGATAAGCTGGAGCATATCCAGAGGAGGACAACCAAAATGGTGAAGCGTCTCTCTTATGAGGAGCTAGGTATGTTTAGCCTGAAAAAGAGATGGTTAAAAGGTAATATGATAGCCCTGTTTAAGTATTTGAAGGGATGTCATATTGAGGAGGGAGCAAGCTTGTTTTCTGCTGCTCCAGAGACTAGGACCCGGAACAATGGATGCAAGCTCCAGGAAAAGAGATTCCACCTCAACATTAGGAGGAACTTCCTGACAGTAAGAGCTGTTTGAACATTCTGCCTTGGAGTGTGGTGGAGTCTTCTTTGGAGGTCTTTAAGCAGAGGCTGGATGCCCATCTGTCAGGGGTACTTTGATTGTGAGTTCTTGCATGGCAGGGGGGTTGGACTGGATGGCCATTGCAGTCACTTCCAGTTCTATGATTCTGAAACTATGATTGTTTTTAACAGAGGGGCAGGGTATAAATTATTATTATTATTATTATTATTATTATTATTATTATTATTATTATTATTATTATTATCATCATCATCATCCCCACCTACCATGCAGGAACTCACAATCAAAGCATCCCTGATAGATGGCCATCCATCCTCTGTTTAAAATCCTCCAAAGAAGAAGACCACACCACACTCATTACAGAACAATTTAAATTTGAAACAATAATGAATAATTTATTCTAAACAATTAAACAATTAACCATTACAATTTCAAATACTTTGACAGTCAAAACAGACAAAAACAGTTTAACACATTTATACAAATCCATACTAGTTTTAGACTCCAAAGGCTTTTTAAAGCTGGTGTGGATAAGACATCAGCAGTAAAACCATTCTACAACTAGGCTGCTGCAGTAGACAAGGTCATCTGTCCTGTCTTCACACAATGCATGATGTAGGGCACCCACCAGCAAGTGTGCATGGGAAGATAGGTTTGGGTGGCATATACAATCTCCATGTCATTTATATCATCACCAGCATCTTCAATGTGGACCGGAAGCAGGGTTGCCAGAATGAAAACTGCAGAGGGCTCTTGCACTTTTAATAGTTGTGTAAGAGGCATTTTTAGCAGATATTGCTTGTGACACAACCACGTAAAAAGCAAAGCAACACCTTCTGTTCCCTCTTCTTTGCACACATTAAAGCAGGCCTGGACAACACGCGGCCCAACAAAGGATTCCTGGTGGATGTGGAATGACTTCTGGTGGTAGCTGGCTCCTAATGGCCAGACACCCTCTTCTCCAGTAAGGCTCCTCAAGAATCCTCTGCAGCCCAGTTTTCTCCCAGAGAGAGGGCTGGGCTGTGGAAGAGGAGAATGGATGAATGCTCAAAGGATGAATGCTCAAAGGAGGCCCCAAGCCTCCTCCGCAACCCAGCTTTCTCTGGAGGAGAGGCCCAGGTTACAGCCGAGGAGGACAGGCAAATGATCACCCCTCAAGGCTTCTCTGCCACTTGGCTTTCTCCCAAGGAGGAGAAGGGAATTAATATTAATATATTAATAATCAATAATTAATTAAAACCTATCTGTAGCCTGAAGAAGTTTAGCGTATTTTAATTTTGGCCCCTACCTATGGCCAAGTTGTGCAGGTCTGCATTAAAGATACAAGAGCCTGCTGTGGTTTTCATTCTCTCAACCCTAACTGGAAGAGTATTGGCATCCAGTTAAGTTCCTTTAGAACCGGTATTGCATGGTTTCCATAAGATGTTGCGGTTCACAGTTTACCTGCTGCTTGTGTACTAGCTGCAGATTCTGAATCATCTTCAAGGACTATATTGTAGTCTAATCAGGAAGCTACCACACGCTGTGGCTGGCTCTTTCCGACTAGAAAATGCTGTATCTGGTGGACCGGTTAAAGCTGTCCACAAGCACTCAAAACCAGAGAGTCCACTTTGGGATCCAGTGACAGAGGTGGATCTAGGAGTGCTCCTGATTTGTTTCCTTAAAAAAACACCTGAAGTTTTCCAACCACCACTCACTCATTTGAGCACCTTGCCCAGAAATTTTAGTGATGGGGCTAATATCCCTACCTTCACATACTTCTAGATCCAAGGAAAATCTTTTCAGGAGAGGGTATACTATAGCCTCCTGGAAAACAGCAGGCATCTGTTCAAGAATAATTAGTTTCCTAATTTTCCTAATGTAAAAGATTATAATATTTTACGTATTAAGAAAACTAGGGTGAACTTTGGTAGTTGAACACTAGGTGGTGCTTCTTACTTAAAACTGTACACCAGGCTCACTATTTTGCCTTTATTTAAATCTTCAAGACAGATTCAAGCCAGCTTGGCAGTTGAGAAATCCAAAAAGATCCAGCAAATTAAATAGGTGCCAATTCACTGGAGCTCAGCATCTGATATCTGAGGGGTTATGTCTTTGTAATATTGGAGGCAACCAACATAGATAGTCTGCTTTATGATATTATTGTTGCTGCTGCTGCTGCTGTGTGCCTTCAAGTCATTTCTGACTTATGGTGATCCTTAGGTGAACCTATCACAGGGTTTTCTTGGCAAGATTTGTTCAGAGGGGATTTGGCTTTGCCTTCCTCTGAGGCTCAGAGAGTGTGACTTGCCTAAGGTCACCCAGTGGGTTTCTACAGCTGATAGGGGAATCAAACCTTGGTTTCCAGAGTTGTAGTTCACCACTCAATTCACTACACCCCTCTTTTAGGGTATCTAATAAAACAAATAATGCAAAATAAAATATTGTTGATGTAGATGCTAAATTTGATATATAAGATGCATTACTCACATTTGTAACAACTTTAAAAACACACACACTAACATCTCCTGTCACTCTAAAGCTAACATTTATTATTGCAACATTAAAAGAGATAGAAGCTGTGTTGGGCTTCAATCCAATATCCCTCAGTGTAGTGTAAATATCTGCATGCAGCAATATACCAAACCAGCACTAGACAACCCCCACGAAGAATAGCAACATTTCTGCAACGCATGCCAATGACTGGATGCCATTTCACAACTGCAATTGCAGTGTAAAATGTGTAATTCACAGCCACAACACACAACATTGCTATAACACAATTCCACTTCTGCCAGCCAGCAAAATGCATTCGTTGTGCAATTCTCCCTACATGTGTCCCATGACCAGTCTCAAACTGGATTATTTCTGCAAGGTGGAGGCAGCCTGAAGCTAATTTAGGGACTTGCATTTAGTGGGAGGACATGCCTGGAAGTGGGGTGAGATAGAAATTGTAATAGATAATATGACATAGCTGTTACTGTTTTCCAAAACTGTATATATTCAAAGACTGAAAATGTGCTTATTCCGGTAGCATAATTGTTATATATATTAACTACTGTAAAGTGGTCTCTGACTTATGATGACCCTATGAATGAGAGATCTCCCTGCTCAGATCTTGCAGACTCAGGGCCATGGCTTCCTTGACTGGCACTATCCACTTGGAATGCAGTCTTTCTCCTAAGATATTCATTTCCTAAGTAAAACACTGTGTAATTATCAGACTCAGAATGTCCCATTCCTGTCCACTTTAGCTTGCTCACTCCAAGTATTGTAATGTTTACACATTCCATTTCTTGTTTTACTATGGAGATTTTCACACGGGCAAAAGTGACGGGAGCACAGCGGGATGCTCCCTTTACTATCATGCAATTGTGCAAAGATTATCAGATGATATCACGATAATTGCATCATTATCCCATGAATAAAGAGGAATTGTAGCATCACTTTTTATTCATGGGAAAGTCCCGTGAATAAAAAGCGATGAAAGACCAGGCTTGGGCATGAAACGCACTGGGTGGCCTTCTTGGGTAAGTCACACTCTCTCAGCTTCAGAGGAAGGCAAAGGCAAACCCGGTCTGAACAATTCTTGCCAAGAAAACCCAAGGTCGCCTCAAGGTTTTCAAAGAGTATATCTTCTGCCCAAACCTGAAACCTGCCAAACTTTTTCTTCTCATGAGAGATTATTAAGCTCATGTGAGATAGGCGTTACTTCTGAGCAAAACACCCACTGAGTTGATCTGTCAATAACTCAAAAGCCAAGGGTGGCCAGTGCAGCAGCAGAAGAGGAGCAGATGCTGCATGGAGGGAATCTCCCACATCTGCTCCAGCTGTTTGCCTTCAAGTCTTTTCCAACTTATGGTGACCCTGAGGAGAACCCATCATGGGGTTTTCTTGGCAAGACTTGTTCAGAGGAGCTTTCCCATTGCCTTCCCGAGGCTGAGAGAGTGTGACTTGTCCAGGAAAGCCACCCTGAGGGTTTCATGGCCTAGTCTGGCCTTCACAGTCGTCATCCAACAAACCCCTACACCAGGGGTAGGCAACTTTTCCCCTTTAAGGGCCGAGGGACTTCAGCTCCCAGAATCCCAGGAGCTATTGGCCAACATGGGACTATTGGCCAACATGGCTGAGGCTTCTGGGAGCTGAAGTCCCTCGGCCTTTAAAGGGGAAAGGTTGCCTACCCCTGGCCTATAATCTGGGATTTGAAATCCAAAATTTGGGAACCGCTGGCGTAAAGAGAAACTGGTTTGGGGCCTCCACCCCCCGCGAGCGCACTCCTTTTCGTCCTTTTCGCCTCCCCTCAGCGGGAGCCGCTTCCCCGCTGGCCGCCATTTTGTGTGAGGCGACTCCAGGGCGGGATTGGAGGCCTAGTCCCGCCTCTGCGCTGAGCTCAGCCAAGGTGGAGCCCAAGCAGGCGGACGGCGAGGGCTGCTGTGCTGTTGCTGCCTCCCAGCCGGCTGGGAACCACCTCGGAGGGCCGGAGATGCCTGCCTCGTCGGCCCCCTTGCACCCTCCGCCTCCGCTGCAGCAGCCCCCTTAGCGCCAGGGCAGGTAAACAAGGGAGAACCGCCTGCCCTCCTTCCCCTATGGCTCCCCCTCCGCCTCCCTCGCCATGATGTGGTTGGTGCCTGCCCTCCTCACGACATGGAGGTGTTTGTGGTGCCCTCCTCGCTCAAGAGACACTGACTGGCACAGGACTCCTCCTCAGCCTCCTCTTGTCCAGGAGGGATTCCAAAATGTCCTCCTCCTCCTCCTCCCTTTTAAGCATGACTGAAAAGCCTGGGTTTATATTTATCTTGAATGTTCTTAGCTTTTATTTTGGAATGTCCTACATTTGTCTTCAGTGTTGAGCCTGACTGAGAAGCGTGAACATAGGGCCTTTGCAGACTGCCAGAAATAGTGCAAACTGAGCCCACTTTTAGGGTTAGGGTTAGTGCTAGGGAATCATGGGAATTGTTTTTTTTTTTTTTCTGTGACATTGAGCCTTCTCTGTCAGAGAGCTCTGGTGCCACAATAAAATACAGTTCCCAT
Source organism: Phrynosoma platyrhinos (assembly GCA_020142125.1). Classification (NCBI taxonomy): domain Eukaryota; kingdom Metazoa; phylum Chordata; class Lepidosauria; order Squamata; family Phrynosomatidae; genus Phrynosoma; species Phrynosoma platyrhinos. The sequence continues at coordinate 175,646,931 of CM034701.1, read as the reverse complement.
GATTCCCTAGCACTAACCCTAACCCTAAAAGTGGACTCAATTTGCACTATTTCTGGCAGTCTGCAACCCCCCTTAGATTGCTAGGAGTGTTTTGAGTTTTTCTTTGGTCATGTCCTCCCTTTTTCCTTGAGTGTCCTCCCTTCTTAGCATGACCGAGAAGCATGCATTTATATTTATCTTAAATGCGCTTAGCTTTCATTTTGGAATGTCCTCCATTTTCCTTGAATGTCCTCCCTTTTTGAGCTTGACTGAGAAGCATGAACATAGATTTTCTAGGAGCGTTTTGAACCTTTCTTTGGTCATGTTCTCCCTTTTTTCCAGGACTGTCCTCCATTTTGAGCCTGACTAAGAAGCATGCGTTTATATAAGTGTTTTGAGCTTTTCTTTGGTCATGTCCTCCTTTTTTGCAGCACTGTCCTCCATTTTGAGCATGACTAAGACACGTTCATTTATATTTATGTAAGCATTTTGAGCTTTGCGTTTGGTCATGTCCTCCATTTTTCTTCAGTGTTGAGCCTGACTGAGGACCATGAATGTAGATTTCTAGGAGTGTTTTGAGCTTATCTTTGGTCATGCCCTCCCTTTTTTTTTTTCTTCCTTGACTGTCCTCCATTTTGAGCATGACTAAGACACGTGCATTTATATTTATATAAGTGTTTTGAGCTTTTTATTGGGTTATGTTCTCCATTTCATAAACAGATTTCTAGGAGTGTTTTGAGCTTTTCTTTGGGAATGCTCTCCCTTTTCCTCTAGTGTCCTCTATTTTGTGGTGCCTTGTCCTCTTTTGCGGTGGGGAACTATCACCTTGGAGAGCAGCAGCAGGAGGTGTGGGGGGTAAATGGGGCTGAAGGTTGGAGGAACTTATAGAGGAATTGGAGCCACCCGGGGGACCTCTATGCCCAAGGTTGGGGGGCTCAAGAAGCAGGGTCACCAGACAGTCCTCCTTTTCCAGGATCTGTCCTCCATTTCAGCCTTCTGCCCAGGAGGAATTCCAAAATGCCCTCTATTTGAGCATGACATGGAAGCATGCATTTCTGTGAGTGTTCTTAGCTTTTTATTTTGTAATTGTCCTACATTTATCTTTAGTGGTTTACATTTTGTGGTGCCTTGTCCTCCTTTGTGGTTAGGACATCTGGTCACCCTGTCCAGAAGTGAAGCCGTCTTGCCAGGAGAAGACACATACAAAGAGAGAGGCTCCTGTGAAGCTCTGAACCTGCATTTGGGCTCCTGTTCCTGGAGCTGTAACTTTGTGTTGGTTACAGAAAATCTTCGTGGGGATTCTCTCCTCCCTGTCTTAAATAATAGGGTCGTGTTGCTGCTGCTGCTGCGTTACCTTCACGTCGTTTATGACCTCAGGTATTTTCTTGCAAGATTTGTTCAGAGGGGTTTTTGCCATTGCTTTCCTCTGAGGCTGAGAGAGTATGACTTGCCTAAGGTCACCCAGTGGGTTTCCATGGAGGAGCCGGGATTCTAACCTTGGTCTCCAGTACTCAAACTGTTGGCTTGTTCATGCTGTGTGCCTTCAAATTGGTTCATTCCTAGGACGACCCTAAGGCGAACCCATCACAGGGTTTTCTTGGCATGTTTCTTCAGAGGAGGTTTGCCATTGCCATCCTCTGATGCTCAGAGAGTGTGACTTGCCCAAGGTTACCCAGTGGGCTTACATGGCTGAGCTGGAATTTGGACCCTGGTCTCCAGAGTCATAGTCCCAACACTCAAACCACTGTGCCATGCTGGTTCTCCAAATTGCTGGCACTGGTGACTTTATTTGGGAGTATGGCTATTGCGGGGTATGTGTGTGTGTGTCATGTCAGGTGACACCCCCCCTGCAATAAAGGTGACCCTATATATATATATATATATATATATATATATATATATATATATATATATATATATATATATATATATATATATATATGCCAGCAGTAGAATTCCTGTGCAGATGTTGGGTTTGTCCATTTATCTTTTTGGTCTGGAGGTTTTTAAACAGTCTGTATGGTCATCTGTCAGGAATGCTTTCACTATGACTTCCAGCATGGTAGAGAGTTGAACTAGGTGGCCCTTGGTGTCTCCTCCAGCTCTATGATTCTTTGATTCTGCCAGAATGATATCACTTTAGATGTGAATACACTCAAACTCTCCACCAATGCATCCCCTAACCTTGTAAATGGGGTCCCATTGACTGCGGTGGGCCTTTCAAGGTGACGGTGGGCCTTTCAAGGTGACGTAAGGGTTTTTGATGCAGTTTGCCTCTGGCCAAGTGCCATGGGCAGAAGGGGTGAATTCTATTGAAAACCACAATCCTGCCCAGTTGTGTGTTTTGCATGTTCTGCCTCTTCATGCATTACAGACTGGATTAGAGAAGTCAACTATTCCCTTTAAGCCTCAACTGGCCGCTAGTTGTTTGTCTGCCTTTAAACCAGTTTGTGCATAGAATTCAACATGGACATTCATAAGGAGGTGTCGCTACGGGAGATGCTCTTAGTTATTTTTAGATAAATTCTAGTGAAATGATTATTTGGGGTCGGGGGAGCATAAATGGAAGAGTTGAAGACAAGGGAAAGACATCAGTAATAGACATGAAGCAGGGAAAATTAAGTGCAGCTGCCTCTTATTGATATGGGAGCAAGTATTTATAAATACTATTGGATTTTAAGGAAGTCCACACCTCTTCTAGATTGCATTGCTAACCTGGAAGTAAATTTCCATTAAAGTCAGTTACTTGAAAATAAATGGAGCCACAGTGATTAACTAGTTAAATCAGAAATTCCCAAACTTCAACTCCCAGAAGCCTCAGCCAGCTTGGTCAACAATCATGAATTCTAGGAGCTGAAATCCAAAACATCTGGAGGACCAAAGTTTGGGAATCACTGAGTTACATTATTGTTTAATTCTTTAAAATGTTTAATTATGTTTGTTGTGGTGTATACATGCTCTACCTGTAAACAGATAAATTCCATGTTTTTCTTTAGGACTGTTGTTTTCTTGCCAATGCAGATTTAGTCAAATAAAATTCATATGATGGATCAACTGAAGTGACTTAATTGAGCAGCAGCCCTACAGCTAAATGTGTGTGGGATTTGGTTTTACATTTCTGTTAAGCTGTGTAGATTTTTGTTTTTGTAGTGTGCCATGATTTCATTGAGAATGTTGCGTTTCTGATTACGCACTGGATCACTGAGTTCAGTGACATGCCACCATCTGACTTTTTGGTAATATGGAGTTATTACTGTAAATAGATCAGGCATTAGTTGTAGAATGGTTGTCATGTCAGCTCTTTTGGGTTTGGCCTACCTCAGATGAAAAAGCAATCCAAGTGACTCACATAAACAAGGGATAGGCATTGAATAGGAGGATTCTGTTAGCATTTTGCTTTTGACCTGTTACAAACCTTAACATCAGAAGAATAATAGAGGAGATAATCATCAATAGATGTGGCATTTCCCCCTTTCCTAGTCTTAGGCTGATAAATTACTCACTAGGCCAAGTGTAGGTAACTTGATGTGGAGAGCCATTGTGGTGTAATAGTTTCAGCCTCAGACTACAACTCTAGAGACCAGAATTCAAATCAGAAACCCATGGCACAAACCCTCAGCCTCAGAGGAAGGCAATGGCAACCCCACTTTGAGCAAATCTTCCCAAGCAAATCTCATGATAAGTTTCTCTTAGGGCCACCATATGTCAGATATGACTTGAAGGCACACCGCAACAACAAGGTAAATTAATACCTTCTAGATCAGGGACAGGCAACCTTTTTGAGACCTGGGCCGGTCTCCCGTAGCCCAGGTCTTGGCTGGGCCAAGGGGGGGAATGGTGGCATGCGCGCTTATCCCCCGCCGCAACGCACGAGCCCCCCCTGCGCACGCTGCCGCCACGGCCACTACTGTGGCCGCTGCCGTAGCGTGCGCGGCCACAGCTGCCATGGTGCATGTCGCGGCCGCCATTTTGGTAGTCCAAATCGCGGCCGCGATGCGTTTGCGCATGCACAAGAGTACTGCGCATGCGCAAACACGCCGCGGCCGCTATTTGGACTACCAAAATGGCGGCTGCAGCGAGTGCGGCCGAAAACGCGCCCCGCCGGTGGCGCGCAGCGGTGGCACGCGGCGGCAACCTTCGGCCTGGGCCGGTAAGTCCGGGGCCTGGGGCCTTAACTGGCCCCCGGGCTGTAGGTTGCCAGTCCCTGTTCTAGATATTTAGGACAGCTCCCATCAGTATAAGCCAGCATGGCTACTAGTTAGAGATTATGGGAATTGTCCAAAACATCTGATGGGCACTCTCTATACTATGTTACAGCAGGTAGTTGTTGTTATACTGACTGCTTTGAGACTAGGGGGAATGATAATTTTTTTTAAAGTACCTAAACAGCATAATTTTATTGGAAGCATATGGGCCATATTATTGAACTCAGAGGAGTAATGTGGCCGTGCAGTTGTCAACCCGAAGGAAGAAGGAGTTTCAGCACTAACGTTTGCAGAAGTCCACTTTTGGGTGTGAGTGGAAGTCATGGGGTGACGAGCCTCACTGACACTCTTTTCAGTTTTTTATTTTGTTTTAGTCAAAACTAGATGCTGGTGTGAGCCTTAGAATCATAAGAAAATCAAGGATATAAATAGACACTTCAGATTTCTGCTTTGTAAACAGAGTTCAGGATGTTAACATGGGGCTTGTATTTGTAAGAAGATTAAAAGTCAGCTTTCATGGCTAGGTGCAAGCATTATCTCTTATTCTTGTAGGTGTCTTCCTGTGAACTGCACTTATATGAGTCTTATGAGAGGTCAAAAGATCATGGATCTCACCTTGGAAGAACTTCTGTAACTTGACACTGCTAGTTGTATGATACGTGTCACTATTTTTCACATGGTTGAAATATTAAGTTTAACTCAAGTTGCTGTAGCAACTGATATGGCAGCATGTTAACTGGAAAAAAAAGACATATTCACAGTAGCATGACAGACTTCTTAGCAGCTGATAATTTTCTCTTAAACGTATATCCTACCTTTCCATAAAAAAAAAAATTCACCTAGAAAATTATCAAGATAAATATAAAGAAGATATTGTGGCTTTATCAGATACAGTTTCTCTGAAATATATTATGGAATAAAACTTTGTTCTGTAATAGGCTGCCCATTCATAACTTTGCATTATGTAGCTGCTTAGACTTTTCCTCCTGCATAATTTTTTTTAATCTCCTGTGTACATCTGGTAATGTTTTCTAGATGTTCCCGCATCAACAATGATAAAGACAGTAATGTTTAAATTATAGGTTTGGAATGATACATGATTGGATTAAGAAATTATAATGTCTACATAGTTATTTTTGGTATTCCAAAATACTTCCAGTACTTTGATGACTTAGGTGTGTTCTGCTTCACCTCCTCTCTTCACCTCTTTTAATTGGCTTTCATTTCTGAAATGGCACTTGCTCTTTTCACTGTCTTGTGTAAGGACATGATTGTTGTTCAAATGATACCTTAAGACAGTACTTCTCAAATAGTGGGGGGCGCCCCCAAGGGGGGGCGCGAGGCTATATTGTCTATAACAATTTTATAGACAAATGATACTATTTACAGTCGCGCGGGGGGCGTGAAATGTTTTCTTCTTCCTAGGGGGGGCATGACAGAAAATAATTGAGAAGCACTGCCTTAAGACCAGATGGCAGCAGTTTTGCTTGGCCTTCAAAAAGGGGAAATACACTAGCTGCAGCTTTTTCATTTTTTTTAAAAAAACTAATTGCTGTTGGTGAGTATTACAAAAGCTAAAATGGAGCAACCATTGCAGAGATTTTAGCTTCAGTTGGTTTTTAAAGGAAACCAAATCAAATTAGTGCACCTTCCTTTATAAAGCTTCCATGTTTGATAACAAATGTTTCTCTTTTGTTGTAACAGATAAGCCTTTTTCATCAGTGTTTGGTGCATAGTTAATGTCACAGCTTGGGCCTTTTGGGTCCAAAATACACTGCAGAAATAATAGTTTGAGATTTAACTTTCCTGTCTCAGTGCTAGGGAATCCTGGGAAATGTAGTTTATTGTGGAATCAGAGCTCTCTGACAGAGAAGGGTAAATGTCTCACAAAACTAAAGTTCCCAGAACTCCTTAGCATTGAGCCAGGGCAGGTAAAGTGGTATCAAACTGAATTAGTTGTGCAGTGTGTTTTCGACCTTAGTTTTCTTGATTAGTGTTTGGACAGTTGCTCAAATTAAGCCGATTAGGCATCCTAGTTAAGAGAAAGAGGCATGATCACAGTTCTTCTCTGCACTTATATTTTCTCTCCCAGCATTTGGGCTAGTTTGGAAGTGGAGCCACTGGTCCAAATCTAAAGGGAAAGAGAATGTTCATTGATGGAACTATTTCTGTCAGGAGAATTGGGAAGGAGATACCTTTTTGCCATTGCAGCTTCCTGCACATGCCAGGATCCTGTTCTGGTGGGCTACAAAGCCCCATGGAGCCAGTTTTTGGAGCAGATGCAAGTGCTAAAGGGGAAGGAAGGAAAGGTCTGGTATGGCAGGTGGGGGTTACATTGGATACAGGCAGCAGTTATTTGAAAAGAAAAATATGTGCAAGGCCCATGCATAAGAATTTCCACTGTGCTCCAAAGCATAAATTGAGATATATCCATTCTGGCAACAGTTGAAGTCAAAGAGAAGCAGCTTTGTGTTAGAGTGCTTTGTGTATTCAGCAGTATAAAAAATGGCATCTGGAATTAAATATTGTAATATATTCCCACACCTTAAGAGGAATATTCCCATTTAGGGTTCCAGCCAGCGCCTTCCTTCAGGATACTGCAAGTGGCTCAAGTTGCTTTTCAGTATTTAGGAATTGGAAGGTGGATTTACAGAATAATATAATTCTATGTCTTTCACCACCACTCTTTTTTCTTTCCCTTCTAGCTGACACAACATTTGATGGCTTAGGGCTACTGAGTTGCTCTGTCTTTGGCAGCTTCAGTTTTTTTCTTCAGATTCACAAACTTTCATTTACAAATGTAGAGAGTCTCCCTGTTATATAAAACAGGTAAAAACCACTACTTTTGATTCTGTTTTTTTTCTTCCTTATAGATAACTCTGCCACCTGTCAATAGTAAACTCAGGTGGCCTATAAAGAAGAGTTACCTACAAGGAAGAAAAATCTTAGTGCCAGTTACATATTACAGGACAAATCTTTACCTCATACACAATGTACAGTATACAGTTGTCAATGATATCCCTCATCTTGTTGCTTTCAAAGGCTATTCATTTTTCTCAACAAGTAGCTTTGAGATCAAGAAGATGAGGGGTATCAATAACAATTATACATTGTACACTGGGCTCTTGGTATCTGCTGGGGTTTGGTTTCAGAACCTGCTGTGGATACCAAAATCTGTGGATGCTTAAGTCCCATTACATACAGTAAAATGGTGTATCTTGTTTAAAATGGCAAAATCAAGGTTTGCTTTTTGGAATTTATATATATCTGTATTTGAATGTTTTCAACCCATGGAAAGTTGAATCTGTGCATAAAGGATCTGTGGATATGGAAGGCCAATTGTACTTACTGTGTATGAGGTGAAGATTTGTCCTATAATAAGTTATTGGCACTAAGATATGCTTGACAGAGCCAGTGCAGTGTAGTGGTTTGAGTCTTGGACCAGGACTCCAAGAGTTCAGGGCCCAAATCTCTGCTCTGTCATGAAAACCTACTAGGTACTCAGGAGCAAGTCATACTTTTTCAGCCTTAGATGAATGAAGGCAGTGGCAAATCTCTGACAAACTCTTATGAAGAATTATTTAGGAAAGGGCAGCCAGAATTCAGAGTAATCTTGAAATCACTTAAAAAGAAGATATGATTGACTCTGTGTTGCATGTCATATTTAAAGCCTTTTTTCAAAGCCTTAAATTTTTAAAAGCAATTTATATAGGAGCAAACCAATTAAGGCTTCATTAAGACCTTCCATCTCCATCTGTGTTTGTAGCCTTAAACAGTGGCCCCTTCGTTTTCGCAGATTTCAAATCTGTGTCCTGTGCCTATTTGCAGGTGGGAAATGGAGGGGAACATAATGGGGCGTGTGCCCGCGGTGCTCACCCATGCACACTTGCAAGCACATGCCACCATTCAAGCCTATGGGACTTGAATATTGACGAGTATCCATTTTTGTGGGGGGGGGGGAGGGTCCAGAATGGATCCACCATTAAAATGGTGAGCCAACTGTACATGAATTGAGGCCCTAACATGTTTTTGGAGGCCTGTGAGCATCCTTGTCACCAAACATTTAAGCAGCTCAAGATGCTGTTTAGTATTTAGGAATTGGAAAGTGGATTTACAGAATAATATAACCTGTACATTAGTGAAAAAGGGGGCTATAAGCTTCACCAATGCTGGTGAGGGAGGGGAAAGGCCATTAGAAAGTATTACTGTCATATAGCTTTAACATAGAAATGGGGGGGGGGGTAAATCCATATGGGTGAATGTATTGTGAGAGTTGTTCAGTTTTTAAAGCTGAGTCTATGCAAATGATTAAATCTGCAAAAGTCAGAGCCATAAATGTGGAGGGCTGATTCTATTACTTTGTTTCTGGAATTTGTTTTATATGCAATAGCATCACAAAGGGGTGTGTGTGTGGGGGGTGCAGACTGCACCAGGTGACACCCAAAAGGGGGGGGTGACACAACTGCCCCCCAAATATCTGCATTAGGGCAGAAATCAGCTGTGGTATTTGCCTGTGCCCCTTTAAAATGCTGAAGAGATTGGGTGAGTGGGGTGAGGATCAATGGAAAGACAAAGAAGAGGCCTCCGTGTGTGTGTGTGTTTTTTAATTTAATTTTTTTTATTTTAAAAAATCAATATTAATTTTGTAAACATTTTAAAAAATAGTCTTTTAACATTTTCTTCAAAATCATCACATCTTACCAAATTTTCACTTTAAAAACATGAAACTATGTACATGTAAATACATTTAGACTGTGCATATGATATTGTAATTTAAAGATATAATTTTAAATTGCACTAGTTGGCAACTAGATGGCACAACTATTGCCATCACATTCAGTGATCTATGGGAATTATGAATTATGAGTAGTGTGAGAACAAAAAACATTCTTAAGGATTCTGTATGGTGTGATATGGAAGGAAGTCCATGGGTGGAAGTGACACCATGCGTAACCACACTGGGTGACACCAACCCTAGGGACGCCAATGGAGTGTGGACAGTTGTAGAATACAGGAAATGTTCTAAAAAATAGTTTGTACCGTCTGTGAAAAATGGGGCACAAAGTTTAGAAAATTATTTTGATGACCTGAACTTTGTTCATACTAGCCTCCCTAACCCGTTTTCCTTCAGTTGTGTTGGGCTACAGATCCTATACTCTGCTGGCTATTTGGAGATTATGGGAGCTGTAGTCCCATTCATCTCAAGGGCAACAAGTTTAGGGAGGCTGATTTGTGCTGTGCTCTTATCCTATAGTACCCTCTGAAATACTAAAATATTACTTAGGAAGGGGCTGCCTGAACAGGAGGCTGAGAGAAGTAATATGTACCAATCTGTTCATAATAGCAGCTGGACAGCCGTGTGTGTGAAGATAATTGCACACTTCATGTGTTATTGTGTGGGAGAGCTTGCTGCTACTGTGGTGAATGGGCAGTGTATCCTCCTGTCTGTCTTGGGGATGACTGAACATATATAGTGCTCTTTTGTTTTATGAGAGATGTTTTCCATTATCTTTGTGCAATACATTATAGTATGGCTTCCAGCAACACAGTTCAGAGTGTCCTGTCCCCCATCATTTCTGCTTGATTATGCCAGTGTTTGCTTAAAAGTATTCTGGAAGTCAGTCTTGTGAGGCAAATTTATTCCAAATTTACATTTTATCCCAGGAGTGGTTTTAAATTGATGAGTGGTGATTTTATTTTCTACCCACCACATGTTTTTCTGGCCATATTAACTAACTTCATCACATGTTGTTTGGATGCTGAACAACAGGCGGAAGAGATTTAATAGCATACAAATTTAATTATTTCAGTGTTTCCAGCCATCAAAAATACTTATGGGAAATCTAGAAATCACTGAAATGTTAAAGCTCACTGAAAGTGATCATTTGTGAGAAACCAGAAGGAAAGTGTAACTCTCCAAACAATTGTACTTCCTCTTTTGGGTTTGTTTGTGTGTGAACAGTAGTAATACCTATTTAGACAGAAACAAATATAGCTAATGAGGGCCAGCGTGGTATAATGGTTTGGGTATTGGACTAAGATACTGGGATACCAAGGTTTTAATCCTGGCTCACCCATGGAAACCCACTGGGTGACCTTGGGCACATCACACTCTCTCAGCCTCAGGATGGCAACAGCAAACCCCCTCTGAAGAAACTTGCCAAGAAAACCTTATGATGGGTTTGCCTTAGGGTTGCCGTAAGTCACAAACAACTTGAAGGCACGCAGCAACAAAAAATGAAACAACCAGGTCAGGTAAATCTTGTCTAAGTAATCAAAAACATGTCAAACTTTCTAGATGACTTGAAAGGTTCTCATAAAATGCATGCAGGGATAATTTTTTTTGTTTTATAAGATCCCACTTTTCTTATGATTCCCACTTTGGTGGTCATAATTTTAGAAATCTGCTTCTTTTTTACCATACTGGAGATTGCTGGTGAGGCAAGTTAATTGCTTTTCCCCCTTTCTTTCTCTCTTGCTTTTCATACATGCTAAGTAAGTGATTCCAGAGACAGCTGTTGATTACTTTGCCTTTTGTAGCCAGGCACACACAACTAGAATGGGGGCTGGCTGAAGAGAACTTTCTTATTTCTCAGATCAAGCTTTATTAACTGAGGTATGCCTGTACACTTCTCTTGGTACAACAGTTGTACAGTGGGCCCTCCACATTCATTAGGGTTAGGGGCGTAGGACCCCGTGAAAGTGGAAAAGCTGCAATTTTTTTTTAACCTGAGAGTACAAATCTCTAGGAATCTCTGGGTTCTGCAGCACAACTCTATGGCCAACATCCTTCAGATGTTGGTCATAGAATCCTGCTGGAGGACCTATACATGCCTAAAGAAGCGTTTTCTCTAGGAATCTCTAGGTCCTCCAGCACAAGTCTGTGGCCAACTTGGCAGTGTCATGCTGGAGGACCTAGAGATTCCTAGAGATAACATGTTACATATGCAAATGATTAAATCTGCAAAAGTCAGAGCCATAAATCTGGAGGGCTGATTCTATTACTTTGTTTCTGGAATTTGTTTTATATGCAATATACACAGATCTGACCCCACTCTTCTGTAATTCTCCACAGGGGTTATATTACTCATTCTATAACACTACATAGCATACTAGTGTACTAATATTTAGTAGGCACTGTTGGGTGGATATAAGTATATGTATATGTATATATCCATTATCTGGTGCTAAGTTCCTCTTGGTTAGAAATGCAGTAAGACTAACTGGTGAATCAGCATATGTTTTTCTTGTTTTGTAGATCAGGATCCACATGATATTTTTTTAGGAGTGGTGAATCAACATGGATAATTTCACACCTATCAACAGGAAGAACCTCTCTTCAGCAGCTTATATGTCCGGTCTTCTTGGGTACCAACTGAACTTAACTAGCAGTTCGCCTTCCATGTCAATTAATAAACTTTTCCCAGCCTTGTTACAGTGCTTTGGCATTATTCTTTGTGGATACATAGCTGGAAGAGTTAACATAATTACATCAAATCAGGCCAAAGGACTTGGAAATTTTGTCTCTCGTTTTGCACTCCCAGCTTTATTGTTCAAAAACATGGTTGTGCTGAATTTCTCCAATGTGAATTGGTCCTTCCTGTACAGCATCCTTGTTGCCAAAGCTTCGGTGTTCTTCTTAGTCTGTGTTTTAACATTCTTGATAGTCACTCCTGAGAGGCGGTTCAGCAAAGCTGGACTGTTTCCTATCTTTGCTACTCAGAGCAATGACTTTGCACTGGGATATCCTATAGGTAAGAAGCAATTTTATATGTTCTTATTTGTGATGATGTTATTTTGATGATGTTGTTTTGAAGCTCATTTCTGTTACTAAATCAAAGAGCTATCATTGTCAAAGACAACTCTGATAATGTGGCCATCATAACTGCACAGAATGCTGTTATCTTCCCACCAAAGTGGTACCTATTTATCTACTTACACTTTTACATGCTTTCAAACTGCTAGGTTGGCAGAAGCTGGGACTAGTGATGGGAGCTCGCTCCGTCCCACGGCACTTGGGCCTTGAACTGCCGACTTGCCAGTCTTGCAATCATCAGAGACAGCATCTTAACCGCCAAGCCACCATGTCCCTAATCATGCCAGTGCATAGGCATAAAATAAAACTTTGATTTTACTAATGGGGAAGGCGTTGTATCTTTACAAATTATGTAGATAAGTAGGGTTCCATTAAATTTAACATGTGTCATGGAAAATCAGTTGGTGTATGTTGAGGGATGCTTTATGTGTCTGTTTTCCCTCTCCCTCCCCACCACTGCTTACATGGGCTCTTGAGTGAGGTCATGGCAGGCTGTGTGTGTTGTTGGAGAATAGACACTACTGCAGCCTTACTGCACAATTAATGCAGTTTGACACTGCTTTAACTGTCATGGCTCCATCCTATAAAATTCTGGGAAGTTTCTTGTGCCAGAGCAATCTGACAGAGAAGGCTAAATATCTCACAAATGACAAATCCCAACCTTGAGCCATGGCAGTTGAAAGAGGTAGGATAATGTCAGGGGATAGCAAGAGCCTTTAAATTGTTAACTGTTCAGTCTGTACTGATTCACATAGCTAGTGTTCCTACCTGCTGCAGTATGCTCTGTGGATGGATAAACAATAGTTAACCTTTCTTAAGAGAGCATACTCAAGAAAATATTGACATGGCAAATCCAGGTGGTTTGTTGACTCCATCATTAAAAGGTGCTTAAGTTAGCTTTTTTAATGCATACTTTAAACACCACTGATACTTAGAATTACTCACAATGCTTACATTGTGCCGGGTGTAGAAGCAAAGTGAAACTTTTGACTTTGTGTGTAAGGTGAAGTATTGACTAAATAAGAGGAGTACAGCTGTGAAAAAATAGAGAGGAGGAATTCTTTTTGCAGCAGAGTTGTTCTCTGCCTTGAAAACAATCAAACCGTCAGTTTGTAAGTTTTGAAATCTGTTCCTCCAGTACATACAATTCTGAGCCCTGTGCTTTCCTTGTATGGATTTATTTTCCAATTACATTTTATATAGTATTTTGTATGATATTTTTTTCCAAATTATGCAGATTGTTGAGGGATAGTTATAATATCTAGAAAAGCTTGATTTTATTCTTCTCCATGCACAGGTCTTGATTTTCATAGCCTTATGTGGCTGTGTTACAGAATGCCTTCTGTGTTAAACTTTTGCATTGTGCCATTTTGGTGGGAGGCGGGGTTGCTTTGTATAGCTTTTATGTGATAATACTCATCATAGAGTAGCCTTCTATGGTGATGATACAACTGGGGGAACCCCAGTTTAGCCAGGCTGGTTGCTTGATTTTTTTAGAAGAAGGATTACTGTTACTTTTCCATTTCATCAGACTTTTAATTTGCTTCTCAAAAATAACTTGGTTGTACAGTGGGACCTTGTTATCCATGGGCTTCCCATCCATGGATTTAAGCATCTGTGCACAGCAAGCCCCATCATCCCCAGTGACAGCACATGGTTGTGCTAGCAGGTGTGTGCATGTCACACTGCTATTAGGGACAATGGGACTTGAGGTCCTGTGTTTTTTGGGTATCCGTGTGTGTCCGTGTCCAGAATGGATCCTCTGCAGATACCAAAGTCTGACTACTTAACTTTTATACATTTAACATATATTCTGAAATACATTGAAATAAAGACCAGAGACTATAGAAATAAATCTAATTGAACTACTGTTTAGGTTTTGATGGAAAGGAAGCTTGTTTTGCTTTGTACCTCTGGTGAACTGCTAGAGTTCCTGGAGAGGCACTGTGGGAAAGTACTGGGGGCTGATGGACCACTTCCTTAGTCCTCTTGCTTTACGGTGGTCAGCTAGTATTCTCTTTTGTCATGGATGCCATTTTTTCCCCACCTCAGATACTTCAAAATTGGCAGCTGCTGGGCCAGGCAGCTCTTTTTATGGTGCTATATTAAATCAGGAACCACTTTTACTTTATATGGTTATCTTTACAAATACCTTTATGAATGGCTGACAATCAAAGCGAAACTAAAGCGGTGATTTCCAAACTTTAGTCCCCCAGATGTTTTGGATTTCAGCTCCCAGAAGCCCCAACCAACTGTCAAGACCTCTGGGAGCTGAAGTCCATAACATGTGGAGGATGAAAGCTTGGGCACCACTGGACTAAAGTATTCAGGCCTCTGTGGTGTAAATGGGTTTACCAAAGTACAGTCAGCTGTCCATATCCATGGATTCCTTATCCATGGATTTAGCCATCCACCACTTGAAAATATTTTAAAAGTACATAAATTCCCAAAAGTAAACCCTGATTTTGCCATTTTATATATATATAAGGGACACCATTTTACTACCCCATTGTATGTAATGGGGCTTGAACATCCATAGATTTTGGTATCCATGGGGATCCTGGAACTGATACCAAGGGCCCACTGTACCTGGCCCAGCTAGTAGTCCTAGCCTCTCTATTAGCACACATTTCACTTCACAGGCTTGAGGCCATGTGCCTTTTGATGCCTTATACTTCCTTTTATACTACCCGGGTGTTTTCTTCTCTTGCAGTTCACCTTTCACCACGTTACAAATAGCATCTTGTAACATTTTAATAGGTATCTGTGAAGGCACACACCTAGTTTGGAGTTTACTGCATTACCATTTAATTGTTTAGGTCAAAGTGCAAATAACAATGTCACAGGTTAACATGACAGCACAGGCCCACAGGTCCGTGCCAGAAATAAATACTTGGACTCTGCCAGTAGAGGGCCATGAATAATTGGTCAGAGCAGTAAAATATCAAGAGTCTTCAGTAGCCGTTCTTATAGTTTGTTGCCATTTTAAATTTAGAGATGGGTATCTTTGTCAGAAGCCAGTATCTGATTCTTTAGAAGCACAGTGGTAGCCTTAGTCACCTAATTCAAAGATCAAATCCTAGTTAATGTACCCTGAATTTTGGAGAGGGGATCCTAAAGATGAAAGACAGTTTGGGTATTCAAGAAGCCAGCAGGCTGTCTTTCCTACTGGAAGGCATTCTGTACCTATTTGGATTGTTATTAATTTTCCATGGAAACATAAAATATGTAATCTATCACCTTCTGTCATTCATGGATTTTGGCATGATGGGAATGCAATTTCAACAAGAAGAGAATAGATCTAAAAAACAAGAATCTTCTTAAAGGAGTTTTCAGATTAACAGGCTTGGCAAACAAAAAGCACAAGATCATTAGGATGGAATGCTTAAGAAAACCTTAATGAAATTCATGGGATCGCCATGAGTCAACAGGGGACTTGAAGGCATAGACACACACATACACACAAATGGGAATAACTTAACTTCAATGAAGACTGATTTATATTTTAAAAATTAAGACTTTAAATAGAAAAAAGCCACTTGATAATGCTAGGAACCTTAAGCGTCTAATAGCAAAGAAGGCTTCTGCCAACATGCAAGGAATAAAAACCCAGTCAAGGGTTTTGGTGGCAGAAGTGGGGCCAATTTTTTCCTTATTCTCTCTCTCTCATGCCTGCCTTTGCACACTACATCAGGCTGTACCACAGCTGTCTGGAGCAGATTCTTGGGGATGGACACAAATGGCAAAAAGAGGGAATTGGTGAAAGTGATCCTCCCCCTTTCCATTGGCAGTACTGCCCTTTATTTAGAAGTCAACTCAGGAAGCATTCGTCCCCTACAAGGAATGAACTCATGTTCACAGCCAAGTATATTTTTTGTTTCAGAATAAAAATATCATGCAAGTTAGTCATTAACCATTTAAATGAAGTGCCACTTGAGATGCTGTTGAACTATAACTCCCAGCTCCCTCTTTATCGGCTGTGCTAGCTAAGGCTGCAAGGACTCGTCAGTCCAATAACATCTGGAATGCTGCATGAGTCCCACTCCTGAATTAAATTAGCTGTGATTTTTTAGAAAATCAACTGACAGCCCTGTGGCCGGCATCCATAGATTTTTGTGGGTTTTTCGGGTTGTGAGGCCATGTTCTAGAAGAATGTATTCCTGACAATCCGCCTCCATCTGTGGCTGGCATCTTCAGAGACTTCTGTTACACTTTCTTTGCTTATCATTCAGCAAAGTTGTTCTCTAAGCCAGCCTTCCCCAACCTGGCACTCTTCAGAAGTGTTGACTACAGTTCCCATTTCCCCCAGCCATTATGGCTGGTAGTCAGTGGTGATAGGAATTGTAGTCTGAAATATTTGCAGGGCACCAGGATGGGGAAGTCCAGGATGTGGATGCATTTCTGATAGACTATGCACTACTAATTTCTTTGTGGGATCCATGATTTTCATGTATGAATTTTATGCCTGTATAGAGCCTTATTTAGATGATTATTGAGCTGGGTGCAATGGGGGAAGGGGGAGCCAACTCTTCCTTCCAACTCTTTATGTGCATACTCAAAAGTATAGCTCCTGCTATTTCCACTCAGTTCCTTTTTATCTACTGTGTCAGAGTAAGGAATGTTCTCCTTCACACAGATACCTCCTCATGTCTTTGTGAGCTGCTGAGTATTGTTAATCTATCTCTCTAATATTGTTTGTACAGTACTTCTTTTCTGTACTCTAGTTATACTTTACTTTTGGTTGATATTTTAGGTTTTTTCCCTTTGGTGTGTCTTTCTTTAGGGTTTTCTTGAGAATCTTTATAGATGTCTGGTCTTTTTTTTAAAAAAAAGTGTTAACTGGGGGGACAGTCTTTTCCAGTGTTTGCTTTCCCCTGCAGGAAGGCATAGATTGGTGCACCAAATAAAGCTGATGTAATGGATTGTAGAACAAAATCTCTAAATAGGACTTGATTTGATTTAGTTAAGGGTCTAGTGCAGGATGTTTATCTAAGGTCTTATTTGCACTTCACAAATAATGCAGTTTGACACCACTAAGTGCCATAGCTCAATGTTATGGAATTCTGGGATGTGTAGTTTTGTAGGATATTTAGCCTTCTGGTGCTACAACAAACTACAAATCTCAAGATTTCATATGTTGAAGCCATAGTAGTTAAAGCAGTGTTAAAATGCATTACTTTTGCAGTACAGATTAATCTGAGGGATCTGTCCTGCATAGGCAGTAGATGAAGAGGTGAAGGCTTGTGAATCTTGGCCTGTATGAATAAAAATGTGCACCCGTGAGAACAAATATTTACTTTGTGTGTGAAACATCTGTGAAAATTCCTATCAATGACTGCTTTTCATGCTTCTCATTTTCCCTCTAGTTGAAGCTTTATATCAGACTACATATCCAGAATATCTCCAGTACATTTACTTGGTTGCACCAATATCTCTAATGATGCTAAACCCTTTAGGATTCATCTTTTGTGAAATCCAGAAATCAAGAGACAATCGGAGTCTTTCTCATAGCAAAATCAAGATTGTGGGACTTGGACTTCTTCGGGTGTTACAGAATCCTATTGTATTTATGGTCTTCATAGGAATTGCCTCAAATTTCATTCTCAACCAAAAGATTCCTGAATATTTGGAAAACTTCCTTGATGGACTTGCCAGCTCATTTTCTGGCTCAGCACTTTTTTATTTGGGCCTCACTATGGTGGGCCAAATCAAGAAACTGACAAGGAGTACGTTTGTTGCACTGATTCTTCTCATCACAGCTAAACTGTAAGTTTAATTTTTGTTTCTATTATTATGTTTATTTTTTGTCAGTTTTTCAATAGTGGTATACCTTTGTTAACAAAGTAGGTGTGTTCCTGGGCTTTACGTCTTTAACAGAAATGTTGGTACAAGAGGTAGAAATAACAGAAAGAATAGGGATAGGTTCCTACACCATAGAAAAGAAGAGCTGTTCAACATGTTACACCAGAGTTTTTATTCAGAACTAACAGTATGAACAGGTGAAATGGAGCAATCTGGTCAGGTAGTAAACAAAAACATTTTGAATCTTCTAGAAACCACTTGAAGGTCTCTTCCAGAATGCATGCAGGGATTTTTACTTTATTTTTTGTCTCACAAGCTTCCACTTTTTATGATTGCTCTTTTGGTGGCCTTACTTACAGAACTTTGCTTTTTAAAACATGCTGGGGGGAGCTGGTGAAGCAAGCTAATTTCCCTGCTCTTTCCCTCTCTTTTGCTTTTCATGCAAGCTTAGTAAGAGATTCGAGAGGCAGCTCTTCATTACTTTGCTTTTTGTAGGCAGGCACATACAGCTAGAGTGGGATCGGCTGAGAACTTCATTCATTCCCCACTCAAGCTTTATTGCACCTTTTACTACAGGCACGCTGCTGCAACCCAGCAACTGAAAGTCTGTGTTTCTCCAGTACACCTTCATCACCCTCTAAATGCGTTTTAAAACTTCCAACTAGACTGAGGACAAGGAGGAAAAGAGGAGGGGCTGGGTAGGCAGAAAAAGACTTTGTAAAAAGGAACTTCTTTGTCAGAGGTTTTGTTAACTAAGGTATGTCTGTATTGTGGTTTAATCTTAAGTCCTCTATCATATGACTGAAACAGTATATATTTTTAAAGAACCTGGACACATGTCTCTAGATTGGGTTGCACAATTGTTGGACTAAGCTGCATTTTAACATTTTTGTTAAACATCAACTAGTGTAAATTTATCTGAATAGTAAAAATCTGATTATTTAAAATTTCTTTGTGCTGTGATTTGGGTGCATATGTGCACACAGTTCTAATGTTTATAAAATGACACAAACATTTAAACATAAGGAAGGATGGGCATATATGCTTATTTTTGGTATGTGTTGTTTTTGTATATTTTAACAAACATCTGTTTCTACATTAATATACAGGTTTCCCTTTTTTTAAAAGATACATATTTCAGTAAATTTTAATTGCTGAGAACAATGTTGCAGCATTCAGAGAGTGAAAAATCTGATGATTAGCTAAGTTCCAATTTGTGCATTATCTCCAGAGTTGCAAATCACGTCATTTCATACAGAAATCTATGAAGACTAAATTCCTCAAACACCCCTAGAGTTAATGTGTAGTATATTTGTGCACACATGTCATCGCAAGCCTTTTTACTCATCCTTACTATGAGGTCTGTGGGATTTTGTTTTGAAGCAAGAGGGAAGCCCTAAGAAGTGCCACTGGGAAGAGAGAAATGACAATGGGCCTTTGCAGACTGCTAGAAATAGTGCAGATTGAGTCCACTTTAACTGCCCTGGCTCAGTGCTAGGGAATCATGGGAATTGCATTGTTTTCTTTTTTTAATATAATTATTTATTTTTCATTCTAAACAAATCCAAGAAACAAGGACCAAAACAGAAAGCCAAACTGATATGTACATAACCATTCTTGCACATTCCTAGTATCAAATTACACACCCATCTCTTTTCTTCTTTCTTGTTGCATTTAATGTCCCTTTTCCCCCTCTTTTCCACAATACATTCTTCTTCTTGGTCCATTTCCTTCTT
>CM034701.1:175567340-175598750 GCA_020142125.1 Phrynosoma platyrhinos | reverse complement strand
GGGGGGGGGGTCTGGAATGGATCCTCCATTGGTATCAAAGTCCAACTGTATTTTCAAGCCATGGATGCTTGAATCCATGGATAAGGAGGACTGACTAATTTTACTTCTGAC
Source organism: Phrynosoma platyrhinos (assembly GCA_020142125.1). Taxonomy (NCBI): domain Eukaryota; kingdom Metazoa; phylum Chordata; class Lepidosauria; order Squamata; family Phrynosomatidae; genus Phrynosoma; species Phrynosoma platyrhinos. The sequence continues at coordinate 175,598,639 of CM034701.1, read as the reverse complement.
TATGGGAACATAGTGAGATGCTTCCCCAATCATGCCAATTCTCCATAAGAATGGCCATCTAAAGGCTGTACAGTAAGTTGGGAGGGGTGTCTGTGGATGGAGAAGGAATACCAGCTTCCACTGCTCATGAAAGGCCATAAAGGCATAAAGAAAACTACATTATGGATTTGTAACCTAGAGTTATCCATCTGTAACTGCTCCATATTCACAACCCCTAAATAACTACAATCATGGCATTATTGCCACAACCATAAATGCCCTCCCAAACCTACTTTATAGGGCAGTACCTGCTCCAAGAGATACTGGTCTGTTCCACTGTTGGTTGGGGTGCAGTTTGCTTTTTTTTTTTTTTTTAATCCCGCCAGCCAGCAAACAAAGCTGTGACCGTCACAAGTAGGACCCTATCATAATTCTGTATTGCAGCCTTGCTCACTGGATGGAGGAATATGGAAACATCATTCACCTGATTGCCAGTGGAATAGATCATCATCTCTTAGAGCAGCTGCTGCCTAGTAAAGTAGTTTTGGGCCAGAAAACATTACTTAAAACCTACTAAGTGACTGATATAGAATTCCGATTATTTGTTGTCGCCACAAAAGTGGAGTTTGGGGTTTTGTTTTGTTTTGTTTTGCAACTAGGGACTGGTGGCTGAGAAGTTTTGTTCACCTTTTACCAGTGTTCACAAGCAGCAGCAAAATATCCTACCTATAAATTAGAGCAGTTATTATATTGTGGTCACGTTCTCTCATGTTTAATTTGTAGAGCTGTGTTTTTTTAACCAAATTATGAGAAGCAGTTAAAGAAATAGTACAACCAAAAATCAACAAAGTCTTCATAGAAGTGCAGTATCTATAAAATCCTACAAAATCAAATATACAGAATCTTAATTAGTATCTATCAAAGTTAACAAGTATTTCTTGATGATATTTTGTGTTGGTTCTTATTGTCATGTTGCCATTATGCTTGGTCACACTTCTTCACAGTGAAGGATGCAAAAAACCTATTAAAAGTGTTCAGTGGCAGCCATCCTGACAGTCCAAGAGCAGTTAGACACAGGAAAGTTCCATTAAAACAATGGAAATTCAATAATCAGGAAACATCCACCTTGAGTCCCAACTTTGCAAAAAGGCAAGGTATACATAAACCAATACAATACTTTGTTTCAATGAGCTTTAGGTGTGATCCTGAGCTACTGGATTGTAGCATTAGTGTGTAACGCCATAGGAAATGAGAAATAACAGCCTTGCTCTTCCAATGTCTTTATTCAAAACTCTTAGTGTAGCAGTGATTATTTTTAATATGCCTGCTTTAAACTTTTATAGAGAAATTATGCTTCATGCTACTTTAATCTCAAATATAAATAGAATTAACTAGAAAGGTTATCTTTAGGTTCAAAATATTACTTTACAATCAAACTATTATAATGGGAACTGACATCCTGCTCCCCCAGTAGTAAACTCACAATGACATTTTCCCAGAGTTGTCTAAAAAAAATAAAATACAAGAATCAACTTTGGAATTCACTTGGGAAGTTACAAGTGTGTAACTACTGTAGATATGTAGCTACACAATGATTCTTGGCCTGCCCCCCATCTTTAACTACCAGACAGCAGCTGCTGCGATTAGAGGAGATCTGTTCTTGTTGATCAGGAAGGAGCTAACTGATGTTTCCACCTCCTCCTATGAATGTCCTTCAGTGCAACAGGCAGAAGCAGGATAACTGTTGCAATCCCCCTTGCATCGGAGCTTGCTTGTGTGAGTGGGATGCCACATCAATAGTTTCCCAACTGGGAAAGAGCAGACACTCCACCCCTTGCTGGTAAGTGGGGGACTTTCACAGTCCCTACACATCCTCTAAACTAGTGAATACATAGAGATTGTGAATATGAGCAAGTCACAAATGTGTAATGCATTTGTATCTGACTTAGTGAATTCCAGCCAATGTTTTTAAATATTTAGAACATGTTAAGTGCTTTAGTGCAACTGGGAAGGCTACAGCAATTTCACACAATTTCACAATACACTTGTAAGTCTGAAAATACTGACGGGATCCTGTTTTTAAAAAGTAAAGGTTTCCCCTTGACATTTTTGTCTAGTTGTAACTAACTGTAAGGGGCGGTGTTCATCTCCATTACTACGCTGCAGAGGCAGTGTTATCCGAAGAGGACTCTGTGGTCATGTGGCCAGCATGACTGCACAGAACACTCTTACTTTTTCACTGAAGTACTGTTGTCCCTCCCCATTTGCAGACTTCGGGTCCATGGTCTTGCTCGTTGCGAGGAGGGACAACAGCTATAGTTAAAACATCTGCGGGCGCCCGTGCGCAGTCCTGCACATGCCTCACAGGTGCACACCATTAGTTTCAAAGGGGGCTGAATATTAGTAAGCCACCATTTTCACGGGGGGGGGGGGGGGGGGGGGGGGGGCGGCCGGAACGGATTCCCCTGCAAATTGGGAGGGGCAACTGTACCTATTTATCTACTTGCAATTTGTCTGTTTTTGAACTGCTAGGTTAGCAGAAGCTGGGACTAGTGACAGCACTCACTCTGTCACATGGTGCTTGGGCCAACCTGTTGGGCAAGTGCAAATAAGTAACCTACAGTTACACATTTGCTACTGCTACGTATTCACAATACCTACACAGCCCCTAGTTTAGTGGCCATGCAGACAGCAGTGTGGCATAGTGGTTTAAGTGTTGGACTACGACTGGAGATTCCCAGCTCTGGGTGAGTGGGCAACTCACAGGCTCTTAGCCTCAGGGGAACGCAACGGCAAACCTCCTCTGAACAAATCTTGCCAACAAAACCCCATGATAGGGTCATCAACCCCATGATGGTTGCCATAAGTCTGAAATCACATGAAGGCACACAACAACCACAAGGAACCGTGAAAGTTCCCTAAACTCCACTAAACGGTAAACAGGCACTGTGATCAACAGAGATGCCTTGCCTATTGAGAAGCAGCGCACCCCCTCTCATATGAGCAATATCTTTAATGGTAAGTGTCCTTTTTCTGCCTTTCACGCCAGAGATTGCTCATGAGAGGGAGTGGGAATGTAAGGCAGCTATTTCTTGATCAACAGGGTAATAGATCCCTGTTGATCCCAGCAACTGCTTACTGGAAGTGGGGTTGGGAGTGGTAACACTAAAATTCATTATGGAACAACGTTATGGTACTATGTAGTATGCAATGATTGTATAGGATTCTGGCAGTTGTTTCTTATGCTACAGAATCAGTGGCAATTTAGAGGGTTTTTTTTCTCTCTCTTGAACACTTTAATTTTTAAAAATGGCTTGTAAACTGTTAGTGGCCACTTTGATGCATTTGTTCTCAGGATGACATGAGTTCAATTACTTTTATTCTTGGGGGGGGGGGTTGTGTGTAGTTTTTTCAGTCTATAATGTTACTTCACTCACACACTTATTGGATATGTTAAAATCACTTGATGGGACACTTGTTATCCTAGTACAGAATTTGGCTTGAATTAATTACTCACAAAAATTTACTAAGAGTGATCATTCCTGTCACCTTATCCTATCCACGTCTATTCAAAAATCAGCCTCAGTGAGTTCAGTGGGGCTTATGACAAGGTAAAAAAGCGAGCATAGACTTGGAACTATATAATAATAGTTTTGCACATATTTTATACATAGTACCTGACTTGCTTAAGAGTTCACAAATCTAATATCAAAATTCTCTATTTTTCCAGTCTGATTACAGCAAATGGAAACTGGCCAAACTGGCAAATGTGCAAAGAACAAAAATGCTTTGGGAAGTAAACAGCTGAGTGAGAACACCAAATAACTACAAATGTTCCTTAGGTATATGCACAGATTTCATCTTCTGTGCAATTAGAAAAAAGATTAACTGCTTGATCAACATCAAGAAATCCATTCTGTAGAACAGTGTCCATTTGATTAATCTTCTCTTTTTCCAACTTTCGGATCTGTTCCATCATCATTTCACCCTTCTCCTACATAAAACACATTTAAAGTAAAATTAAGATAACACTTGCACATAAGATTAACATGTATTATAAATTATGTCCACCCATTAACATCCATATCTGGGGTGCAAATTCCATATAGGTAGAGTTACTAAAATGTTGCAGTGTGAAGAAGGGCCCTCCCTCCATCCACCATCATCTGGAGGGAGAGAAGGCAGGCATCTCATCGGGCCTAGCCTGAAGAAGCAGAAGGGCCCTCCCTCCATCCACCATCATCTGGAGGGAGAGAAGGCAGGCCATCTCATCAGGCCTAGCCTGAAGAAGAAGAAGGGCCCTCCCTCCAGTCCATCTGCTTTAGTCCAGTCTTTGGAGGGAGAGAAGATCTGATGGACTCAATCCCTTTCCCCACCACCATCCCCTTCTCCTTTTGTGTCTTGTCTTTTTTAGATTGTAAGCCTGAGGGCAGGGAACCGTCATTAATCCACTTGTAAGCTGCTCTGATAGCCTTTGGCTGAAGAGCGGGGTATAAATACTTCATATTATTATTATTATTATTAGTGTGCTCTTCAACCAGAATGCTCTTATTCAGGGCTCAGATCAGCCCAAAAGGCAGTGTTACGATGGGTGCTCTGTGGGATTTGTGAATGACACCTTTACTACTACCTTATATAGTGCTAAAAGAGTTCAGGTTAAGAGCTGACAGCCACCCAAGTCTTCATTACTACACGAAGATAAAATCTTGTGGTGCAGTCTCTTACTGCTGTCTCCAGGATAATACAAGAAGCTGTTGGGACTTGAGCAAGTCGGTGACCTGTCTGTCTGTCTTATACATTAGTGCTTTTAACCAAAATGTTCATTATTCCATCATTTAGCTGCTGTCATCAACAGATTAAGTGAAATTTACAGTTTGCATGATTTCCAAATACGTAACAAAAAAATAGCCTTGCTGACTTGGGCCAGAGGCCTGTCTACTAGAGCACTCTGTTCCCACAGTGGATAACCAGATGCTAATAGGCAGCCCATAATCATAGCAATAAGGGTAATAACATCCTAATGTTCCCCAGCAACTGGTAGGCAAATGCAGAATGCTTTTTACACAGCCTCTGATATACAGCCATCATGGCTTGTAGCACTGTTGATAACTTTATTCTCCAGTGCATCTGCCTTATTTTCTTTAAAGCTGTCCATGTTGACAGTTGTCATACATCTTGTGGCTGTAAACTCCATAGTTTGTGCTGTACAAAAATGGCACCTCCTTTTATAATTCTGAATTTTTCACCATTTAACTTTAGAGGCTGACACCAGGTTATACTGTGAGCGAATGAGAAAAACGTCTATCTGCCTCCACCCAATGCATAATTTCAGATGCCTCTATCATGTTTCCCTTTGCCTTTTTCCTAATCTAAAACACCCCCAACACTGTAAACTTTCCTTTCAGGAAAGTTCTATCCCCTTAAATATTTTGACTGCCCTTTCCTGTACATCTTCCAGATCTACAGTAGCTTTTCATGGCTGTAGTGACCAAAAACAGTGCAAAGTATTCCAAATGTAGTTATAAATGCATTCTGATACTGGCAGTTTTAATTTCAATTCCTTTTCCACTGATCCCATAAGGTGGATTTTCCACTGATCCCATAAGGTGGATTTTGCCATTTTCACAGTTTCTACATGCTGAGTAAAATGTTTTAGCTAAGCTACCCTAAGTTCAGGATTCCTTCTGGAGTCACTCATTGCCAGCTAAGATCCTTTCAGCACACAGGGGAGATTATTTGCAGGAGCAGTTTCTACAAAGGGGCCACACACCTGGACTTCTCTTCCCTCTTGCTTTGCCAAAGCCAATCAATCAAGTGAGTATCCTTTGAAACAAGGCTCACCCTCATGCACCTTGCTTTGCTTCAAAGTGTTGTGTTTTTTTTTAAAACAAACAAACTGGAAACAGACTTCTGGTTTCATTTTTTGGAAATGCTGTGGTGCACAATGGAATGTGAGGTGGGAGACATTTGCCTCTCAATTCTCAGAATTTGCCTACTCATGCTGCACACCTTCAATTGTCTGCCAGGGTGTGTGTGCTAAAATCTTAGTTTAATTTACAAAACTTATACATCTTCTTATCTAGCAGGTCCACTATATTTATACAACAGCCTCTCTCTAATGGCCAGGAACTGATGGGAACCACTCACATTAGGAGGTGCAGTATGCTCTCTTGGATAAATAAGGTAAGAGTGAAATTGCACGCACAATTGCGGGCTACTCAACTGCTGCTCTCAGACAGGTTCCAGCCTAAGCATATAATTGGCCAGAAAGACTCTCAGTTTTCTCAGAGATCTGTGAAACTTGCTTTTGACAATGTCACTTTGGCACGGTCCATATGCTGTTTAAGTGAATTGAAGACCTAATGGTGAAACTATACAAAGCTACAACAAACTCTTGTTGCCAGCCTGTCAGCTATTTTAATGGAGAATCAATAAACTCAGTCTTCTCTATCTGCTGATTCTTTGCAAATGTGATCCCCCAGTTCGTTATTCCCTCCAGCCATTCTTTCATGGCCCCTTTGTATATAATTGCACATACACAGTTTACCTTGCTTTAGCAGAGTGAGGTGAATGAGAACGCAAACCAGTATACTGTTTGTCAAAAGGAAAAATGATTAGAAAACAACACCAACCAGATCCTTGACCCCTTTTCAGTGTCCCTTTCTGCCTTGCAATTTATCCTCCTCTCTACTCCTGGGTGATAATAGCAAGAAAGGTGACATGCTGGGCATGTAACTATATGCCTATATAATACTATTAAATGTAACCAGTAGTACAGGTATTCGATATATTACTGGAAGGTAGCTTGTTTAATGCAAAGCCAGTGACAGTTACTAGATGCACATACAGTTTGAAGAGGTACTTACATTTAACTGGCTTTGCCAGAGTTTATAAAACAACTATATCCTCTTGACCTTTCAAAAATATGTTTGATCCTGTGACTGAAAAGTTATATGCTAGAGAAGTCCCTTCTCATCCACAAACTGAACAATTAAATCACATCATCCTTCTTCAGGCTTGCAAAAATCCTTGTTGAATTTTATCTTAAAGTTAACACACTTCATAATACACAAATTTGACTTATATCAACATACCTTAGAGGATTCCATTATGAGAGTTGCGCTTTCATGTCTTTTGTAGAGTTCATGTCTTCTGTCTGGCTTAGTTTGAAACCGTGGCTGCTTTTTAACTGGATCTTCAGGACCAAATACTGGAGAACTAGTTTTTAGCAGCTGGGTAATATTTGGCACAAATATAAAAGGTTTAAAAACAGACCTAGAGAGAAAAAAAAACCCAATGTAAAATCAAAATTACCAGACATGCACATGTTACTTGCACCTGCTTTTTAACCTTTATCCAGACAGGTGGACATTTTAGCTCATCAGAGTCAAGTTCTGTGACAGAATTCATATTACGTCTACAAGGCAGGCATGTTATAGCATTGCCATCAGAAGGGTTATAAACAATGTCCCCAAATTTCAGCCCCTGCTAAGTATGTTTTTTTTTTAAGGCAAAGGAGATCTGGAATAAAAATTGTCCCACCAAAACTACAGCATTTGTGTTGGTTCCATTTTTTGCAAATAGGACAACTGAGCACTACCCATAAGAAACATTCACTTCATAGGAACATGCATCTTCTGGCTCTGGGTGTTTAAATATTGTTAATGCTACACCCCCAAATGTTCCTATGGACATGGGGCATATTTATTCCTACAATACAGATTCTAATTTGGGTCAGACAGCAGCCCATATTAAAAGAGAGGGTTTGAAAAAAAAGAATGCTTTGATAAGGATTAAGTCTGAAGAATTACTTTGCTTGCTAGCATTATAATATCTTGTGTACAGGATTCAACAGTGAACTTTTCATTTCATTACAGCTCTCCTCCCCCCCCCCACACACCTCCCACAGCTCCAAAACCAGTTCTAGAAAGCTAGAAAACCCTCCTAAGCAAGTTATGTGGTGATGTGCCAGGCTGTAGGACAAGAAATTTCCACTGTACCCACCAATACAATATTGGATTTAGTCCTATATGCTTATTCAGCATCAGTCCCAAGGCAGACTAATCCTTCAAGCCTTAAACTTAAACCAGAGAGGTTAGTGGAATGTGTTTTCAGAACAACAAAAGCCACTCGTGCAACAAATTGATTTGTGCATTTCTAAGAAATTATTAGTAAGTTACTATTTAATACTTCTTGATAAGAACTGATCAAGCATTAAGCATTCTCTTGAGTGTGCCCTTTGAAAGTGTTGGGAACGATAGCTATTGTGTAGTTGTTGTTTTTCTTCTCTAATTTTTCTATGACTGGTATTGATCCTCCACATCTATATGAGAGAGAAAATTCTCCTGTTATGACTTATCTCTGGACCTTTTTAAAGTCTGAAGCTGTTTTATTAAAAATTGCTAAAGTAGTAAGATGTATAAAGAAAAGATACTCTGCTAGAATTTTGTTTTTATGTCAGTTTATTTGTATTACCTGTCAGGGTCTGGAGTTCCAGTGAAGAAATGTATGCAAGGGAGATTTGGCTCTTGTGGGAGTATGGAAACCATGCTTCCAGTAGTCATAAAGCTACCTTCCATATTAATGCCACTCTCCTTATCCCGAAGGATTGTCATCATGATCTCAGCTGTTATATTGCCTATGGAACAGAAAACAGTATGCATGTTTGTATAAAAGAGTTTTTGATTAAACTGTATATATACATATATTAAAATCCCATAAATAGCACCTGTTCAAAACCCATTTATGAATTTGCTTTGAACAAAGTGATAACTACAACAGGAATGGCAGAAAACAACACAGCTGCCCCTTTACCTTCTGCAAAGGTACTAAAAAGTAGTGTTTAAATATGAAACATCCATTTTTTCAAAGAAAAAATATAACTGAAACAAGTTTCAAATTTCACAAGGTTTTCTTCAAGGAAATCTAGACTTGTTACAAAGACAAACTGTACCTTTCTATGTAAGTTATCCCTTTTGGATAACACATAGGGATCATCTGTCCAGCATTATTTTCAAAGATTTTCATTCAGCTGATGTCCAAGTAGAGCATGAAGATAGTTTCTCCCTTGCTGCTATTTATTACCAGTAATAAATATATTGGGAAAGAACATTAGGCTGATGGAAGGGCCACCAAATGCATGCAACAGCAGGATTTATATTTGAATGGTACAGGAAGGCCTTTTAAAACAAGGATGGGCAAAATGTGGTCTTCCAGTGTTGCAGAATGGAAATCTGATGATCTATCATTGCGAAAAAGTATAGAAAATATTGTAACAATATAAAACTAACCAAACCCAAACTGGAGTTAACTCAATGAAGTTAACAAAGAATATTGTATTAGGAACATAAATTCAAAGCAATACATTTTAAAGAAAAAAATCAGATACAAAACATTTTAAAGAGAGAGAGAGACAGAGAATCTTAAAGTATGAAAAAGTACTGAACCAAACACCAATGTTGTCAAAGAGTATTTCCATTCCTTTCCTCCAGTTTGGAGTGTGTTCACTGTAGATAATCATTGCCTCTAAGGCAAGGGAGTGGGGGGAAGAGACCCCCACACAAATAGCTCTGAGTCAAGTTATTTACTGTTACTCTTCAAACCAATGAAGTAAAAAGTTATCTTTTAGCTGGCAATTATCTACACTGTACTAACTTTACATTAAAGGAATCTGTAGGAGTGACACCAACAATGAAGCTTTGAAAGCAGAAGAAAATGGCTGTCAGAAGGGCTTCTGGCTGCCATCAGCTCCTATAGTAGACAGAGGCAGGTCATGTGTAAGCTGCTATGGGTAAAAGAATGTGGGATAAGGATGTAACATGTGAGAGCAATCGGGCTGCCTAAGTAGGTATCCCTCTCTCACCACTCCATGTGCATCTTTCCCAAAGCTGCACACTCAATGGAAGAGGACAACCATGACAAATAGAACGATGAATCTAGGATAAGGATCAAAAAGCCAGGAAATCAATGCTGGTGAAGAGAGTGCTCCAAGAGAATGAACACAACTTCCATTGTTACTTTAGTACAGGGGTAGGCAACCTAAGGCCCGGGGGCTGGATGCGGCCCCCTGAGGCCTTTGGATCGGCCCCAGGCCAGTCCTGCTGCCGCCTGCCATGATGATATCGATTATTGTTGTTATTACTTGTTCTTAGGGTTTTCTTGGCAAAATCTCCACAGGGGTTTTGCCATGGCTTTTCTGGGGCTGAGAGAGTGTGCATGCATATTTTTTTATTTTTTTAAAATATATATATATTTATTTATTTATTTTGGGTGCTCCCCCCCCCATTGTCAAAAACGTTGCCTACCCCTGGTTTAGTATTTAATATGTTAATGTTCCTTTTTTAAAAAAGTAATGTGTTATTTATCGCCCATCACTCCAAGTGCAACATGCTACTTTATTTGTTTACTTACTCATTTAATTTTTTTAAATCCTAAAAAAGAGGAAACTGACCAAGCCTCTCCCACAATTACCCTCCCAAATTCATTATTTTGGAAATAACAAGTTACTTGTGTCTCCAAAACATTACAATGTTTGAAACAAGAAGAGCCCTCCCTCCAGTCCATCTGCCATGGTCCAGGCCTCAGAAGGAGAGAAGAACTGCTAGACTTGATCCCTTCCCCAGTGCCATTCCCTTCTCCTTGTGTGTCATGTGTTTTAGATTGTCAGCCTGAGGGGCAGGGAATTGTCTAATTAACTATCTGTAAGCCACTCTGGGATCCTTTAATAATACATAAATAATGTTTGTTTGTTTTATTTCTATACTGCCTTTTCCCCAGAAAGAGACCCAAGGCCGCCCACAAATAAAAACATATTAAAAACTTATCAGAGATCAAAACCACAAAAAAGCACAATACCCACCCCATATAAAAAAAGTCCCATGATCACACATTAAAAACCTGCCTCAATAAAACTAGTTTTGCTTGCTGACGGAAGGCAAGCAGGGAGGCGCCCAGTCTTGCTTCTCATGGAAGGGCATTCCAGAGGGCAGGAGCAGCCACCGAGAAGGCTCTCGTGTCCTCACCACATGAGCCTGTGATAGTTGCGGGACCGAGAGAAAGCCTTCTGAACCTTATGGCTCTGGTAGGTTCATATGGGGAAATATGGTTTCTCAGATAGTCTGACCTAAGTCGTGTAGCGCTTTACAGGTCCTGACCATCACTTTGAATTGTGCTTGAAACGAACGAGTAGCCAGTGAAGCTGTTTCAACAAGGGGTACATAAAATAATGTTCACAGTGGTTACATTATTTTGCAAAAGGGCACAACTGTGTTACCTCTGTTGGTAGTTTGCTTTTACTTCTGAACTCCGTGAATGAGTGGAAGTGCTGAAGGCAAGATAAATGAGGGGAAAAACAAATGGGAGAGAGAATGGGCAGAGGGACAAGGTGCACATCAGTAAGAGCCACAGAGTGAAGAAAAGTTAGAGATTACAATTATAATTTTGAAATAGCCAACCAAATCTTGGCTACAGGTTTTTAATCTATATGAATGCAACCTTAGTTTTCCTTTGAAAGAAAGATTTAGTTTTCTAATTTAGATTTTTAACTTTTTCCCTGTAAATTTCTAATGCTCCATGACCTTTTGAGAATAATAATCTTAATATTAAAAACAAATCCTCCAAATCAATTTTAGAAGATTTCTTTTTAAACAACCAAAAGTTAAACCAGAGACTAGTGTGTTACAATAATGATTTTCCTCAAGGTATGGGAGAAAAGGCTTAAACTGCATCAGACTGATAACTTGAACACCTGGTGTGACTTAAAAACAAATGAGGTAAGTATCTGAAAAATGGGGATTTAGAATGTAGTCACTGATAGAGCCTCAACAAGGCCATTGCATTACACAGGTATTAAAAATGTTCAGTATTCAGAACCTACAATTCCCAAAATGAGTGTAGGATTTGCATGATCACAAGGGTATTATAGCTGTAAGTAATCCACTAGGAAGTACAGAATAACTGCTGCAACTGGGGGTGACAGGGCTCAGTGGAATGAATACTGAAACACAGGGGTGCAATTTTATTTGGGTTTAATATCCCCCCCAATGTGTATGTGATTTTACATGCAATTTTGATATCCATGTAGTAAAAAAATAGTATGAGTTAATGGCTGTTGTAAGAATCAAATGTTGAAAGTGTTCAAAAGATAGTGTAGTTCTTTTTATATAGCCTATATTGCTATATCTTTTTATTAAGGCCAGGACCCTCAAAGTTTGAGGGGCAAACAGTAACTATTAGGGAATAAGAACTGAACTACAGTATCTCAGTTATGGTGTAAAGCCTGAGCCAAAATACAGAAGAGAGAGCCCTACTCCAAAAAAATTAACATTAGACACTTGACTTTGAGGACAGATATTCACTATTCTTATTTTATCTTAGTATTGCTGTAAATGTAAATAGGTAGCAAGCACTGGGACAAAACACTTGCCACAAAAATCTGTTCTTAAAGATAAGGAAACCAAAAGGGGAGACAAATGCTGATCTAGATAGTTCAGGGCCAGTCTTGGGAGGGCAGAGGATGATCTCTTCCTTTCATTACCACCACTGCTATCTTCAGATTGCATACATCCCTATGTGAGTGCAAAGACTGTCAAAGCATCCACAGTATGAGCAATCACACAAATGACTGGACACTATAGGATCCTGGCTGATATATCAAAAATAAATCTAAACAAAGATGAAGTCAAAAAACTTGTTCAAGCATAGCTAGGTAGTAAGACATTTAAGGTTAATTTCCAACCTTGGAGTATAAGTCTTTTTGATATAACAGGAGTGCACAGGATCCAACCATGCTGACCATCATGGAATCATCACAAAATATAATTTAAATTTAACTTAAAAGTACATTTATAAATATCAGATTTTTCTAAAGCAGAATTGATAAACTGCAAAACATTCCATTCAAAAGGAGCTATCATTGTTACATCCACATCATATGTCTCAAAGAGGCAGTGTCTGCATGGCATTGCCAACATTTAGCTGAACTAGCCAACTTCTTCTTAAAGAGATATTGTGGTGTGGAATTCATCGAAGAATTAGACACAGTTGACACTCAGATTCACAAGTACCTTTTCAAGTGATATAGGGCCTTTGCAGACTGCCAGAAATAGTGCAAATTGAGTCCACTTTAACTGCCTTGACTCAGTGCTAGGGAATCATGGGAACTGTAGTTTATTGTGGCACCAGAGCTCTCTGACAGAGAAGGCTCCATGTCTCAGAAAAAAAATACAATTCCCATGATTCCCTATCACTGAGCCAGGGCAGTTAAAGTGGACTCAATCTGCACTATTTCTGGCAGTCTGCAAAGGCCCATAGTTCTCTCAGAGGGACTGTACCACTGAAGTCTGGTTTCAAGAGCTATGTGTCTGACATACTGTCTCCCACAAGAAATTTGTATCTTTTTAAAGTGAGAGACTTAAAATGACCTTAAACTCAAAACATGCAAGCTCTATAAGGAGAGCTGTTCTAAATGAAATGAAGGTCATTGTACACCTTGTAAGTATGTAAGAGTTTGACTTAAAAGTCAAAAGAAAGGAAAAACATCTTCCTAGTAAGTCATAAAGTTCAGATTCCCAGTGGATCTACTTTATTATAAGGAAAGAGATCTTAGTTAATTATCTAAAAATACAAATCTAAATTTCCTCATGACTTAACAAAAGTACCTTCATATGTCTTCAGAAGTTTATAGCCTTCACAATATCTGCCTCTTGTAGTAGTCATTCTGGCAGTATTTACATATGAGTATGTGGCAGCAAAATCAAATTCTTTTTTGCCATTCCACCAGCCTTTGCTTGTTGCATAACTCCTGACTTCTGGATGCTCACGATCAATTTTGGTTGTTATTGAAAGCTGGTTGGAAATATTCCTTACTCCTTCTGTTAAAAAATGTGAAAATGAGTCAAAGGTTAAAACAAGTCTCTTAATTACACTTTTTTTCAATCTGCTACATAAAACCTTTAAAAAATGTTTAGAGTTAGATTCCTGGACTACAACAACAGATTTCCAGAACTTAAAAGTCCAGCAATATGGATCTATTTGTCATAGCTTGCTTTTCCCAGATTATTTTTATATCCTTCCTTTCCATGTGGAAAGCAAAAGCCAATCAACATGATCAAACTAATGGCATAAAATTGGGGGAAATTACTATAAAGCAGAAACATAAATTCTTACACTTTATGGTGATTTTAATGTTGTAAGCCGCCCCGATTGCTCTACAGAAGGGCGGGATATTTATTATGATTATTATTAGTAGTAGCAGTATGATTAGTATTATTATTATTACAATAATAACAATAATTCACATTAGGCAAATTATGGTTATCATAAACCAGGGCAGGAACAATGTAGCCCTCCAGATGTTGTTGGACTACAACTTCCAGCATTCGTCACCATTATACTGGCTAGGGCAGCTGGGACTTGCAGCCCAACAATGGCTACAATCCTGTATGGTTCAGCATAGGACATGGGGACCATATTGAGGTTGAGCCATATACACAGGTACAGCCATATACACACACACCCCAATTTACTGAAAACCCTCTGTGCTTCATGACAAGCAGGCAGAATCACATAAGCATGGCTAAGTCCCTAGACACAAAAATGCTTAGAGCAGTGCTGAGGTCTCCAGAGGCTACAAGTGAATCTTACCAGTGTAGTCTCCATTTCACGTCTGGCTAGGGGGATGCAGCCAGACATATCCATGATACCACCTGCTAACCACGAAGCATGGAATGGCTGTGTGGGGAGGCTTCAAAGGCTTTTCAGTAAGTCAGAGGCTTTGGGTGTTGCTCAAGGAGGAAAGGAATACCAACCTCCACAGCAATCAAAAGAGAACATCTCCATGCATAATGGAAACTTATGTGTGCATATCTCCCTAATAGGATGGTAGCTAGTATCTAGAAGGCTGCCTTTGATCCTCAATTGTAATAAATATCTTTCACCTAATTCTGGCATCAAAGCAAATATATATTTTATTATTTGAAATAGTTAAAGGATGGAATCAGGGTAGTTCCCAAACTTTTCTATGCCCCAAACCCCGAGGAAGTGTTTGATTAATGTTTGCATCCTCTCCGAATGCCACTGCTCTGCCCTTGGAGGGAGAGAAGAGGCAGGCCCAGCTCCAACATGCCTAGCCCAGAGGAAGATAAAAGGTTCTCCCTCCATTTCAACTGCCATCGCCCTGGCCTCAGAGGGAGAAAAGAACCAGCAGTATCTGCTCTGGACTTGATCCCCTTCCCCACTACCATTTCCTTCTCCTTTTGTGTCATGTCTTTTTTAGATGACACAAAAGGAGAAGGGGATCAAGTTCAGAGCAGATACTGCCAGTTCTTCTCTCTCTCTGAGGCCAGGTGCTGTGCCTGCCTCTTCTCTCCCTCCAAGGCAGCTGGAATGGATGGAGGGCCCTTCATCTGCCTCTGTCTTTTTTAGATTGTAAGCTTGAGGGCAGGGAACTGTCAAAATAACAGTTTAGAAGCTGCTCTCAGAGCATTTCTGTAGAGCATGATATAAATGCAATAAATAAATAAATAAATAAAATTTGAAAATGAAGAAGTCTAATTTTTGAACCGCAAATTGAACTACATACAATTCTGTGGGTAAACAAACTGAACTTTAAAAACAAGCTTTTAACTCAGTGCATAAAATGCAAATCTAAATTGAGCAATTAGATTCTAATTTATTCAGAAAAAAATGAGTGATGACTCATGACTCTTCACTCAAGGACACAAACCACTCTTTGTCACAGCTCCTGAAATTCCATCTTGCACCCCACTAGGAACATGGGCACCCCAGGTTGAGAACCCTGGATGCAACAGGAAGAGAAAGATGGAAAATTCAAGAAATGCCCATGGCAAAACTTCATGTAAAACAACATCAGCAGCAACATTATCACTATGACTGTCTACTGGTTCAGTCTTGTTTGTTAAATCACTACTGGGCAGAAGCAATTACTAGTAAAAATATAATCATAAATACAGAACTAGGCCTACTTTCTATGAGGCTAGAATAGCAAGTAGCAAGTACATTTCTATACCATTTATCAGTGAACTAGCACTCCCTAAGTGGTTTACAATGTGTAAGCCAGCAGCATCAGTTATACCACTTTAATCAGTACGGCATATGTTCAAGCACAAGGGGAATTTGCAAGTTGTAAATGTATAATCCACTAAGGCCCGAAACAGACGGGCGAAAATAGCCAGCTTCCACGTGACTTGGGGCGTGGCAATTATATGATGCATGTGTCCAAGCCACATGGAAGCCACCCCCAAACTGCCCAACCCAGAAATGCACCCCTGAAAAGGAGTGGAAAAAACCCACTCCTTTTCAGAGGCTGCTTAGGAACTGTGTGGGGGATGGATTGGGGCTGCCTGTGTGTGGTTGCTGTGGCTACAGGGCAAGTGGCACCAGTACAGCCCCAATCCGTCCTCTTTGGGTGGTCTGTTTCGCCCCTAAGTTAAGATTAGTAATCATACCTTCTATTTTCTCTGCAGCCCAGTGTTTTCCAGAAGTTTCCAATACCCAAGCTTCTTTTCTGTCTGCTATCAGAAAACTATTATGATATGTAAATGCCATATGACTTTCCATACAGTTTCCACCTTGACCATATTTGTCCAGCAAGTCAGCAATGACAGTGACAGCTTTTTCTGCAGTATCAGCTCTTTCAAGCCCAAGCCTAAAATCAAATCAATGTGTTATCTTTCTGTAAGATTCTTTTCTAAAACTCTTTAAAACAAAACTAATTACGTTGTTGTAATTGGGTAGAAATTACTCTGTCAACTGCATACATATCTCATGTCCTCATGTTCATCACCATTACTGACACAAAGGGAGGCTTGATGGAGGAAAAACTACTTGCACATCATCCTAGTATCCACACACCTAACATTAGTATACTGTACACACCAAAAAATAAAATAAAAATCTGTATTGTAAAATGGACTGGAGCACTTCCTAAACGCAAATTTTAAAAAGAGGGGCAAGCTAAGTCAGGGGTAGGCAACCTAAGGCCCGGATGCAGCCCCCCGAGGCCTTTGAACCGGCCCCAGGTCGGTCCTGCTGCCGCTGCTGCCACCCGTCATGATGATATTGATTATTGTTGTTATTACTTGTTCTTGGGGTTTTCTTGGCAAAATCTCCACAGGGGGTTTGCCATGGCTTTTCTGGGGCTGAGAGAGTGTGCATGCATATTTTTTAATTTTTTAAAAAATATATTTATTTATTTATTTTTGGGCTTTGGCCCCCAGTTCAAAAAGGTTGCCTACCCCTGAGCTAAGCAGTGGCTTCTTCCATAAAGCCATAAGGGAATGCCAGAAGAAGGGGAAAATGGATACAGGTGAGAAGACTTTGAGATAATGGATCCTCCATGAAGGAAAAAGCTACATGTGAAAGTTTGCTTGAGAACTGTTAAATCTAAAGAGAAAGTTCTTTCTTTCAGATCTACTACCGTGGGCAAGTCCTACTCCCTGTCTGAGGAAGGCAATGACACCACCTCCCCAACAAATCTTGCCAATAAAGTCCCATGATTCCAGACCATAAGTATGGAATAACTTTAAGGCACGCAACAACAAACACCAATAAGTAAGTATACAGAATAAGGGGGAGGAGCTATGTCTAAAGTGAAAAGTCACAAAGTAGGATGCTAGTTTTCCACTGCAGACAGAGATCACACACAGTACTGGAACAACAAAACACTGTGTAGGGTCTAATCTGCAGTGCAAAAATAATGAGGTTTGACACAACTGTCATGGCTCCTTGCTGTGGAGTTCTGGAGTTTGTAGTTTGCTGTGGCAGCAGAGCTATCTGACAGGGAAGACTAAATATTTCACAAAACTACAAATCACAGAATTCCATTTCATTAAGCCATGGCAGTTAAGCAATGTCAAACTGCATTATTTCTGCACTTCAGATCAGACCTGAGTTTGATGTGTTTTTTAAAATACTTCTGTCAAAATTAAACAGAATTTCCCTATTTACTTCTTATATTGTTTATATAATGAATACAGTGCTATCTTTACAGGAAACTAAAAGCTTTTGGTATTCATAATACCTGGACTAATTAAAATAATCAGTCCCAAAGTCAGTTATCACATTTGTTTTCCTTCCTAGTAGCACCATAACATTCACATACTTTTTAAGAGACTGAGCCTGTTTTATCACTTGGTAACTACAATGTGTGAAAGCGCCATCAAAGATCAAATAACATTGCTAGATGTTTCCTTGTCACTTTACACACAATACTTGTCAGAAACAGCTGTTCACCCATTTGGCTGCAAACTACCAAGTGCTGAGTAGTAATGGGATGAAGTATTAAACACACAGGCCCACCAGCTCCCACTTCCTGCATATTTGTAAAATAAGATTTGATAGAACAAATGTAAACAAATCTTGTCCAAACCTGACAAGATCCATGCCTAGGAGCGCTTCCTCATCACAGACTTCTTCCTTCCCCCACACTGCTTCATTCCCAATGCAAACTCCATGCTCGTTGGCCCCCATCTCAGCACCCCACAGCCATGATGGACGACTCAGGATAACTGCATACGTTTCTGGCACTTGTTCAATCTTGATGTAAGTACACTACAAGAAAGAGAATTCCATAACATGAATCACAACAGCCTAAAAATCACATGCTGAATTCCATATTGCTTATATTGGATCCAAAATTGCACAAGTACACTTCCTCCTGTTTTCACTGCAACCCTCTGTGCCTCTTGAAATGGGTGGCTGGAAGAAGATCTCCTCCACCTGTTCCAGAGAGACTTTCATCGAATCCCATTCTGGCCAGATCTCCTGACCCTCCAAGACATTCGGGTTCGAAACCCAGACATCGACTCCCTTCCCCTTGTGGCATGGAGAATCAGTCCCTAAAAGATTTGGTTCAGACTGTGATCCTGGCACCTCATAAGCCCTCAACAAAGAAATCCCATTTGATCAAATGGAACAAGTTCTTAAAACTTCCTTACTTCTAAGGCCTTTTCTCCATCCTGAGTTCAGGCTCCTGTTGTTTTGGCATTTTTAATGACTCTAGCTAACTCTGGCCTCTGCCTCTCCTCTCTGAAATGTTACCTGGTGGCCATATGTTCCCATTACCAGTTGGATAGCCATTCCTCTTTTTCAAGGATCCGTTGGTCAAGAAGTTTTTGAAAGGTTTCAATAACCTCCACCCTCCATCCTCAGTACCGACCTCAGCATGGAGCCTCGATGTGGTACTCTACTGCCACTCCTCAAAGTCCTATGAGCCCATGGCTATGACAGACTTGAGATTGCTAACCTGGAAAACTGCCTTTCTTGTCGTGATCACTTCAGCTCGTTGCGTGAGCAAACTTTGTGTCCTACGGGTTGACCAGCTTGACCTGCGTTTCCACAGGGATAAAGTGATACTCTGTCCCAACATCACCTTTTCTAAGGTGGTGTCATCCTTCCATCTCAACCAAGACATTGCTCTGTCTACCATGGCCCCGACCCCTGATACCAACCACTGACTGCACACGCTCGTTGTTCGACAGGTGATAGCTTTCTATTTGGGTAGGACTTTGGGTTTGAGACATTCTGAGAGACCGTTTGTATGCTACTTGGACCCAAAGATGGGACTCCGTTTCTCCTCAGAGATTCTCCCAGTGGGTGACAGCAACCATCCACTTATGTTATGAACTGTTAAGCACACTCTACCAAGGTGGTAGTGATATCCTCTGCCTTTTTGAGTGGACTGTCTCGAGAGGATGTCTGTAAAGCTGCTGTCTGGTCCTAGACATTGACTTTTATCACACACTACCGGCTGGATACCAGAGACAGACATGATGCAGCTTCTGAGAGGGCAGTGTTGCTTTCTGGTTTGCACTAAGGTTGGTTTATTGGCATGACTTTATTCACTATTAATGATAGTGTTACAAGAACCAAACATAAAACATATAAATACTCAGTTTGAAGTACATTTATATCTTTATTCAAGTTTATAGATATACCTTTTGCACAATATCCAATATTTGAAGTTTCAGTAAAGCTCACTGGTGTTTTACAGATATACTCTGTGTTTTCCATTTTGGTTCATGACACTCCCTCCTCCACTGACTTGAGATTATCAGTCTAACCCATCTGTGTGATTCACAGAGACCATGAAGGACAGGTTGCTTATCTGTAACTGTTGTTCTTCAAGTGATTGTCTGCAAATTCACACAAATTCCCCCATCCTCCCCTCTGTCGTGTCCTGCTCTCGTTGTTCCTTTTTTTTCCTGCTGCTATACAGCATACTTTGAAACTGGGAAAGCATGGGAAGACCCGAGCTTATATAGAGGGTGAGTGGAGCTACTGCCAAAAAGTCTTCCCTACTGATTCCAGAAGTTTCCAAAGCTTACTGCGCAGGTGCAGGATAATCCATTTGTGTGAATTCGCAGAAGACCACTCAAAGAACAGGTAAGCAACCTATCGTTCTTTTTGGCTTTTCTTTCTTACATTTAATATCCCTCCTACTACAAATAGTCATACTGATTTTGGGAGCCACTGCTGTTCACAACAGATAGAATGAGCTAGATCAACCAAAGCTCTAATGATAAAAGGTACCTTCTTATGTTGTCAGCAGCCCATTTATTTTTAACTTGTCATTCATAACTGACTTCCAGTTCCAGTCGTTTTAATTGGTGTGTCACCATGTGATTTTACTTGGGAAGAAAATATTTGTCTTATTACTTCACCCTTTAAGATATATGGAGAAAACATCCTAACATGGTTTTATGGTCTTCCTAGACACTGATAAGCTGTAGGATTTTGTTCTTACCTCAACTTTTTCTAGCGGACTATGAGTTGCAGCAGGGAAGTACACAATCTCTTGAACTTCATCAGATGGTCTGTCTGAGTTCTTACCAAAGATGATCCTATTGCCAAGTGTGGCAGGAGGTAGAGCCACAAAGGTATCACAGGATAAAGGTTCAATGCTCCTGAAAGCCATCCTGGAAAATAATATAGTAAGACAAATAGCTACCACTCTGTGGGTATGATACAATGATAAAGAATCATAATTTCTATCAAGAAAGTAGTTTTATGAAAGATAGAAATTCTGAAGAAACTTGCCAAGAAAACCCTGTGATAATGTTGCCTTAGGGTCACCCTAAGGTGAAAATGGCTTGAAGGCACATAACAACAACAAAGCCCCACGTATCACAGGTGTGTCAGAAAGAAACTTGTATGTACTGTTATATAAATAAGCTTGCATATGTCTGTGACCACATACAGTGCATGAATGAATAAAACACCACACTGCATGGACTTTCATGCATCCTTCCCCCATGGAAATATACCACTGGTACTGACTCCTCAGTTTTATTTATTTATTTGTTTGTTTGTTTTATATCTCACCTTTCTCCCCAGAGGGGCCCAAGGCGGCTCACAAATATATTTTTTTAAAAAAATCCCACTGTTTACACTGTGGAGGAGCAGAGTAGAGATATCATGTGCTATGCACCATACCTTTCTTTGGTATAGGTGTGAAGGGGTATATAAAGTACCATGTATATATATGTGAGAAGCAAAAAAGGAAAAATATCAGTTAAGATACTTATTGATTGCAGGAAAAGGGAAATTGTCTAGGAGACTAGTTTATTGTGCCACAGAAACTTCTGACCCTCTTAAAAGACTGTCATAGACCTCTATGCATAGGAAACATAAAAACTATTAACAATTGAGTATAATGGCTATAAAGTGTAAGTACCGTATATATGATATTGGTATGCCATACTCACATGTATCATACAGGAGCTATCAGCAATAATAGTATTCCTAATTTGCATAGCAAAACTACATCTGGCCGTTATTGTTGTTGTGTCATTTCCAATTTATGACAACTTTTATCATAGGGCTTCATTGGTAAGACTTGCTCAGAAGGGGGTTGCCCTCACTTTAGGCTAAGAGAGTGCGAGTCAGTCACCCTGTGGGTTTCCATGGCTGAGTGGGGGTTTGAATCCTGGCCTCCCAGAGTCTTGGTCCAACACAAAAGCCACTACACCATGCTGACCCTGAAAACTGCAGAGAGAAATAAAAATCTGATGGGTTGGACTGTGACTCTGGAGACCAGGGTTTGAATCCCTGCTCAGCCATGGAAACCCTGTGGGTGGCCTTGGGCAAGTCACATTCTCTCATCCTCAGAGGAAGACAAAGGCAAAACCCCTTTATAGGGTTGCCTTAGAGTGGCCATAAGTCAGAAATGTATTGAAGGTACACAACAACAGCAACAATGAATCCTAAATTAGTATAACCAAATTTATTGATGTCTATGTTAATAGTTTGAGGCTTCTCTACAGGCTTGTTCTTATTTGAAAATTGTAGTTTTCAGGCCTGAAACTATATGCATATACATATATATATCCCCATATAGTGTATGGATTATATCTAACAATGCCTCTAAAAAAGAGGAATCTAGTCTACAAAATGGCATGTCAGAATATGGGCCAGTGTTATGTAGTAGATAGGGATTTGAGAGATCCAGGTTTAAATCCCCAATGAGTCAGGAAATTCACAAGTTAATCTTGAGCTAGTCACACTCACTCTCATCGCAAATGACCTCACAGGATAGCTGTGGGGATAAAATGGAGGAAAGTCAGGTGTTTAATGAAGCCAATAATAAAACAATAACTAATAACTACAAAGTTCAAACTCAGGGGTAGAGAGAGGAGAGGAGGTGTCAGAGTCTTTCCCTTCCCAGTCGGCTCAGCCAAAATCAAACTGCTACAGTCTCTCCTATTTTGTTTATTCATCCTCATTAATCATTTTTACCATCTTGGCCCCACTCTAACATTACTTGCATACAACTCTTGGGATGCATCTACACTGTAGAAACAATGCAGTTTGTTGCTGTTGTTGTTGTGTGCCTTCAAGTCATTACTGACTTATAGCAACCCTAAGGTGAACCAATCATGGGGTAAGATTTGTTTAGAGGAGATTTGCCATTGCCTTTCCCTGAGGAGGCTAATAGAGTGTGACTTGCCCAAGGTCACCCAGCAGGTTTCATGGCCAAACTGGGATTCGAACCCTGGTCTCCAGGGTCACAGTCCAACCAGTGGCATCCCTGAAGTTGGGGTCACCCAGTGTGTGGGGGGTGGGTGGGCAAACACCCTTGTCCTCCCTCCTGCCTGCCCAAAAAACTGAAGCCCCCATTGCTACCGAGGGGTGTGTGGCTGTGACTCCCAAAGGGCCTACTCAGGGTCCAGTGCGGCTACTGGGTGAGTGGGAGAGCGTCCTTTCTTTCTTGCCCAGTAGCCATGCCAGTCCCTCCAATGACGCCACTGAGTTTAACATTCAAATCACTACGTCACACCAGCTCTCTAACGTAGTTTGAAACCACTTTGAGTGTTGTCGCTCCATCTTATGGAATTCTGGGATTTGTGGTTTGAGAAAGGCAAGCCTTCTCTGCATGCTGGTGCCTCACAAAACTACAGATCACAGGATTCTGTAGCAATGAGCCTAGACAGTTAAAGTGGTGTCAAACTGCATTATTCCTACAGTGTAGATGCACCCCTGGTGGCATCTGTGAAATGTTGGAGGGTATGGAATAGCCAGAGTGGTGTAGTGGTTTGAGTGCTGGATTATGACTGTAGAGACTAGGGTAAGATTCCCAACTTGGCCATGGAACCCACTGGGTGACCTTGGACAAGTCACACTGTCTCAACCTCAGGGGAAGGCAATGGCAACCCCTCTCTGCAGAAATTTGCCAAAAAAAAACAAACTCATGATAGTTTCAGGTTAGGGTTGCCAGAAGTCAGAAACGACTTGAAGGCACACAATAACAACTATAGACAGAGACACACACAAACACACAATGACCTTGGGCAAGTCACACCTTCCCAGCCTCAGAGGATGGCGGTGGCAAACCCCCTCTGAAGAAACCTGCCAGGAAAACCTCATAGTTTGCCATAAGTCGGAAATGACTTGCGAGGCACACAACAACTATAGATAGACGGACCGACCGACAGCCAGACAGATAGATAGATAGATACACACAGGATGAGCCTGGGCAAGTCATATTCTCTCAGCCTCAAGGGAAAGCAATAGCAACCACCCCAAGAAACTTGCCAAGAAAACCCCGTGATAGATTCGCTTTAGTGTTGCCATAAGTTGGATGACTTGAAAACACACAACGATATAGACAGACAGACAGACAGACAGACAGACAGACACACACACACACACACACACAGGGTGACCCTGGGCAAGTCACAGTCTCTCAGCCTGAGTGTAAGGCCATGCCAAAACTCCCTCTGAACAAATCTTTCCAAGAAAACCCCAGGATAGGGTTGTCTCCTTAGGGTCTCCATAAGTTGGAAACTATTTGAAGGCACACAACAACAACAATAGATAGACAGACACAGAGGGACCTTGGGCAAGTCATATTCTCTCAGCCTCAGGGGAACTACAGCTCCCAGCATTCCATAGCATTGAGCCAGGGCAGTGAAAGTATTGTCAAACTGGATTATTTCTGCAGTGAGAGCCAGCGTGGTGTAGCGGTTTGAGTGTTGGATAACGACTGTGGAGACCAGACTCGGCCATGAAACCCTCTGGGTGGCCTTCTTGGACAAGTCACACTCTCTCAGCCTCAGGGGAAGGCAACGGCAAACCCTCTCTGAACAAATCTTGCCCAGGAAACCTCATGAAAGGTTCACTTTAGGGTCGCCACATAAGTCGGAAAGCCATGGAAGGCACAACAACGATAGACAGACAGACAAACAAACACACACAAACTGGATGACCCTGGGCAGGTCACTCTCTCTCATCCTCAGGGGAAGGCCATGGCAAACCTCCTCTGTGGAAACCTTGCCAAGAAAACCCCATGATAGCTTCGCCTCAGGGTTCGGAAACAACATGAAGGCCTACAACAACAACAACAACAACAACAACAGCGCAGTGGTGCGCGGCCATGATCGCTTCCTCCTCCTCCTCCTCCTCCTCAGGAAAATATAGTCGAAACCACCCAGTATCCATCCCCCAAACGGAGCGGCTAGAGGAAGCGGGAGAGAGACGGGAGGCCTCCTCCTCCTCCTCCTCCTCAGTCCCTCAGGGGCCTGCTCCAGTCGAAGGAGCCCCGCCATCCTGCCTCCCTCCCCGGGGCCCCGAACTACGCCAGCGGGGGGCCTACTTTCCCTCAGAGGGCCGCACTCCTTCGACGCTCCTTTCCGCGAACTGAGGGCGGCCCTCTCAGGCAGGCAACGTCGCCGCCCCGGAAGGCCCCGGCCGAAGCCGGGAGGGACTTCTCGGCCCCGGCTGAGGCGAAGGGAGCAAGCAAAACGACGACGACGGCGGCGACGGCGCCTCCTTCTCGGCCATTGCCTCCACATCGGAGAAGAAGTACAGTAGTAGTCTAGGGTCGTTCTTACAACCGCCGCCGCCGCCGCCATCATGGGGAAGTCCTTCGCCAACTTCATGTGCAAAAAGGATTTCCATCCCGCCTCCAAGTCCAATATCAAAAAGGTGAGCGATGGCCCCTCAAAGAACAAAAGCGTCCCCCGTTTTTTCCTCGTCCTCCGAGAGACCTGTTTGTCCTCCAAGGTGGTCGTCCTCCTTTTCCAGGGCCCTGTTGTCCTACATTTCAGCCTTTTCTGCCCAGGAGGAGGGGATCCCCAAAGGCCCTCCGTTTTGAGCAGGACTCAGAAGCACGAATTTGTCTCGATATTAACTGTTTCTAGCTTTTCTCTTTGGCCACGTCCCACTGTTTGTTTGTTTTTTCCTTGAGTGTCCTCCATTTCAGCCTTTTCTGTCCAGGAGGAATCCCAAAAGGTCCTCTATTTTGGGCATGACTCAGAAGCAAGAGTTTATTATTATTATTATTATTATTATTATTATCATCATCATCATCATTTATTTATATCCCACCCTTCTCCCAGGACTGGGACTTAGGGCAGCTTACAACATTAAAAAATACCATATAGTTAAAACATACAAAAAAATAGTGCATTAAAACAGGATTAAATTGGTACAATAATTAAAACAAATTCCATAGTAAAATATCAGATATTTAAAAAGATAAAATGCTTTAAACACATTAAAACAATATAGTTTACATTTCTATGAGTGTTTTTTTTTTTTTAGCTTTTTTGAGCTCCATTTTGAGCATGGCTAAGAAGCATACATTTATGTTTATATTAAGTGTTTTTATTTTTATTTTTTTTGCTCATGTCCTCCATTTTGAGCCTGGCTAAGAAACATAGGTTTACATTTCTGTGAGTGTTTTGAGCTTTCCTTGGTCATGTCCTCCCTTTTTCTTGCCTGTCATCCAGTTTGCCAGAGAATTCTGATGCCACAATAAACTACAATTCCCAGGATTCCCTAGCATTGAGTGGTCTCAAACTGGATTATTTCTGCAATCTGTTTTGGACCCATTGTTATTACATTAGAAACTCTTATCGTAGCATAATATTCACAACTCAAACCATTGTCATCCTTACTATTGTTATCATCATTATAGCAGTTGGGTTGGAGTCACCCAGTAGGGTAACTCATGGTGTCACCCCTTCCTTCCCCATTGACCTCCCCCCTTAACACACCATACAGAATCCTTAGGTATGTTTTTGGGACTAGTGTTATTCATAGATAGTAACTCCCATATATTGCTGTTGTTGTTTGTTGTTAACTGCCCTTGAGTCGATCTCGATTCATGAGGACCCTGTGGATGAGACATCTCCAAGACTCCCTGTCCTCTACTGTTCTGCTCTGCTTAGTTCCTCTAAATTCATACTCATGACCTCCTTAATAGAGTCCATCTGTCTGGCATATGGCCTTCCTCTCTTTCTGCTGCCTTCTACCTTTCCCGGCATTATCATCCTTTCTAATGATTCATGCTTTCTCGAGATGTGGCCAAAGTATGACAGCCTCAATTTAGGGCCTTTGCAGACTGCCAGAAATAGTGCAAATTGAGTCCACTTTAACTGCCCTGGCTCAGTGCTAGGGAATCATGGGAACTGTAGTTTATTGTGGCACCAGAGCTCTCTGGCAGAGAAGGCTCAATGTCTGAGAAAAAAATACAATTCCCATGATTCCCTAGCACTGAGCCAGGGCAGTTAAAGTGGAGTCAGTTTGCCCTATTTCTAGCAGTCTGCAAAGGCCCTAAGTCATCTTGGCTTCTAGGGGCATTTCAGGCTTGATCTGTTCAAGGACCCATTTGTTTGTCAATTTTGGCTGACCACTATCCTCAGCACTCTTCTCCAGCCCCACATTGCAAATGAGTTGATGAGGGAATCATAATTCACATATATTGCTGACTGAAATGGAAATATTTGTGACATAAACAATGAGCAAAATTAAAATTATACCTTTAAATTACAACATCATATGCACAGCCTAAATGTAGTTAAATGTACATAGTTTCATGTGCTAAAAATGAAAATTTTGTAAGATGTGATGTTTTTAAAGACAATTTTAATTTAAATTTTTAATCTAAAAATATTTGTTGTAATTGTAGTCTAATTGAATCTAGAGCAGTGTTCATAACTCTAGCTTATGAACATCTAACTGCAATACAGAATGTCAGCCTTAATCTTTTGTGACATCTATTTTATATAGTTCATTAGATGTGTTATTCTAAAATGCTATGTAGGACTCAGATCAGTGAAAGGAGCTAACCGTATGATTATTATCCTGCCCTAAATGCATATTTTTTTTGTTTGTTAGTCCCACTACAGTAAATGAAACTACAAGTTGGTTCCCTTATTCGGAATGTCGAAATCCAGAATATTCCAAAATTGTCCACATGGATGGCTGAGATAGTGCCACCTTTGCTTTCTGAGGGTTCAGTGAACACCAACTTTGTTTCATGCACAAAATTATTTTAAAATGTGTATAAAATTACCTTCAGGTTTCATTTATAAGGTGTATACAAAACATAAATGAATTTCATGTTTAGACTGGGTCCCATCTTTGCATTATGTATATGCAAATATTCCAAAATAAAAAAAAAATCTAAAATCTCAAACACTTCTGGTACCAAGCATTTCAGATAAGGGATACTCAATCTCTACTAAGGTAGCATAACAGAAAAAAGAATAATAGAATCACAGGGTTGGAACAAACCTCAAGGGTCATCCAGTCCAACACCTGCCATGCAGGAATACACAATCAAAGCACCCCGACAGATGGCCATCCAGCCGCTGCTTAAAAATTTCCAAAGAAGGAGACTCCAGCACTCTCTGAGGCAGCATATTCCACTGTCAAAACAGCTGCCAAGAAGTTCCTCCTAATGTTGAGGTGGAATCTCTTTTCCTGTAGTTTAAACCCATTGCTCTGTATCCTAGCTTCTGGAGCAGAAGAAAATAAATTTGCTCCATCTTCAGTATGACATCCCTTCAAATATGTAAACAGGGCTATAATAGAGAGTTAATATCACAGAAGAATTGGGTATCATACTATGATTTAGTGTTTAGATCTCCAATAAATCAAAATCTTGAATTTAAAAAATTGGAACAACTCTTAGAAGAAGGCTTTTCTCTAGGATGGCTGCTACATAGGCAATTAAGGGAAAGATTTCTAACAGACATGAAAACAATTGGAATAAAATCCGAAAAGACTAAATTTGAAGAGATTTTGCTATTAGAGAATACACATAAAATAGCTCTTTTTTACAAATGTCTGATGGAATTAGAAATGGAGGAAGAAGTGGTGAAAGAGTAAATAGTTAAATGGTCACAAGATTTAAAGCAAAATATTGGATTCTAATACTGGGAAAAAATGTGGAATAAAACATTAAGATATACTACATGTTACGATTTGAGAGAGAACTTCTATAAAATGCAGTATAGATGGTACTTGACACCAGCTAAATTAGCCAGGATATATAAAGGACTTTCAAATAAATGTTGGAAGTGTAAGCGGGAAGTAGGAACATTCTGTCATACATGGTGGTATTGTAAAAAAGCAAAAAAAAAAAAAATTGGCACAGTATTCATGGAATTGTTAAGGAGATCTTGCATTTGCAATTAGCAATGGAACCCAAATATGTAAACAGGGCTATCATGTCACCTTTTAACTTTCTCTTCTCTAGGCTTCTCTTCTCCAGGATTTGTCTAGTGTGCTGGTGGTGGGATTCAATGACTGAATATTATCTGAACTTATTGTGACTACATTAGCACTCTTTGTAACTGTATTTCTATTTAATATGTGTACATCATGAAGTTCTGTAAAACAGATGTGGGAGGAAAGAACATTACTTAAATCAAATTTGTATCAATTAGGTATGGATGGCAGAACAGAAAATATCTTACGACAAGAAGAAACAAGAAGAGTTAATGCAACAATATCTTAAAGAACAGGAATCTTATGATAACAGGTGATTATTTTATTATAGATTATAGATTTGATATTTGATTTTATATTAGATTTGATTTTATATTACGATAGATAAAAGCATATTTTTCAATAAATGGAGATAGGCAAAATCATCTACATTTGAAATATCTCCATTAACTGTTACCATTCTTTATTACAAATATTAGATTTGTTTTTATATTGTTTTAATCATTGTGATATTTAAAAGAGGACAAGTCAGAAGGTGGCTAAGACCTCAATGAAGTAGAGCCATGTTGAAAAGAGTTGGCCAGACATAAAAAATAGTGTAAGTTCACGGTGATTTCAAATTAAATTAAACACTCACAAAACATTCTGAGTCATGTTCCAGAACATCTTGACATGTTCTGGATCAGGGGTAGGCAACCTTTCCCTTTTAAGGGCCGAGGGACTTCAGCTCCCAGAAGACTCAGCCACGTTGGCCAATAGTCCCATGTTGGCCAATAGCTCCTAGGATTCTGGGAGCTGAAGTCCCTCAGCCCTTAAAGGGGAAAGGTTGCCTACCCCTGTTCTGGATATTAGCTAGAACACTGGAATAAGACAATAAGGACAAGCATGACATGCATAGTTTGGCAATAGTGCTTGTTCCTTATCGGTGAGTTTGTGTGGTTGCCATAGCCTATAACTCAGGCATGTAGCATGTTCAAACCCACTCAGTTATTTTTCTTTAAAACCTCTTTTCATCTGTTTCCCCTTCGCATTTTTAAATATGCTAAGATACCATAGGAAATTAACCTTTTAAGCAAATAATATTTGTAGTCTTTTGATAATCCCTTGCTTTCACTAAAAAAGATTTTTTCTAATCCCAGTGACTGTAGATGAAAATCTGCAAATTCATAGGTCTGGCTACCGTGGTTTGTGAAAATAGAACTCTAGATCCTAAACAAACAAAGAAGTAAAGGGGGAACTGGAAGTAGCCAGACACTTAACCTCAGGTTTTATAAAACACATTTAATAAATTGGCCCAAATAATTTCCAAGAGAGGCAGTTAACTTTTTCTTAGCTTTTTATTTTTTCAGAAGAAAGGTAACTGGGGGGCAATTGGGGAATTGAAACCAGCCTTTCGGGACACATGTGGCCTCTATATTGCACCTTGCCCACTGTTGCTTTATAGAATCAAAACAGATCTCCAGATTTCTGAATAGCTCATTCCTTGTTTCTCATGGTCTTGACCTCAGGCCACTCTGGCAGGTCCATGTTTTGTTAAACTGCTTGTTAAACATATACTTGGGATTATATGATTAGCAGCTTTTCATAATTTATTTGAATTAGAAAATTCCAGTGCTTTATTCAGAACATTGAAAACATAAAATTTTAATTTATTTTTGCATGTATCTGCGCCACTGGTGCATCTGGTAATGAGCTCGTCAAGATTTTAATACGATTGGCAAGTTTTAATGCAATTAGCATTTTAAAGTAGGGGGCAAACCTGACAATACTTTAAGGTTTAACTACTAGTACTGAACACTGAATTGTAGTTTATTCTAGAAGTTTTTTTGACAAAATTTATTTAATTAAACAAACAAAACTTGCTTTTAGTATCAATGTCCGTTTCTGATACTGGATTATTATATGTCCAATGTAGATTGCTTATGGGTGATGAACGTGTAAAGAATGGTCTGAATTTTATGTATGAGGCACCACCTGGAGTAAAGAAAGGTAACTTTATTTAGTAAATTTGGTTTTATTTTAATTGATACTTTTGTTGCAAATACAAGTAAGACCATTTTGTTTTAATTAATTGAGACCATTTTGTTTTAATTCCAAAAAACTTTCCCGATTCCTCTTATTCTACCAATCCTTGTATTATGCTAAATTGAGCACTTGTATCACTGTTAGCTGTTATATGTGATCAGAGAATCACAGCTATTCTAAAATGTTAGAAAACAGTAGCCAGATCCTGGTGGGAAGCTCTTACTTTGTAGAGGGTTCCAGGAGCTATTCTGTCAGCCCAAGGAAGGGTAGGAAACCCAACAGAACTACTGCCAGTAAAAGTACTGGCGGGGGGGGGGG
>CM034701.1:175548768-175566752 GCA_020142125.1 Phrynosoma platyrhinos | reverse complement strand
TACTGAAGAAGCTTTCCAGTACCCCAAACCTTGCCTACCAGGATTCTAGCATGCATGGGGTGGGAATGGGTGGTTTGTTTATGCGCACACACTGCTCTTGCTCCTCTGATACCTTGGCTGGCTTGCCTGGAGTGTTTATGCTGCCTTCATATGGTAATATCTTAATGCCCTTGTTAATTAACTCCTCTCATTTTTAGATGGGTATCCTTATATCCTCCAATTCACCTTCTCTTGTTTCTATCTTCGATTACTGAGATCTTGCCCTCACATTGTATGCCAGTAATGCTCACCCCCCAACCCTAGAAGGGATCACCATTCGCTGGCTCAATTGAGACATGGGACTCACCCCAAGTCCTCCTCCTCTTGTCTTGCTTTTGTTAATTGTTGTTTGTATTGTGTTATGGTTAATTTGTTTGTACTTTTGGGCACTGGGATATATGTTTCTTAAACTGGAGTCTTATGAGTCCCTTTCCTTTCCTCCAGCCTCATGCTTTAAAAGGCCTGGGTTTGAAGGGCACTGCATACTGTACATGAGACAAACTTTGAAGTCTCTTCTAAGCGTTTTTTACTTAGAGTTAAATTATTGCAAATGTGGACAAAATTAAGATTGTCTCTCTCTCAATGTAAAAGGACTTGAATATCCCCTCCCCAAATGTACCCGGGTTAATAATTATTTGAAAAAACTTAAATCAAGCATTGTTGTTGTTTTTTACAAGAAACACATAGAAAGGGCAAGGAAAATATTCTTTCATGATCTCCCTTTGATTTGCAGTATACAACTGGAAATTCTAACAAATCCAGAGTTGTTGCAATATTGTTTGATAAAACATGTCCTTTTCAGGTTGACAAAGTAATCCAGGACCCTTCAGGTCATTATTTAATATTGAAAGGTATCCTGGCCAATGAAATCTTCACACTGGCCACATTTTACTCCCCAAACAATGACCAAGGAGATTGCAGAGGGCAATATCATTTTAGGGGGTGATGCAAATGAAGTCCTAGATTACGCACTAGACAAATCACATCCTCCCAGAAAGAAGAAAAAGAAAACATCACCATTATCTGATCTCTGAACTAGCCATGGATTTGTAGACTCTTGGAGAGCTCTACATCCATCCTGTAGAGACTAGACTTTTTATTCAAACACACATCACACCTATTCTAGAATAGACTACTTCAGCATTCCAAAATTATCCCATCTTAACATTACTGATGAACAGGTAGAGTCTATCATTTATTCAGACCATGCAGCCACAACATGAAGCTGGCAGCTTGGATCTGATCTACCAAAAATGTGTATCTGGAGATTCTATCTGTATCTCCTCACAAATGAGTGTTTTAAAAAAAGAAATTCAAGATGAAATTCAACAATTATTATTATTATTAATACCCCCCTTTGTTAAAAACAATCGGGGCAGCTTACAACAATTAAAAATACATCAATTAACATTTAAAAACTCCAAAATCCACCCTCCCCATTAAAAATGTATTTACTTTTACCTTGAAAATAGATCACCTGAGACATCTGAGGCCTTGTCATGGGATATCCTAAAGGTGGTCCTCAGAGGATTATTAATTAAGGAAGGGGCTACACAAACGAGACTTAAAGGAGTCATGAGGCAAAGCCTCATCTAAGAGATAGAAAAACTATCATTAGCTCATAAAAAAATCGCTTGATTCACAGGTATTCATTCAACTTCAGAGGAAAAAAGCAGAGCAGGCAGCTCTTGACAATAGAAAGATTCAAACTGCCTTACATTACACTAAATCTTATTACTATGAATTTAACAACAAAAATTCTCCACTCCTCGCTAGAGCTATCAAGCATAAGGTAGAGAGAAAAACCATATCCACTTTCACTTCCTCTGAAGGGAGTATTGTGAAAGCTCCTGTCTAAATTATGACATAATTTCAAAACTTTTATTCTAAACTATATTATTATTATTATTATTATTATTATTATGCCGCCTCTCTGCAGCGCAATCGAGGCGACGTACAGCAAATTAAAACAACATTACAAGTTAAAACAGTTAAACAACCCCTTCCCTAACCCACCCACCCCTCTGAACTGCCACAAAATTTGGACATGGACCAATTTATACAATCTCTAAATCTGAAAAAGCTCAAAGACCCTCATAAGTCACTGTTAAGCAAACCTATTCACCCAGATGAACTCAAAAAGTCAATACCTAAGCTGAAACAGAATAAGAGTCCAGGCCCAGATGGCTTCTCGGGAGAATTTTACAAATTGTTATTTGACCAAATTTCACCCCATCTTATTGCCCTTTTTAACTCCATTCTTAATAATGCTTCTGTAATCAAGATGCAAAAATATTTACTTCTATTATGGCCTCCAGAATAAATGAGTTTATTTTAGAATACATTGATCCTGACCAGGTGGGCTTTATGCTGGGCAGACACCTAGCAGACCCAGTTAAGAACAACAGTGCTACCAGATGGGTAAATATAGAAATTTATAATATGATGTCCAGTGAATTTATTTGCCTCTACACTAAAACTTCAAAATAGAAAATTAGTAGGTTATCAGATCCATTTTTATCTAGCTCCCTACTCATCTGGCATAAATGAAAACACATACTAGCTCCAGACCCCTCTCCCATTAAACATTTTTTTTTGGCATCCTTTTTCTCATTTAGATGATCAATTCCCACTAATAAATTTACTGTGAAGATATGGACTCTACCACACCTTAGACCTGTTCTCTGGTGGATTACCAAAGCCCACTAACACCATAAAAACTTCCCTACAACAAACTAACATTACCTGGGTTGAAGTACACCAAATTGCTTCCTTTGCATCACACCTAGCCTCAGCAGGAGAATCTCCACGTCCACTCTCCTTTTTTGAAAACTTTTGTTTGAATTCCACTTCTCATACTAAAGGGACATTGGCAGCTATCTACAAACATCTCCTGTAACACATGTATGGGAAAGGGCAATGTATGCACTCATTTTGACAAGAAAAATTGAAAACCATGATTTCAGACACTGCATTTGGGTTCATATTTAGTCTTTACCAGTATCTTTACTCCCATACAAATCCCGTTCAGCATCTGTGAGGGAGAATTCTTTGAAAATCATTCATAGGTGGTATCTCACACCTGTAATGCTGTCTAAAATGGTTAAAATGCTCTCTCCAGATTGCTGGAGAGGTTGTAAATCTAGCTCTTACATACATATGTGGATTGAATGTCCTGAAGAGAGAAAATTTTGGGATGCAGTTCTCTATCAAATTTCATGTATCCCAGATCAAACTGTAAATTTCTGCCCAATTTTGCTTTCTATATTTGTTAAAAGTAATTCTAACTTGAAACATAGGAAACTGATATTTTTTCTTATTACTGCTGCCCGATTAGAAGTAGCCAAATGTTGAAAGTCAAGTGATCTCTCCATTGAGAACTGGTGGTCTAGAATTTGGATATGTGGTTGATGGAGAAACTGTCTGCTACAATGAGGTTTTGCATTGGCCACAAAAGGACTGACACATTTCAAGAAAACTGGATGATCTTTATTGATTATGTTAATCGTCACCCCCACCAGACCCAACCTCCAACTTCACAGATAGATCTTTGGACAGACACTACATCAGGGGTCGGCAACCTTTTTTGCTGGCAGGCCGGGGGGGGAATGGTGCCGGGGGCAGGAGCGCGCGCGCACCCTTGCGTGCGCACAAACTTCCCCTGCGCACAGGGCGCGCGCGCCGCCATTTTGAAAGACAACATGGCGGGTGTCACTCTCCCATGGGCGCATGCATGCACACGGTGGCGGGGCTCCCTCCGAGAGGCTCCTCCAGTGCAATTCTGTGGTCAGTGTCTGGCAGATGATGATCACAGAGTTGAACTGGAGGGCCTAAAGAGATGTTCTCTCACGTAAAAAACATAGTGTTTTTGTTATATGCAGATTTTCCACATTCATGGGGGTCTTGTGCCCCTAACTCCAGTGAATGTGAAGGGACGGGTGTATTGTAATATAGTCCTGTGCATGTATATTTAGAGATCCCTACTAAATTCAATGAGGCTTATTACTGAATAAAAATATGAGATTGCAGACTGTTTTGAGTGTAGAAATCAAACTTGGATTTTAGATGATTACAAATAAATAATGCATTTAAATAATGAAAATGTTTACTAAATTTTGGTCCATAAAAGTTCTGTCAAATATTTTTTTACAGATGTATGATATAGCAAATGTAGGTTGCAACACTTGTACCTACAGCATGTCTTATCTAATATGCTGTCTTTATCCCTTTCCTTCCCATTCATGCCGATCATCAAACAAGAGACCAAAGAGGTAATTATGGCCATTTATTATATTTAACTTACATTTATTGGGCATGAATTTCAAACTACAGTTTACATCTGGCATTCAATTTTTTGTTGTTATTGTTTTTAGCAAGAGGGTGAAACTGAATACAAATTTGAATGGCAGAAAGTAGCTCCGCGTGAAAAGTAAGAATTATTCCTTTATTATTGGTATGTCATTTGTAGAATTTATTTTGATGTCACTCTGAAGTTATAGCATCTTTTTTATTTTTTCAAATATGGGTCAGCTGAGCCCACAAGCTATATATTCATTCTTTAAAAATATTAAATTCATAAATTGAAGCTTAATACAGTGCATACAGTGTATTATTGACTATGGCTACATCCACACTGCAGAAATAGTTCAATTTCACACCACTTTAACTGCCATGGCTCAATGCTATGGAATTCTGGGATTTACAGTTTTGTGAGACATTTAGTCTTCCCAGTGAGAGAGCTCTGGTGACACAACAAACTACAGTTCCAGGATTCGATATCATTGAGCCATAACAGTTAAAGTGGTGTTAAACTGGAGTATTTCTGCAGTGCATATGCAGCCTGTATAACTTTATTGAACTAATCACACCATGGTTAGATCAGAAAACTGTGAACAAAGCTCAGCTTGCTCAACAGAACTTTCTTGCCTCCAGAGCAGCATGGGGTTGGGCAGCAGGAACTGCAATAAAAGAGAATCCATTGAATTAAAAAAGGCCACCTTGCAAATGCCTTTCTGCTCATCCAAAACACCTTAGGATCCAACACTGTGTATATATTTATTAGGAATATTTATATGCTGCCTTTCTACTTAAAAGTCCATAGAGGTGCCTCAAAAATAAAACCTGACAAATCATATAAAATGATAACACACCAAAGTTCTGACAGCCTGGCAACAGAAATAAAAGTCAATACAAATAGTGCACAGAAGTATATCAGTAAAAACAATAGAAACTATGAAATCATATCTCTTTTTAAAAAATTAAAAGTCCTGACAGTCTTGTCAAAATGCTAATTTTGGAGCCTCTCAAATTAGCAGGTTATCTGACGTAACTCATTTATAAACTTAAGTTTTGATTGATTGGAACCTCTCTTTTATTCTTTTTTGTGTAGCTTGAGTCCTCCGTAAAAGATAGCAGCAATGTTCTTTTTCTGTAGTTATATATATCTTCTTGTATTCTTGAATTTAACAGATATGCCAAAGATGACATGAACATCAGAGATCAGCCATTTGGCATCCAGGCAAGTTTTGTGCATCTCTTCCCCAACTCCTATATCTGAATTTCCAATGTTCAGTGGTGTACATACTAGTTTACTGAGCTTTTATTATTCAGTAATTTCACTGGACAGGGAGAGATAGAAAAGTATTGAAATGTAACAATATCAATATGATAATTTTGCAGGTGCGGAACGTGAGATGCATAAAATGTCACAAATGGGGCCATGTAAACACAGACCGAGAATGTCCGTTGTTTGGGCTTTCTGGAATTAATGCCAGCTCCGTTTCCAGTGATGGCTCAGGTAGGCACTTAAAATGTATTTTAATTAGGTTGTGATGTGTGATACTTTGAAATATTTTCTCAAATCCATGTGGGTGATATAGATTGCTAGCAGTTAGACCACAAAGGCTCTGCATTTGAGTGTGTTACATTTTGTCATGTTGTGATCCTGAACATGTTTTAAAATCATTTGATAGTGGCACTTTGGATCATATCTTGCCTTTGCATGGGAATTGTTTTGAAGAAGTACTTTGGTGTCTCTTCTCTAAAAGGAATAATGGCTCTTCTGGTGATAGGTTTCTTAGGCCATCTAGTGCAGTGATTCCCAAATGGTGTAGTGCAAGAACAGCTGAAATATACACTGAAAAATTTAATGTGCTAAAGATGATTGAATCCCTGTCCTACTGGGAGCAGCACTGATTTCTTTCCCCTCCACTACCAGTAGAGAGTGGCATCATCCTAAGGAAGATGCACTTGGTTTTCCTGATGTGACCCATGCTACAGATGCAAGGCATGGGAGTTTCAGAAATCATAATTCTCACTCCAGCCATTGACTGGCCAAAAAGGAAAGCAAGATGGTAGGAGCTAGTATTGAATGTACTGAACTATACTGTGTTGAAGATGCCGTACCCAATGCAGTCGATGCCTGTCCGGCTTGTTTATTTATTAATATATTATGAGCTTATCAAATGAGCCAAATGATCTCAGGGTTGTATGTATGATTCTCTTTTTTCCTCTTCATTTTATCATCACAACAATTTGGTGTGATAGATTAGTGGTCATCCAGTAACTATCTTTGGCTGAGTGGGGAATTGAACCTAGGTGACCAAAATCCGCATTCAGCATTCTAAACACTATTCACTGAGGCTGCATCTGCACTACAGAACTAATCCAGTTTGATACTATTTTAACTACCATGGCTCAATGCTATAGAATTCTGGGAATTGTAGTTTCGTGAGACATTTAGCCTTCTCTGTCAATAAGCTTTGGTGGGACATCAAATTACAGTTTCCAGAATTTCCATAGCATTGAGCAATGGCAGTTCAAGTGGTATGAAACTGGATTATTTCTGCAGCATGGATGCAGCCTGAGTCACCACAGTGTCTACTCAAAAGTTAGCTCAGCCAATCTCATTGGGCACATAAGTTTTCATAGGATTGGAACCCAAGAACAATATGTTTCAGTATTTAAAAAAACAACACCAACTGACCCTCATTTATCAGAGTTCAGGAAACAGTGGTCTAAATCAGGGATGGGTTTCCTCTACAACAAAAACAACAACAAAACTCTTTATTATAGTCAACAGACCATTAGGCAGAGCTTCTTCTAGATGTCAGGCAGCCATACATTACAAATCTTGGAGGTCCTCCATATCCCTGGCTCCATTTTTTTCCTTTAAAAAAAAAAAGAATCTTTAAAAAGCCACTTGTCCCATTTGCAAGACATGGGATAATTTTGCCATGCTTTCCCCCAAAGAACCTGTTTTAGGCCTGGGAGGAGTCAGAACTAAAAATGACTGGAAATAACTTCCAGTTCTGTCAATCCCATGTTAAATGGAAGGAAATAACATGACATTGAGCCATGGTGGGGTTTTGGGATACCAGTGTTTACTCCCATGGCTCCCCAGCATTTTGAATACTTGATGTTCATATGCTAGAACCAACATGCATTGAACTTAAACATGTAAACCATATACAAAAGCCTTTCTTGTTATAGCTAGCATTCTTTGCACAAATCCCTAGAGTACTAAATAATCTAGTGGAAACTGGCAAATGGGTGTATCTTCTGTACATTCTTATTAACTGTTAATTGCACTTCCAACAGTGTACAGAGTGTTTTTGTATTTTTCCCAGCCACAGTGAAAGCTAATAGAAAATTTGGAAGTTTAGATTTGGGGTTTCCAGAGGTCCCAATTCCTTCTCAGAGTCCTATCTCACAGATGTCTTTGCTTGACTGATGTAACTTTTAATGAATTCCTTAATTTGCCTGAATCTGAAGCAAGGAAGAGTTAAATCATTTAGGGCTCCATAGTGGCGTACTTTGTATAAATGCATCATGTCTCTTTGCAAAAAACTCAACAGAATTGTTACTGTTCCTCATTTCCAGACAATAGCCTTTCTGTGTTTTAAAAGGTCACTGTTCAATTTGTTTTAGTTAATTTTGAAGCCTATCCCTTCCTTTATACATATGTGTGGCATGTGTATCCTATTGTTATGTAATTCGCCATATACCTCTTCCCTGCTAACTCGTTTATTCCCGAATACACCAGAATATATGCAATACATGTAGTATGCCTGAACCTTCTATATGCATATCCCATAGCTTTTGTTCACTGAGCCCTGACCTATATGATATATTGTCCTCTGGATTCTCTGGATGGTCCACAGAGCATAACCTTCCAAATGAAGAAGCAGGGAAGGTGTATCCTAAAGCCTTTCATATATCTAGGCTCACTGACTTCAGTTGGATTGAAGTGCTCACCTATTGCAGAATTGCTGCTGAAGTGGAGATTTTCAGCTCTCTTCTATGAAGAGGAACATTCCATATGTGTGAAGGTGTCACCCAACAATTATGTATCCAAGATATTTCTACCATTCTTAGTAGGAACTTCATCGTTGTGAGCTAGATATGCACTATCAACCCACTGGATTGCTGATATGCTGGTATCCGATTTGTACACTTTATGTTGAGCTCCTTGGTCATGCTTTATATGTAATAGCTTTGGGATGATTGCACCCACAGAGATTCAAGCTTGTGTCTGGGGCTAATGAGTACCTTGTTCTATAAGAATGGTTGTCTGTGTTTTTTACAATACAAAATAGCAGAGCTCTATACCGTAGCAAACAGAGGAAATAACAAGTACTCTGTCTGGGTGGATTTCATTTTTCCCCTTTGTATACAGACTGTAGTGCTAATCCAGTTGATGATTCAAACTTTAAAAAATACAATCTTTCTGCTTTCAAAAGTCTCCTATTGAATAATATATCTTGCTGGTGAATGGAGATTATTTTTGCAATAAGGCAATTTCACTGGATGTGGTTATCATGGGATAATCACACTCCTGGGGTACAGACTTGTCTGTAATCTCCCAGGAGTGTAATTATTTCATGACAACTGCACCCCCCCGGTGATGCATTTATTTCCATTATGAAATCTTAGTTTGACATATAAAGTAACTTACTTTGATCACTGGAAGCTACATGGTAGTGTTAGAATGTTCCAGCTGCGAGGTTTACTGAGACCAGCAATAAGCTTTACTATGTCCTTACAAAGTTAAATTAGGCAATCAAAATGCTTCTTTAGGGTAAGCTGGTTTTAGAGATTTTTTTTTTTACTGTTCTTTCCATGTTCATAATCAAGATAAGGCACATTCTATATGCAGTACTACATCAGTTGGGCTGAATTGGCATTGGTGGTTTATTGAAGTATAGTCAATTTCATCCAAGACATTCCTACTTCTAATTCAACCCTTTATCTTCCCATTAATTATTGGCATCTGCCAGATACTTATACTAATTATGAAGAGTGTCATCTTTCTAACTCTTCTGAAGGCCAAATGGGACAGAAAGTGAGATGTTGTAAAAAATATTATTATTATTATTATTATTATTATTATTATTATTATTATTATTATTATTATTATTATTTTACTTCTAGTTGCCCTTCTGTCTCTAAAATAATAGACCTTGCAGCATTCCAAATTATATCCTTACCTTCTGACTCCTAATGGAATGGAATGGGAACAGAATCTAATGGTATCATATCAGCTATCATTTAATATGTATATCTCATTTGTTTGTACCATAGCTATCTTAAAATGTACTCTAATATCTAGTGTGTTCCTGAATTGGGTCTGCTTCATGATTACACCTCCGTCTTACCTGTCCTGTATTGTCTGTATATGTAAGTGACTTTAGTTGCTGTGTACTTTGCTTTCAGGTACATCTGCTTAAAACTGCTGTCTGCAGCAACTTCAAAATGCAGTCAGGTTTTTCACTTAATCCATGGGTGTGAATCCTTTTTATAGTAAACATAACATATTATTTACCCACAATATTATGTTTCTTGAATGGACTGAACTGAGGTTTGAAGCACATATAATGATTTTAACTGTACAAATGTGTATTAAATCTCTTGATGAGATAGCATTAATGTTTATAACCCTAATGTTTATGATCTGCCTTCAGTCCCTAAATTGGGAGAAACGCAGGATCTAATTAATTAAAATATAATAATAATTATAATAATTATCATTTGTGACACAACCTGATTTGATATTAATAGTGTATGTACACACTCTAAATTCCTGCAACAGCAAAGTAAAACTATACAGTCGTCCCTCTGGATTTGCTGACTTCCCGTTCACAGTTTTGAATTTTTGGAGTTGGAAAGCCAGGAGGGACAAAATGATGCGCATGCTCACAGCGCACACGCAGGGCCACAGGGCCATTAGAAACAATGGGGCTCCAATATTTGTGATTTTTCCAATTTGCGGAGGGTAGTGGTCCGGAACAGATCCTCACGAATCAGAAGGGAGGACTGTATATAAATGGTCATAAGAAATGCAAGATCATTTCTTCAGTCTTCTCTTTTTCAAGTGTGTGCATTTCGTCTTGAAGATTTTTTATTTTTTATATTTTACTTAGAATATACAGATCTGAAAAATAGCAAATGTTGGTTTCACACTTTCTTGCTGCATTATCTTTCAATGGGAGAATGTGTTAATTCCTAGGGAATCTGCTAGCTAGGTAGTTGCTAGGAAAGGGGATTGTATGGCTGTCTAATGTTGGACTGCAACACCCAACATTTCTCACCAGTGGCTGTGCTGGGAGTTGGAGCCCAACAACACACAGGTCTCACCTTCTCATTTAAGGGCATAGTCAACAAAATAGATCTGCTCAGCTGGCACAATCCTGCCCAAGTTTTGTTGCTGGAAAGCAAGTAAATCCAATCGTAACTCTATGTAGGGTACAACATGGCATCTGTATGCAGCTGCGTAACAGCTCTTTTTGTTGGAGAATCTATAGCAGATCATAGCCAGGGACTACAGCACCTTGTAATATGCCATTATAACAGCTGTCATCATTCATAGCAATGTTGCTGAAAATTAAAGAGCAGTTGGACTCTGTACATAATTTCACAATGCAAAACTGTTTGTAGCATTTTCTCACATGTGCTGTTTTCATATAGAATCAAAGACAAATGTATACAGTCACTACCTTAGGAAACATTTTTTAGATGGCATCAGCAGTAAATTAATCTATGTATAAACGTTAGATAACTGTTTTATACAATAATTACTGGCCATATAACATTTAGCAATCACATAATTTATCAAAATTTATCACAGCAGGACTTAGATTCACCATCTCTTTATTTTATTTTTCAGTCACTTTTTGGAATAGCCTAGATTAAATTGAATTCATGACATAACTCATATGAGTTATTGTCATTTCAAAATTCCTACCTTTTCCAAAAGTATAGCTGTTTTAAATTTATTGCAGCAAAAACTAGAGTTCTGTGGCACATTAAAGACTAATGTATTTCTTGTAATAGGACTAGAGCCCAGTTTCTTTGTGGACTAGAGTCCAGTTTGTCAGATGCACTTTGTTCTTTTTGTTCCTAGCCTTGCCAGACAAAACCCCCTAATTGTTCACAGTATTGCACTCACACTGATTCATTAATTGATTATGAGAATTTGGTCCTGATCCAAAACTCTGCTGTGCAAGAGCTGGTGTGCATATGCCAAATCATCCCACAGTACAAGTTAAAATGTTGGGCAACTTTGAAGGCCTCTTTCTGTACCTTCACCAGAACATAGTACACTTTTGATTTTATTCTTTGAAGATGGCCCAAAAAAGTAATTGCTCTTTGTTGATCTTGTATTTTGTTGTATTTTACTGCACGGCCAACAAGGCTACACTTGAATATCCCTCCCACCCACCTTTTTATGCCTTCCTTATGTTTTCCCATGGCCGTGTACTTTCCAGGGTCACTATTGTCTGGTGTTGTAAAGACTCTTTGGGTAAAACTACAAAGAGGACTCTTTACCTTTATGTTGGCTGATGCTTGATATTGCTGTTTATGCTGCAAGAACTAATACAGACAGCCATGTCTTGTTAGGAAAATTGTGACAGGTGGTATATGTAACCGTAGTGAGAAAATTGTAGCTGTCATTTCAGTAAGATGTGGGCTTAGAATATATTGACAGTTTTCCAAGGAAGATTTGCAAGTACGTTCCAGAACTACATTCTTCTTTTTGCTAATAAAATGTTCCATGTTAAATAATGTAAAGGCTTGCCCATAGCACAAGGGTGGGCCTATGGGCTGTGTGCAGTCTGTAGGGTCCCATATAACAGTCTCTGAAGCTCCTAGACCTCCTTTTTTAATTAACCATTTATTCATTATTTTTTTTAGCTCCAAGCCCCCCCCCCCCCCCCAGTGTTGCTTGTTGTTGTTGTGTGCCTTCAAGTCACTTTCGACTTATGGCAACGCTAAGGCAAATTATCATGGGATTTTCTTGGCAAATTTCTTCAAAGGTGGTTTGCCATTGCTATCTCCTGAGGCTGAGAGAAAGTGACTTGCCCAAGGTCACTCAGTAGGTTTCCATGGCCAAGCTGGGATTTGGACCCTGGTCTCCAGAGTCATAGTCCAGAGCACAAACCACTACACTATGCTGGCTCCCAGTGTTGCACTCTTTCCCCCAAAAGCAGTTGAAAAATAACTAAAAACAAAACTGGAAGTGATATAATATCATGTCTGGTCATGGTTGGAGTGATGGTGCAGTCCCTGCAAGGTTAAAATGTTCCCCCACTACCAGCCCTCCGTAGTTTTCTAAGCTTGCTGTAACATAGCATGTAA
This sequence comes from Phrynosoma platyrhinos, assembly GCA_020142125.1. Classification (NCBI taxonomy): domain Eukaryota; kingdom Metazoa; phylum Chordata; class Lepidosauria; order Squamata; family Phrynosomatidae; genus Phrynosoma; species Phrynosoma platyrhinos. The sequence continues at coordinate 175,554,077 of CM034701.1, read as the reverse complement.
AAAACACCAGTGATCTCAGAGCAGACAAGAATGGACGGACAACTAGCCTGGCTCAGTATAAGACATTTTCTATTTAGCCATCCTCTCTTTGGGAGTTTCTTTCAATGTACTTGTTCTAATACATTGGGACCCTTGGTCCACTGGACTTGCAGTATCTTATAAATAGATGGCTCTGGGTAATCAGGGGCTGTCCTTAGACATCTTGTTCCCTTGGCAAAGCATTGCAGCTTCATTTTCTTGCATCTCTCTGGACTTACTGCCTCTTTTCAGAAACTCCAACTTTCCTCTCCTAGAGTATTTTACTTCCAATTCTCAGAGTCCGAGTTCATAAGAGCTTTGTGCTTGCAATAGACGGTATCCTTATCCAGTGATCTTCTGTGTAGCCACTAAAGTAAAGTTACAGTAAAGTTACTGCCACTAATGCCACTGTGTAGCCACTAAAGTAAGGTCTTGGGGCTAGACTTGAGAACTCATTTACTCAGAAGAAAGGCTTGCTGTATTCTGCAATGCTACAAAATTGCAGTAAAATGAGAGTACAGTATCAGACATAAGGCTCATTCTCACTTGCATTTAAACTGATTTGCGATTTGCTTTTGCTCTGGGTCGGTGAATCGATTCCAGTTGATGTGTCATTCCCACTATGGAAGTGGGTCTTTTCTCTATTTGTTTCTTTTTTGGCACGATTGTCATTCCCACTAGTTTGTGCCACTTCAAAATGCATATCAATCATCTATGTGTCATCGGTGACACAACCGACAACACATTCAAGAAAACATGGGAGGGAGTCATGGGTGCCATGGCCAGAATTCTTCCCTAGGATGCATGCATCCATGAGTGTCATGGAGAACTCCCCCAGGGATGCATGAGTCCATGGGTGTCATGGAGGATTCTCCCCCAGGATGCATGCATCCATGGGTGTCATGGAAGACTCTCCCCTGGGATGCATGGGTCCATGGGTGTCATGGAGGACTCTCCCCTAGGATGCATGCATCCATGGGTGTCATGGAGGACTCTCCCCTAGGATGCATGCATCCATGGGTGTCATGGAGGACTCTCCCCTGGGATGCATGCAATTTTTAAAAAAATTGACAGTATATGCGCTCCATTGTTTTTGCAGTTACTTGTCTCGCTGAGCTGCAGTCGGCCCGTAGGTCACACCACAAAGCACAAAAACAGCACTGAGAGGGGAGAACATGACAGATTTCCCCCCAAATTGGTGAGGGCTGTGTCAACCCTCTGCCACAGTAATCCCTCCCCTTCAGATTGATGTGACTCAGGTCCGTCATTCTCACTTGCTGGACATGCTTGCTAATTGCTTCTTTCTCCATTACTATGCCGTAGAGCCAGCGTTGTCCAAGGATTGCTCAGGTGGTCATGTGGCTAGCATGACTGTACCTAACACTGTTACCTCTGCACCAAAGTAGTACCTGTTTATCTACACTTGCCTGTCCCTGTTTGCAGACTTCCTCTTCATGGTTTTGAGTTTCCACGGACGGGAACCTAGGAGGGACGAAATGGCATGTGCCACCATTATACTAAATGGGGCTTGAATATCTACGATTTTTCTATTTCAAGCGTGGGGCGGAATGGATCCCCCACGAACTGGGAGGGACAACTGTACTTACATTTACATACTTTCGAACTGCTAGGTTGTCAGAAGCTGGGACTAGTGATTGGAATTCACCCCATGATACAGCACTTGGGCCTTGAACTGCCAACCTTCCGATCGTCAGAATTGGTATCTTAACCACTAAGCCACTGCATCCCTTATCATGACATAACATAATATATATATATATATTGGCTGGAGTTGGCTTTGGTGTCCTTCCCCTCCTATGATTAGAAAAATCAGAGTAAATTATGCAAAATAGGAAAAATATATGAAGTTCTTTAATATGCCAGCTTTACTGATTACAGAATCCAGCTTTTGTTGGTACATATAATTTGGCTTGCTCATTGAGTACACAACTTCTGATTTTAGAATGGGGGGGGGGGGGAATTCTACACAGACCCGTGCTTAAAAATACTACCTTGTTTTTCTCAGCCTTCCCCAACCTGCTGTGCTCATTTCCCAAGCTACAAATGGGTCAGCCACAGCCAGGGTGATGAAAGCTGTATTTCACAACATTTCTGGTATACCAGGTTGGGTAAAACTGTTGGGCTATAGGTTACTAAAATTAATGGCTGCATTCCAAAGGGCCAAGATACTTTCTCTGTTGTTGGATCACACTACTGGCTCTTTTTAGCCTATGTGATCTTAAGATCCTTTTCATAAATACTACTGCCAAGCCATGTATTTTACAATCCTATATCTGTATTTGTGTGGGTGTGGGTGGAGTTAAATTAATATTATACTGCATAAATTTAGAAATTTGTATTTCTTTATCTTTAGTTTCAGTTGGTTTCACTCTAGTTTTTGCACTATCAGGATGTTTTTTAATTTTATTCTGTCTCCTGAAATGTTAGCTGTTTCCTCCCAGTTTTGTTACCTATAAATTCATACGGATTCCCTTCATGTTGTCATCCCTTTTGCTACTATGCGCTCAAATCTCTTCTTCCTCTTACCCCTTTCCCCTCCACTCTTGCTCTCTAGTGCTACCTAGTTCTTAGAAGACAGGTTTTATTTGGTTCCTTCCTAAGCCATTATTTCCTTTCAACTTCTTGCCACTTTCCCAACAAAGACAGCTCAACCCAGAGTTACAGACAGTGATGGTGAAATGAGGACAGAGGACATGAACAGCTAGAATAGAGGAACAGAGTGAAATTTGATCGGGAATTCTATGGGGTTAGGATTCACCAGGCTTCATGTTATAATATTGATTCATGTCATCTTAATGCCCTCTGTACTGAAGGAAAAGTAATGTTCACAATCACTTTTGTGGTAATAGCTTTTCAGGATGTCTACAACATTACTGCCAATTTAAATTGAGCTAGTCTGTTATACTAATCATACCAAGTATGACTGATGTGACATGTTATCTGAGAAATATCAAATTGGATAAGCTAAAATTATTACTGCTGAGTAAAACAACACAATATCAAGGCTATAAAATCCCTTTACTTGGGAAAGTGTGGGGAGGTAATACACAAAACAGCTTTGGAATTGAGACAGTAGGAATTGTTGTTGTTGTTATTGTTATTTCTTACCTGCCTCTCTCCATGGATCGAAGTAGGGAACAACAACAATTAACAGACACACCACATCAGTTATACACATCAATTTAAAAAAAAACATGCATACAATTTAAAAGGACATGATATACACATACTAAAACAATCAAAATTTAAAATTCATCATTTAAAATTTACATTTAAAGATCATCTGGTTAAGCCTGCCAGAAGAGCCTGGTCTTTAATGCTGTTTTGAATTCAGACAGCATATTCAGCTGTAGACTCTCTTCTGGCAGGGCATCCCACAGTCTAGGGGTGGCTGAAGAAAAAGTCCTCTGGCTGACAGTTGCCAACCTAGTCCTGGCTGACTAGGGTAATGTTTGCTAGAGGACCTGAGTGTACGGAGTGGATTATATAGGAGGAGGCAATCCTGTAGGTAGTCTGGACCCAAACATGTAGGGCTTTAAAGATAATTACCAACACTGTACTTTACACTGAAACTAACTGGCAACCAGTGGAGTGATTTTAATACTGGTGCAATGTGATCACTCCTGGATGTCACAGAAATCACTCTGGCAGCCATGTTTTGAACTAGCTGAAGTTTCCAAACTAGATACAGAGGTAGCCCAATGTACAGCACATTACAGAAGTCCACCCTTGAGGTGACCAGTGCATCCAATATCATTTTTTAGGTCCTCCAGCTCTTGGTAGAGATGCAACTGGCATATCAACCGAAGCTGATAGTAAGCACTCCTGGCTTTTACACCTATCTGAGCTGACACTTGAAGCAACAAATCCAGAAGCACCTCTAAGCTGTGAACACAGTCTTTCAGGGGGACTGTAACTCCATTCAGGACTGGATGACACACCTCCAAACCTTGACAGTAAGCACCTCTGTCTTGCCTGGATTCAATTTATTTTTCCTCATCCAGCTCATTACCTCCTCCAGGCATTCATTCAAAGGAGATATACTATCCTTATATGAAACTGCTTTTGAAGGCATGAAGAAATATATTTGGGTGCCATCGGCATACTGATAGCACCCTGCCCCATACCTCTGGATGATCTCTCCCAGCTGTTTCATGTAGATGTTGAATAGCATTGGGGATAGGATGGCACCTTGTGGTATGCCATATAACAGCTTCTTTTTTGAGGGACAGCTATCCCCAAGCACCATCAACTGGAACCTGCCCAAGAGATAGGACTGGAACCACTGAAACACAGTGCTTCCAATTCTCAAATCACTCAGGTGTGCGAGAAGGTTAGCATGGTAGATGCTATGAAACACTGCTGGGAGGTTCCTGTCAATGCTCAGGCAAAGATCATCCACTAGACCATAGCAGTCTCAACTCCATATCCTGCTCTGAAACCATATTGAAATAGGTCTACAGTCAAATAGCACACTTTGAACAAGGTGGAACATATTTGATAAGCTGGAACATGTTTAGCCTGGGGAAGAGAAAGTTAAGGGGTGACATGATAGTCATGTTTAAATATTTGAAGGGATGTCATATTGAGGAAGGAGAAAGCTTGTTTTCTGCTGCTCCAGAGAATAGGACAGGGAGCAGTGGATGCAAACTATAAGAAAAAAAGTTTCCACCTTAATACTTGGAAGAACTTCCTGACAGTAAAAACTGTTCAACAGTAGAATACAGTGCCTCAGATTGTGGTGGAGTCGCTTTTTTTGGAAGATTTTAAACAGAGGCTAGATGGCCATCTGTCAGAAGTGCCTTGATTGGAAAAGGGTTTCCTTTAGATTCCATTAGATTAGAAAGCAATGGTTCCTCTTTATCCTGGAGAGAAGTGACCAGTGGAGTGCCACAGGGTTCTATCCTGGGCCCAGTGCTATTCAACATCTTTATCAATGACTTGGATGAAAGAATAGGGGGCATGCTTACCAAATTTGCAGATAACACCGAATCAGGAGGAATAGCTAATACCCCAGAAGACACTATGAAAATTCAAAATGACCTTTATAGATCAGAAAGCTGGGCCAAAGCTAACAAAATGAATTTCAACATGGAGAAATGAAACAAAATGAAATACATAGATATAAGATGGGGGACACCTGGCTTAACAAGACTATGTGTAAAAGGGATCTAGGAGTCCTAGTAGACCATAAGTTGAACATCAGTTAACACTGTGATGCGGCAGCTAAAAAGGCCAATGCTATTTTAGGCTGCATTAATAGAAGTATA
>CM034701.1:175525994-175538353 GCA_020142125.1 Phrynosoma platyrhinos | reverse complement strand
GATGGCCCTTGTGGTCTTTTCCAACTCTATGATTCTATGATTCTAATATTCTATACCTGTCCACTTGGGGAAACTAGATTCTGTTCAGAAGGACCAGCAGACTCAAAAAATAATCAGTGGACACTGAATTTCCTTCATTGGTTGGCTGATTAGTTGAAAAACTTCCCATTCATTTATTTGAATTGTCCTAAAATGGGTGTGGAGTGAGAGATGTATCTAATTATCCAGATATTACACATCCCTGTGCCTTTTCCCAAAACCTTCCTCCTGTCAGCTACTGGCAAGCAGGAAATGGAATTCCTGCTATCTCTGATCACATAAAGAGAATCCATTTCCTACTCTCCATTTCAGCTTCCAAGAGTGGACACAAGCTGCTGCCATACTGCAGAAATAAAGCAGTTTTACACCACTTTAACTTCCATGGCCCAATGTGATGGAATTCTGAGATTTGTAGTTTGATGGGGCATCAGAGCTCTCTCACCAGGGGAGGCTAAATATGTCATAAAACTACAAACTGCAGTATGGCAGCAGCCTGAGTCCCATGGGAAAGAAAGGGGGGTTGCAGACTGCCAGAAATAGTGCAAATTGAGTCCACTTTTAGAGTTAGGGTTAGGGTTAGGGAATCATGGGAACTGTATTTTATTGTGGCACCAGAGCTCTCTGACAGAGAAGGCTCAATGTCTCAGAAAAAAACCAATTCCCATGATTCCCTAGCACTAACCCTAACCCTAAAAGTGGACTCAATTTGCACTATTTCTGGCAGTCTGCAACCCCCCAAAGCCAGTTGCTCTTCTCAGCTGGTGCTCCATTGAACACTTCAGTCCTTCTGGGTGCCCTTGGAAGGTAAGTCCAAGAGTGCCTGGTCTTCTTCTTCTACATTTAGGGAAAGGGAAGAGGAATGAAGCTGATATCATCTATTCTAGCCCATGGAGGGCTGTGGTTGGAACATTCTGCCCTGCCCCATTTCAGTTCCCCATACCTGTCCTAAGAGCAGAAGGATGGGTTGGATAATTTTCAAGAATCAGTGCAGGCATAACCTATTTCAAGCTTTGGTTTGAAGCCTAAGTTACAACAAAACTATGTGTTGTTAATATTAGTGCAGATATAGTCAGCCCTCCATATCCACAGATTTTTTTATCCACAGATTCAAGCATCCACAGTTTGAAGATACTAAAAATATATATAAATTCCAATAGGCAAGCCTTGATTTTGCCATTTTTTTATAAGGACACCATTTTACTCTTCCATTGTATATAATGAGATGAGCATCCACAGATTTTGGTTTCCATGGGAGGTCCTGGAACCAAACCTCAGTAGATCCCAAAGGCCATTGTATAAGAATAATAGGACAAATAGATGAGTTGATTAAATTTATTAAAGAGGGTTCTACCAACCTTAAACATAGTGAAGGAAGAAAAAGCATTACCTTTACAAAGTGTATTTTATCCTTTTAATTCTAGTTATGGGCCATACCTCATGGATACAAGAAATATATATATATATATATATATATATATATATATATATATATACACACACACACATATGAGAATTATATTGAAGCCAATTTTTAAATACTTGCGATATTAAATTATTTCTAAAACATCTTTTACACGTTCTTCTCGAAAGTGGGTGTTCATGTTTATTTTTTGTGCCAGAAAGTGCTTAAAGCTTTAAGTTTGCTTGGCTTTCTTAAGCTTACTTTATTTTTTGCACTTTTTATCAAAAGCTTAAAGCCAGACAATACCTAAAATACATTGTTTTCAACATGACAAAGTTACATAAGAAGAGAATCCCCTTGCACTTAAAGAAAAATGCAATTATTTTCTATTCTGAATCTCCAGACTGCTGTTTTAGAAAATCATATCTGATTATTTGCTCAGCAGAAGATTATTGAGTTGATTTAGCTGTGATTTTACTTAACAAAGCTTGAACTGAATTCCCACTGTGGAGTCCAAAAAAAGGTAGAGAGATATAAATGATACATTCAAACTGTGATTTTTGGTGAACAGGGCCATCAATGCACCCCTCGGAGCTAATAGCGGAGATGAGAAACAGTGGGTTTGCACTGAAACAAAATGTACTGGGGAGAAACTTGACCGCAAATGATCCATCACAGGTAATGATCTTTTTATCAGCAAGCTGAAAATGTCTGTAAATCTAAATGTGATTGCTTGTGAATTGTTACTTAATGTTTTTATAATATGCATATCCATGGGAAAGCCAAATAGAGGGAGCAAGGGATGTGTGTTCGGAAACTTACTCTGCTTTCTACTTTTGTTTATTAGCCAGAGTGACAAGCCTGAAATAATTTTTCCAACCCATAGTTTAATAAATGAAATGCCTCCTGTGGGTTAGCAGAGATTTAATATCTGCCAGAGAAAATGGTTTCAGCTTCCACTGGCTTACTTATGATAAAATATCAGCTGCTTTATACAGAGCTACCCCAGGGTGATACCTGGGATAAAATAATAAAAATGGAAGTTTGGGGGATGCCATTCTTCAATGAAAACTGAATACTGCCTTAGCCACCGTAGAAAGGTGATGGTGCCCTCCAAACATCACTGTGGGAAGCCAAGCTGAGAAAACAGACGAAGTCAAGGTATAGCAGGGGTTGGGGCATGGCATAGGTGCTACATATGTGTTACTGACACTTACCTGTTTTTTTTGGGGGGGGGTAGTTTCTTGCATTAGTTCAGAGACCAGTTGTAGCAACCTACCAGGAGAGAACAAGTCAGCAGGGGCTTGCATTTATTAGCCAGAGAGTGGTTGAAAATCCCCCTGCATCACTGGAAAGAAAAATACCGGTTTCTGGATCCTCCATGCCACCAGGGTTCAGGGACCATTAGTGCAGCATTGTATGTTTCCCAGAGTGCATCTTGCTCATAAATTGGTCCTTTAAGCTGTTTCATTTGATGTATGTCAAACTTGGGTCCTCTCTACAGAAATAAAGCAAGATGAATTTTATTTCTTTAATTTATAGTCTAATTTTCTCCACTATGGAACCCAAGGGAGGTCACAACAGATTTTTTAAAAAAATGTTGCTGAACAACACTCATTTTACCTAAGCAAATAGCAGTTAAAACAATTATAGAATCTATTCTATTAAAACACTAATTTGAAACGGTATTAAAGTATTTAAAGAATAAAATGAGAATGAAAGCACTGTACCCTCCATTACAAGACTCTTCTGCAGCAACCAGTTAATGCCCAAAGGCCTGTCTCCTGGCAAAAGGAGAGTGAGGGGTGGGGGTGGATTTAAGCCTTGTCTCCTCTGGGAAGGAGTTCCTGGGAGCAGTCACTAAGAGGCCCCCGCCCATGTGTCCTCACCAAATAAAATAAAAAAGGCATATGAATGAGGGAGCCGACCGAGGAGCTGACACTTCCAACCATGACTTGCCTCTCTGCAGTCTCTTTCTCCAGGCCTTTTTACCAGCCAGGGCTCCAGTACCAGAAGTGTCCCTGAGTGAGACAAAAGTGTTTTGAGAGAGAGATGTATTATGTATTTGATATTCTGCATTTCTCTTAATATATTCATATTCTGCCTTTCTCCTAACATGGCAACTTATAAAAACAAGATGCAGCTAAAAAACTGATAATAATAATGTGGGGGGGGACACAGTTAAATAAGCTATCATATTAATACATCAGTAAACAATCATTTAAAAACAAAACAGTAAAAGTATAAGTATGATGCTTATGCATACTATTAAAAGATCCTTCTGCATAACCAGGTAGGTATAAGTTCCCTATAGCCAGCTCTAGTCAGCACTCTGGCCACAGCAGTTTTGGCCTGCTCAAGTTTTTGAACAGTTTTCAAAGGCAGCCCAAGTAGTGTTTGCTACAGTTATCCAAACTGCCTATAAACAAGTTACATGTCACTGTAGCTAGATACTCCAAGAACAGTATCAAATGGTGCACTAGTTTTAATTGGGCAAATGCACTTCTGGACACAGCTGAAATCTGAGCAACCAAAGTCTCCATGCCATACCTCAGCCGTAAACTATATGGAAATGGACCTGTACAGTCTGTTTCCTCCACAGATCCCTGTAACTGGAAGGCTACCACCACACACTCCAGAAACTTGCATGGAAATACGAGGATTCAGCTCAGCTTTGCTGGTTCACACATGATCTTTGCTCTTAAAATCCCCACCCCATTTCTGCATACACTGTAGAATTATTTCTCAGTAAATATCACATAGTATCTTGTATTCACTCACTTGCTTCAGTTCATTTACTTTAAATGCAGTCCTGCACACACCTGGGAGTAAGTCCCACTGTGCACAGTGATGCTTAATTCTGTGTAGATATGTGTAGAATTGCATTGTCACAGACATGCTTGTAACCTGCTTGCACCTGTGCATCCATGCAGATATGGACACCATCTTGAGTGCATCTGTACACTTCCCCAGTCTTCAAAACACAGAATGGAGGTAATGTCTGGCCTAGAAAGTGTACTATATTTTTTAAAACGTGGTACTTTTCTCTGGGGATAAATCAGTATCAGGAAACTATATAAACACAAACAAACAGTGCAGTCTGTTTCAGATGTCACAGATAATGCCTCCATGAAAAGTATGTTCTTCACATCATTATCATGGGCTTCTCTGGAACTATCCATATGAAGTTGCCTTTTTTAGCAAGAAATTAAAGATGCAATTTGATAAATATGTTTTAGTACTTTGTTCCACATCCAACACACATTCATTTCTGGTAACATTCTAATTTTAAAAAATCCACACTATATTTACATAATCATCTTTTAATTACTAATTTATTATACATAATGTCACCCTAATGTGTTACCTTTTCCTATATCATATAGCAGTAAGTTCTACAGAATCAGAGAAAGACGAAGACTACAATAAATTAATCTAACATTCTTTATTACATCACTTTGTAAAAAAAAAATGCACAGACTGATTGATACTAAACCACAAGGCCTCACCTGTTCCAAAGCAACTAATAATGGATAAAATTATAGCTAGTGTATGAACATCTATGTGAAGGAAGAAAAAAATCAAGTGAGATATTTTAACAAAACTTCCTTCACATAAATGTTCATACACTAGCTATAATTTTATCCATTATCATTATACTCTGTGTTTTCCAAACTGCCTATAAACAAGTTACATGTCACTGTAGCTAGATACTCCAAGAACAGTATCAAATGGAGACATCAGTAAGAATTGGGAAGGAAGCTGATTTCCATGCTTTTGCCAACAATAAAAATAAAGTGCACAGTTAATATAAAGTGGACAGTTAAGCTATTTTAACCATTACAGTGTGTTCTTTTCTTTATTATCCCTCACAAAATTGCTTGAGAAGTAAATGGAATTTCATATCCTGTTGTCTCTCTAATTCCCTGTACAATGTCTGACTAAATTTGTTTTGATTGACAGCATTCCCACCAAATGCATTTCTGTTTGTAGGAATTTGTTGCAAGTGAAGGTGAAGATGACCCAGAAGTGGAATTTTTGAAATCCTTGACAACAAAGCAAAAACAAAAGCTTTTGAGGTAATGTAGTAGTAGCTCCATTGCAATACACAATTATCAACAGATACCTCTGAGTTGTAGTTACTTAGAATAAAATTTACTCACAAAAATCTGAGAACCTAAACTGTCTACAGTCCTGCCCTGTTTTAGCAAAGGAGACATCCTATTGCTGTAATTGACATTAATATATGAGAATATTGATGTAGAGTTGCTACTTTAATATCGTTTACTCTCATCTTAAATCAGTTACTTAGAAGGAGGTCATGTATATTTGGATGGAAGTTATTCCTTCCTTATCCCCTCTCATCTGTTAATACACTCCTGAGCCTATGTAGTTTGTACTAGGTGATCAAAACTGAAGGTGATATGTAAACTGGGCTACATCTAAATACTGTTTTATATGTTAATTTATTATGATTGGGGTCTAAAGCAATTGCACATACTGACAGCCTAATATTGCTGAAAGACAGTATGTTTAAATAGTGAAATGAAAATTTGTTCTTATTGGATATTACATAAGATTAATTTTTAAATCTGCGGTTATCAACAGCATTACTTTCCTTCAGCAGTATGGGCTTCACATCTGATCCTCGTTTTATATTGCTCCGTTTTCTCTTTATATTGTATACTGTTAGCTGCTTTGGACACCTGGTGTAAACCATTGGACTACATAATTAAATAATAAATAAATCAACTCTTGTGTGTGCATAATAACGAAGGACCTCAGTACATGTAGCTTAAGCAGCAGTTAGATGGATCACCTGTTCGATTGGGAGAGAGGGGTGTGCCATGCCAGGCTTTGCTTCCTCTTTCAAATTATGCATTGGTACAAGCACTGATTATCTTTTTGGGTTATGTATATGCAAGCACAGCTGCTGGACCACCCTGAGAATTGTGTGCACATCTAGGGTTTTGGTCCTGCATGGTTCCAGTTGGATTGAGCCAATAAGCCACTTTCCTGATCCTGTAGAAATCTGTGGCTGTAATCCTTTTAATGTCAAATGCTGGTGGTGGCAAGAGAAAAACCAAAAGGGGGAGGGAGGAAGACTCGGATCCAGCAGATGTTGTCTGCTTTTACTCCATCCTCTGGAGCGGGAAACGTACATGCTGGCCGGGCACACTAATAGGATTCTGCCTTCCTTTGGTTTCTTGGGAACAGGATTGGAGCCATATTCTTTGGAACATGAACACTTCAAAGAGTGTTTACATTATAGTTTGAAGTGTTCAAGTTCCAAAGAGTGTTTACATTATAGTTACTATAACTCTCAGACTTTTTCATTCAAAGCCACTGACTAGATCAAGATACTAAGAAGCACTCAAAGGTAAATAAAGGCATCAAAGTGTGATAGCTTTATCATATTTTGTTCATAAAAATACAGAAGTGATTGTCAGCTCCCTCCAAAAATTCATTTTAATTATAATATTTAGAAGTAGGTAATTTAAACAAAGAAACAAAAACTCTAGCTTTCTCCCCTTCCATTACATGCTATCCACATCAACAGTAGCATAACTTTTGCAATAAGTAAGAAGGCTTTCGAAAGGGCCAGGTGGCAAGTTTGAGGTTAAGTGTTTTATTATTTTCTAAATAATAAGTTCATCACAGTCTGATATTTATCCTGTAAGATCTACTTAACAGCTGACCACTAAAAGATAGCAATCTTCCACTGTTATACCTCTCTGCTTAATTGCTCCTCTTTTCTGTGTTCAAAATAAAAGGAAACTGGATCGCTTGGAGAAGAAAAAAAAGAAGAGGAAAGATAGAAAGAAGAAAAAGCAACAGAAGAGGAAAAGCAAAAGTAAACACAGGAAACATAAGAGCAGGTCTTCCTCCACATCCTCCAGTGAGTCTTCAGTAAGCAGCAGCAGTGATAGTGAGACTGACAGCCGAGATAAAGCAGCACAAAAGAAGATGGATTCTAAGGAAAGAAGAAAAGCTAAGTTTTCAGAGCCTAGCAGCAGTGATTCTGAAGGGAAGGCGAAGACTAAGGGAAAACTTTATGAAGATCCCTCCAGCAGTCATGGTAACAAGGACAAAGATAGAGAGAAGTGTAGACTTTTAAAGCAAGATAGTTCTGGGGAGAACAACAAATGGAGTTCCTCTGAGAGCAAAAGAAAGCCCGCAAGCAGAAATGATAACACAGACAAGAGAAGAGAATCTGAAAGATATGGAAACAAGAGCAGAAGCCAAAGCAGGGAGGAGAGGAGCGGTAGAGGCTCTAACACAAGGCACAGGACTCACAGGCCAAGTGAGGAGCGGCACAGGAAAACCGAAACCAAAAGCCATAGCTCAAACATATGCCGAGAGCAACAGAAACATAGGGAGGGCTACAGCAACAAATATGTTAAAACTGAGCATAGGGAAAGAAGCCGGAGCAGAGAGAGAGAAAAATAGATAATGTGGGTGGCAAATTGTGTGTCTTTTTTTAAAAGGTTCCTTTGGTAAGGGGCTCCCGACACATTTCTCTCTTCCTCATGAGCTGCCTGTTCTCAGTAAAATGTAAATGTCTTTCTGCAAATAATCCTATGCACATTTTATATGTATCTTACAAAGAATACAGGCTTTTAAAGATTAACATCATATTATTTTGTTATAGTACGTCCTATTTGAATAGCAAAAATGTTTGGGGGGCATTTAATAAATCAACATTTCCTTCATTGCAGAAATTAATGTCAAAAATACTTGCCATGACTCTATTAAATTAGTTTCACCGGTATATTTTTCCTTGATTAATAATAAATGTAAATAATATTGTAGTGACCAGGATACATGTTCCAGGACACATTAAATTATGCCACTAGTACTTGACATGGTTCTGGATAAAATCACTGCAACAGGCCACAAAACTAGATTATTTTTGACCTGTAGTATTCCCCCCCCCCCCCCCCCCCCCCCCGATCAACCTAAGAGGACAATTTTATAAGTTAAAACAACAGAGGAACATAGTTCCACATAAGTGTATAGCCAACATTTTTCACCTCCTGCAGAGTGTAACTTGGTCAAGGCTATCTAAGCATCTTAAACCCCTGTTGGTATATGTCACCACAGTGTCAAGTTATTGTTCAATAATTTCTCAAGACATGGGAAGAATATTTACTGTCTTAACTGTTTCTCGCTATTGTGTGCAGTAGGAATTCAGTGTCAGTTCTCTACTTACCTTCCAAGAAAACAGCTTTTTTTCTCCTATGGTGGGATTGATTTTTTTTAAAGGTGCTGTTTAGATTTGAACTACATAAAATAAATGTTAGCTTTAAAAATGTATCATGTTATTCTTTCAGACTTGCCTGCTATTTCAGAATCACAGGTAAAAAAAAAACAATTGGTAATTTTCCTATTCAGATCTGAATTGGTGTGGAAGAAGTTGAATTCTAAATGCAAACAAGCAACTTACTTATTTTTTCTGTTTCCAATTCTTTGTTTTTGTTTGTTTTTCTGGACTACTTTATACTTTTACGCAAAGCTTTTATATATCACAGAAAGTAGTTTGTTGCAGGTTTGATTTAAATACTTTGTAAAATTTAGCCTTTAATGCTTGTTGTTAAGTGCCTTTAAGTTGACACTTAGTGACTCTGTCCTAGGGTTTTCTTGGCAAGATTTCTTCTGAGGAGGTTTGCCATTGCTTGTCTCTTAGACTTAGTGTGACTTACCCAAGGTTACCCAGTAGGTTTTCATGGCTGAGTTGGGATTTTAACCCTGTTCTCCCTAAATTGTAGTCCAACCCTCAAGCCACTATACCATGCTCACTCCCTATTTTGATGGGGGTTATGCCTTTTTAAGGAGTTGTACCATGAAAGATTGAATGCTAGTGGAAGTATCAAATATTAAGCATAAGAGAGCTGCAAACTACATTAGCTTGTTAATACTACCATTAAAAGAATGGTTGCAGTCCTGAACAGTCCTTGCTGAGCATTTATGCTTAGTGGGACTTACTTTCTAGTAAACATGCATATGGTTGCAAGGAAACCAACTTCAGGGTGATTTTTACGACAGGTAAGGAAGTAACAGTGAGACTGAAAAACTAGGACATCTTGAATTTCCAACATTCAAAAACAGTCCACAAACTTCTAGCCTGCCTCAGCTCAAAAAATCAGGATGGAAAATTGGGGAAAATGTATATAAAATTGGCAATATTATTTACCATCCTCATGCCAAAAGCATTTTAACTATGTCCTTAAAAAGTTGCACATGCAGAAAGCTTTTAGTTTAGCCTTGGGCTGTGATGATACTATGGAAAGTGCTTTCAGCAGACATAAAACACGCACCACAAGTGTTTCTGTATTTACCTTATCTGTCTGGCTTTATCCACAGAAAGTGTTGCTAATGACAATATCATCAACTGATTTTAAGAATTATACTGGAACATAGAAGAGGGGAAAGCAGTATCTTGTGCTAGTTTGTCTTGTATGGTTTTTGCTTCCTTGGACAATTTAAGAGAGGAAGTGCCTCAACAGCATTAAAGTGTCTGTTGTTTCTAAGTTGACCCCAGGGCAAGAACTTAATAAGAAATGTCCATGGCAATTTTTGTTTGCAGAGTGTATGCTGAAGAAGAAAGAAAAAGGAGGACATCATTTTGACTCAGTCTACATTTGAAAATGTCTTTCAGCCCAGTAAAATTTGCGACCCCACTTTGAAAGGGCCTTGGGAACGACACATGAGTGCAAGACATCTATTTCTATTTCTCTGAAAAGAGCAGTCTCTCTTCTCTCTCCCCACCCGCTCCCTCCTTTGGCCTGTTTTGTTGTACATAGAAAAGGGGCACTGGCTCAAGTTTGTCTCTGCTGGCAGCTTGCCACCCAGCTGCTGCAGCTACATTTAATCCTCTTGTATGACGGAAATGTTTCAAACCTCTTATTTTTAGTGAGCATTTCTACATGCGTTGTCTTTGGTCTCTGTTAGGTTTAGAAAGGTATACCATGAGCATGTGCTTATAATTTTGGTGGTTGGTTCTTCCTTGAATGAAAAGGTCTTATTCTGCCATTATTCTCTAAACCTGTCTGTTGTTTTTTTCTTGACACAGGCCAGAGAAAAATCATGACCATCTATTAATGTCTCCTTGCAGTGGGAGGAATATAACTGAGAAGCTTATACTGAACAGGGAAATGTTGACAGTGTCTGTGTATATGACTTGGAAATATGGTCTGCATCTTCTAGACAAGACCTTGTTGAGATTTTTCAACTCAACAAGTCTTGGAACAATTTCAGGAGTTTTCAGTCCATCTCGCCATTTTAAATTGTGAAACCACCTACAATGTAAACAGATATTCTGTTGGTCAGAATGGTTTTATTTTAAGGTGAAACTACCAGAAGAGTATATACAGGAAAGCTTAGATTTTCACCCTTGTCAAAAGTGAAAGCTGCAGTGTTGATAGCAGTTATCTTTCGCCAGTCCTTTTCTATCAAACGTGGTTGGATGTGTACTGCAAATATCTGTTTAAATTACAGGAATTAAGTAACCGGAATCCTAAATTCATTTGCAGGACACTGATTGTATCCAGCTATCCACTGTCCACACCTTACATGTTTAGGAGTACACTAAATAAACCTAGAATGGTATCTACAAAATGTTTGTGCAAAAGTGTTGTTTGCCAGGGTGCCTTGAAACATGTTCCCTATAGTTTGGGGGTGCATATTGTTTTGTTGTTGCCAAGTATCAAAGCAAGCAAAGAAAATGCAGGTAAACTATTTTTGTTAGTTAATACCTTTACCACAAACCTGCAGAAGAGCCAGCCTCCTTAGGATTTTGCATCTTGCTGCCTGCTTTTATTTGAGAGTGGCAAATTAAACCCTGTAGGAGGTGCTGTTGGTTTACAGATGACCACAGGCATCTACTGTTAGCTTGATTTTTGAGAAAGGGGAAAGGGACAAATCCTCAAATGCCCTGAAGATGGATTAGTAGTTTGCAGCGGTCTTTCCTCTTCAGCCAAATAATATTCAGCCAAAGAGAGGCAGAAAATGGTACCATCCTCACACTGTAGTAGACTTTCTAGGCATCTTTGAGGACAACAGCCTAGAATCAAATAGGTTGGAGGGGGGGAGAGAGGCCTTGGGGGATCAGCTGAAAAGAGGCCCTACAAAAACACAAGCCTAGCTCCTCCACGTAGTGGCCCTGAGTCAGTACTATGTGACCACTTCCATGCAACTCACTAGCCATTAGGGCCACTTGATCCTGCTTCAAGATTTTCTAAAGTAATAGCCTTGATCCACTGCAGCTAATTCCAAAGCAAATATGTGTGGGTTTATACAATCAGGAGGTTTATTTCCAATTCGCTCCTGACAGCCCTGCCTGCTTCTGGCTGCAGACAGTCGAGGCCCTTGATTGTGATGTGTGTTTCAGTCAAAAGAGACACAGAGGTCAGCAACACCTGGCTGGTCGAATCAAGAGACTCCTCTCCATCACTCTTGCGAGGGAGCTGGGAAGATGGGGGGTTGGCAAGGCTAGAGGGGGCTAGTGGCAAGGCTAAACCCAAATTGGCTTCTCCCTTCTGCCTTCCCAAATATTAAATTACAGCAATACAATATAATTACCTTTTTTAAACACACACACACAAAACATTTATTGACATTCACTCTACAGTAGAGCCAAGAGACCCGTTGCTCTGTGAGGAAGGTAGAGGAGGTTTAGGAAAAGCAGGTGGGGAAGGGAGCCAAGCAAAGCCCCCCTGGGCAGGAGTGCCATACAGCCTTTCCTTCCCTAGACCGGGAGAGGGAGGAGGAACCAAGACTAGGAAGGAAGGAAGGAAGGAAGGAAGACTGGAGGAAGGAAGACAGACTAGGGAGGGAGGGAAGACAGACAGACTAGGAAGGAAGGAAGGGAGAAGGGAAGACTATAGGAAGGAAGGAAGGAAGGAAGGAAGGAAGGAAG
>CM034701.1:175490188-175505404 GCA_020142125.1 Phrynosoma platyrhinos | reverse complement strand
TTCTCCGTGTTCTGTTTATGATAGTAATCTCTTGTCTTGTACAGATTCCTCATCAGGACTATCAAATGTGTTGGCACTACCATGTCTTTAAGGGCATTTCACAGCCTTTCATGGTCTATGCAATCAAAGGTTTTGCTATAGTCTATAAAGCACATGATGATTTTCTTTTGGAATTCCCTGGTGTGCTCCATTAGCCATCATAGTTTGCAATGTGGTCCCTAGTGCCTCTTCCTCTCCTGAACCCTGCTTGGACCTCTGGGATTTCTCTCTCCATGTATGGTTGGAGTCTATGCTGCAGACTTTTGAGCATAATTTTACTTGCATGGGAGATCAGTGCTATGGTTCTGTAGTTGTTGCAGTCTTTTTTATCTCCTTTTTTATGGATGGGGATGTATACTGATTGCTTCCAATCTGTTGGCCATCATTTTGTTTTCCATATCTGTTGAAATATGTTGGTTAACACTAGAGTTGACTCTGTCAATATGGATTGCAGTAGTTCAATTGGAATATCATCTGTTCCTGGTGATTTGTTTTTTTGCTATTTCTCTTATTGCAGTTTCCACCTCACTTTTTAGAATTTGGGGTCCATCTTCATATGGCTCTTCATTCCATGTGCCCTTCATTTTAGCATCTCTTTTGTATAATTCTTCTGTATACTGCATCCAGTGTCTTTTTATTCCTTCCTGGTCTTGAATTATGTTATTTTTTTATTGTCATAGAGTGTCCCAGTCCTTGGTTTGAAATTTCCTTTGATTTCCCAGATCTTGTGAAATAGAACTCTTATTCCTCCCTTTTTGTTGTTATCTTCTATTTCTCTGCATGGTCATTGTAATAATTTTCTTTATCTTTCCACACAAGCCGTTGTTCTGTTACATTCATAATTCTTAGTTTGTTTCTATCTCCATTTTGTTTTCCTTCTCTTCTTTTCTTTATTACTTGTAGTGTTTTTTCTGCCATCCAAGTTTTTTTCTCTTTTTGTTTATTGAAAGTGTTTGTCTGCATTCTTCTTTTATTATGTCCCTGACTTCAGACCATAGTTTGTCTGGTTCTCAGTCTATTATGCTTATTATTATTATGCTTAGTAGTGCTTAGTAGTGCCTATGCTTTGCTGCATTATAAAGTGGCTTGTTTCAAGGTATGGCAGCAATCTCTCCCTTCATCCCTTTCTGTCTCCTGCTTTAACAGGACTTTATTGTTTTTGTGTGCCTTCAAGTCATTTCTGACTTATGGCAACCCTAAGGTAAACCTATCACAGGTTTTCTTGGCTTATGGAGACCCTAAGGTGAAATGATCACAGGGTTTTCTTGGCAAGATTTCTTTGGAGGTTTGTTTTTGCCTTCCTCTGAGGTAGAGTGAGTGTGAGGGGGGTTGCAGACTGCCAGAAATAGTGCAAATTGAGTCCACTTTTAGGGTTAGGGTTAGTGCTAGGGAATCATGGGAATTGTTTTCTTTCTGGGACATTGAGCCTTCTCTGTCAGAGAACTCTGGTGCCACAATAAACTACAGTCCCCATGATTCCCTAACCTTAACCCTAACCCTAAAAGTGGACTCAATTTGCACTATTTCTGGCATGCCCAAGGCCACCCAGTGGACTTCCAGGGCTGAATAAGGATTCAAACTTTGGTCTCCACAATCCTAGTCTAATGCTCAAACCACTACAATATGCTGGCTTCCTACCTGTCAGGAACGTCTGACTATTTTTTTTCTATTTTCAGAGGTAGAAGTAGTACTGTCACTTGGGCGTCAACAAAAACCTCTGTACCTTTCCAGTGAAATCAGTAACATGAAGAGGGTGGGGGCTGTGGCTTAGTAGTAAAGCAAATAGTCTGCATGGAGAAGAAACCAGGTTTAAGCTTTGGTATTTGAGGAGGATAGAAAAGAAACTCTTGCCTGAAACAATAAAGAAGAGGTACTGAGCTAGACAGACAAGTGATCTGACCTGTTATAAAGCAGCTTCATTTATATACCACTTCATATTGTGCTATGGGATGTTTAAGCGGTTTACAACTGTAAGCTCATTGCTCCCCAACAGTTGGGTACGCATTTTAGTGACCTTGGAAGGATGCAGGCCTGAGTCTAGCCTGAACCCTGGCTAGTACTGAACTCGCAACCTTGTGGTCTATGAGTGAGTGGCTGCAGTACAGGCAGTACAGATGGGATCCCCTAACTCCACACTGAATAATGGGATGACAAAGGGGAATGATTTGGTCTACATTGACAAGTTCCTTCTATATATCCGTTTGCATACAAGCCAATTTCTGATAAAGTATTGCTTATTTATTATTTATTTCACTTTACCTCCAATGAGCTTGAAGTAGCATATATTGTCCTCTTTCTTCCCATATTCTCCCCAAAACAGCTCTGTGAAGTAGCTCAGACGAAGAGAAAAAGAAAATGGTCTAGGATCCCGCAGTGAGTTGCACGGCTTAGTGAGGACTTGGACCCAGTTTGCCTAAGTTACAACCCAGCACTCCAGCCAATACACTGAACTGGCCAAACTCCCTGTTACCTTCATCTAATGAGACAGCTTAACAAGAGACAAGGTATCATGTATTTATTTGCTTCTAAGATCTCTACTTTTCCCCTCTGATACGAAATATTAAAAACACATAAGATAACAATTGCATTAATAAGATGAAAATTACTATCTGTAAATTCAGCATTCAATATTCTGAGCAAAACAGATACGTAAAACATTGAAAGACTGGAGAAATAATTTTTTTATCTAGATGCAATTGCAGTTTACATGGTCAGAGCTCAGGACCCTCAACTAGACAATTGAGTCTAGATCAATTGCAGAACTTGGAAATATTACTTTTCTTGGTTTGCAGTTTTCATGAAATGGACAGCTACATAATGGACATGCAAGCTCCACATTAGTGGAACAGTTTTCTTGTTCCACTGCCATTGATTACAATCCTTCACCCACAAACATTAATAAAGAGACTCAGCTCCATCTATCGTCACCACCACCACCACCACCATCACAACCACCACCATCATTATCATCACCATCATTATATTTACTTCTATCCTGTTATTTTCCTAGATTGGAAGTCAAAGTGACTTACAAAGATTCATATGGATGGAATAAAAACAAAACCTTTTAATCTCAAAACATGCTATTAATCAGCTAATTTCTGTTAGAAGAACTGTGTTACCACCCAACAACTTTTTGTTACTGATCTCTAAAATAATAATCACTACTTTTACTTTGCATTTTAATTTCCTCTCACCCCACTGATACACCCCACATACTCATCCACTTCCTCAAGTATATAATTTCCAATTGAGGGAAGACTTCATGTGTCTGGTGAAATGGGCTGCAGTTCATGAAAGCTGATGCCAAATAAAATGGGTTAGCCTTTAAGTTGCTACAGTACTTTGTAATTATCAAGATGCAATCAATAATAAACTGTGTAAATAATTATTGGGATATTATTTTCCAATACTTAGCAAGCTCTTATGGAATAAACAAAAATAAAATCTTGTTTTAAAGGAAAAGTTTAGCTCCAGAATGTTTTCCTAATATTCCAAATTTAGGCTATCCTTCCTGTACAATAGCAAGCTTTGAAGATACACGATGTAGCAATTCCACAAAACACCCATAACCAAACCAAAACAAAAAGAATGGGATAGAGAGTAATAAAATAAATAATAATTAATAAGAACATATGGAAGGTTACCATATATTTGAAAATTATACCATGCTCACAATCCTATAAGGAAACACTTCACAAGATGAAGACTCCCATACTGCAAGCATTAATTACAAGTTACACAAATTGAGTCCAGTCTTTCATTTTAGACCTTAGGGTTGCATCAAATTAAGTGTAAACATCCAGAAGGATTCTTTTTGTAAGAGTACCATTTCAGTATAGCTCTGATTAAATCCATGTGTTTACATTTGCTCATGCTAAATATTTTCAAAATCCTATCACATAATATTCCTTTTTCAAAAAGAAGAAGAAGAAGGCACAAAGGGAGTTTCAACATACCCCTCTTGCCCAATTACACTCCAGTGTGCACTTGGTGTTTAAAAGTCACAGTGTGTTTCCTATATAGATTAAATTGCACTTGCAAATTGTTGCACATGTCACATTTGTAGTCATATAGTTGTAGTCTTAACAGTACATGTTTTACCTTGGGTCTCCATGAGTTTTTCTCATCTGATGGTTATGGGAGGAATATTTCAAATCACAGCCTGGAAATGCAACTTTTATGGTCTACAGCTCTTAAAATCCAGTGGCTATACTAGTTGGGGGATTCTGGGAGTTGTATTCCTGAAAGTATCTTTTCCAAGTTCTGCCTCAAATTGTCCATTGCACTCAATGGTCCATCACTGGAGAGAAAGTCAGACTGAATGAACATTTCCTTGAGTTTCTTTTAATTTTATCCAAAAGCTGGGATCCTATCATGGTGTGTTCTCATAGGGCTATGAGATACAGGATCATGCTGCCAGCTGCATACAATCTTGCATTTACTCAAATAGCTTTGCCTTCATCTGTTTTCCATCCTATTCTAGCATGACCTATCAGCTAAATTTGGATAAGGAGTTCCTGTACATATCTCTAATCATTATAGATTACAAAAAGTTAATCAATACCTAACATATTTCATTATGTTTGTCCAGAATGGAGTGCATCCAACCAACAAATGTATGATTCACTTTAAAAAGAATGACAAATCTCTAGAACTGCCAGGACAAGGACACACCCTTCAGCTGTGTGTTTTATGCAATGAGGGGCAGTACTGCATTTTGGAGTACATCTCTGGGCAGTGAAGGATCTCCTTTCAAACAGGAATATTTGTTGTTGTTATTTATTTATTAATTTATATGTAATTTTTCTCCCCGAGCAGTACCCAAGGTGGCTTCCAGAAATAACATTTTTTTTAAAAATTACAATTAAAAAATTAAAACAATTAAAAATCCCTACATTAAGCAGCATAAAAACATTTAAAAGTCTTATAAAAGTTAAAAACCAATAAAACACACATCTAAATAAGAACTTTCCCTGTTTAACCATTAAAAGCCTGCTTATACATAATTTTTTGGCCTGCTGACTGAAGGAAAGAAGTGAGGGGGCCAGCTTAGCCTCCTGTGGAAGGGAGTTGCAGAAGTGGAAGTGCCACTGAGAAGACCTTCTCTTGTGTCTTCACCAAGGGATCCTGTGATGGTGGAAGGATGGAGAGAAAGCCTTCCCTTGAAGGTCTTGACGTTCTTGCAGGTTCACATGGGGAGATACAGTCTTTTAGATAGTTGTTTTGGCTAAGGGCCTTTGAAGACTGCCAGAAATAGTGCAAATTGAGTCCACTTTTAGGGTTAGGGTTAGTGCTAGGGAATCATGGGAATTTTTTTCCTCTGGGACATTGAGCCTTCTCTGTCAGAGACCTCTGGTGCCACAATAAAATACATTTCCCATGATTCCCTAACCCTAACCCTAACTCTAACCCTTAAAGTGGACTCAGTTTGCACTATTTCTGGCAGTCTGCAAAGGCCCTAAGACTCTGAGGAACAATGACCCTTCAGGTGCAGATGAATTGGGGAACAACAAAGTGTCTTGTGGCACCTAAAGTCTAAAACATGCTATTTGACATAAGCTTTTGTGGACTACAGCCCACTTCATCAGACGCTCAGAGTGATAGTCATTTTCTCTCAGCCTGACCTACCTGAGGAGGCTGTTGTGAAGATAATGCAGAGACAAGGAGAGACATGTACACAAACTCATTGGAGAGGTAGGATACAAAGGAAGGGAAGCAAGTAAGCAAGCTTTTGGTTGAATGAAAGCCCCATTCTAGGGGTTCATGGACTCAGTTGTAAAGAAAAATCAGCATCATAGGAAATCCGTTTGTCCAGTGTATGATCGTACTCTGCTAAAATGGATTGCACTTGGCAGAGAGCATCACTATAAATCAGCTGGTGTTGTCAAAAGCACAGCTGTGTTGTTTATCCATAGAATGAAGGCACAAATCTGTTAACTTAGTTCAACCTGAGAGTTAAAATCCAGTTTTTATGTGGGTGAAGCTGAGGATGATTCATTTACACTGCTCCCCAATCTGAATATTTGGGCTCATGTTATCTTTTTGAAGCATGCCTATTAGGTCACATTTTTCTGTTCTTACGCTGCAGCATCTCATCCTGAGGGCTTGCTCGCATATTCAGAGTGTCTTAGAATATTGCTCTAAGAATCAGAGAGAGTGGGACAATTTTATATTCCTTTCTGCATTTGCATTCTATGCATACAAACACGATAATTTCACATTTGAAAAAATGTCAAATATAGTTTACTCATTGATATGAAAATTTCATGAACTCTACTTTCCCCAGTACTACATATTCAACGAACCTAATTACTGCAGTGATTTACATTCATAAGACTTTCTCTGCATCCCAAAAGGACAGAAATGTTTTCCCCCTCACCAAATGAAAATGTTGATTTTTAAAGTCTGTTTTTTGTTTTTTTGATCTCAGCTTTATGATCTTCTATATTATCATTGCAAATATTCAAATCCTTTTGTTGCAAAACAAATGCTGGTGCAGAGGCTGGGTATGATGTCTAGCGCTTTCATGAGTTTTCGTTCAATACAATTGGTTTGTATGGGAATAAGTTGCTGGGTGACTTGTAAGGTAAGGATGTCCTCCTTTCATACCCACTACTAAATGTGCCAAGGATGAAAAATAAATTGCTATGGGCTTAAAAATGATCAGCACTCAACACTTTAGGCTCTGTGTATGTGTGTGTGATATCTCTTTGTGTCATTTGCACAGCATTCAACTCTTTCAGCCACGAAAGTACCATTCACCTTCATTTCTTTTGAAGAGGTCACTAGCACTATCAGAACTGCTTATCTGGTTCACTGGGAATAACTAGTGGGTAGAGCAAAGTTTGGAATTAATGCGTTACAAACAATTATACCATCTGCAATACTTTCCATTTGAGAGGAAGAAGAAAGGAACAAGACATCCTCCCTCCCTCCAACAAAATAATAGAATGTTATCCTTATTGCTACCAATTTTGTTGTAATAAATACTGCTGACTCTTTATTCTTAAAATAGCATTTTTGTGGACATTAGTGGTCATTTTTAGTTTTTTAAGTGCATGTCAAAGGAAATTTAACAGTAAGATATAAGTAATAATGACAAGAAATTATTTTGAACAAATAAACAACAAAACCCAAGGTGCAATGAATCCAATAATGCATATGTTGTTCATCTTTTGTTACATATTGCTGTATGAAAGCCTCCTTCCTTCAATGGTTTGATGCTATGATGATGATGATTATATTTATTTCTATTCTATTTTTTCCCCAGATTGGGACTCAAGGTGGTTTACAATGATTAAAATACATTTTAAAAGTCCACAAAATACAAAACTTAAAACCCAATTAAACAATAAAAAATTAAAACCGAGTTAAAACATACACACACTGACACACACACAAGCACAGCAATTAGCATTATCCAGTGCAATGTATAATATGGGCCGTATATCATCACTTATCAAATGCCTGTAGAAATAAAGTCTTTGCTTGTCTGGGAAAAGAAAGTGGGGACAGTAGTGGGGACAGTGCCTATTTGATGGTATTTTGCATGTATTTCATGCTTAATTCCCTCCTCCCCTTTCTCTTTTTTCCGTCAATCTCTCAATGCAGCCTTATGAAGATCTGATCTTGTAATCCCTGCTTAGTCCCTATGAAGTATGCATAAATATGGACTCTGACCACTAGGAAAAGATCTTATGAATGGCTCTTTGCTGGCACAAAGATTGCAGGGAAAATAACAACAACAGTCCTCACTCCAAGAAGTAGGCCTTCAAATAGGCTCTAGCTCATATATGATTAACCTAATTCCAATTTTCCACCAATATTGTTCTATTGAATATCATTAGTTTCTTTATTGCCTGCTCCATAATGGACCGGGGGTTGGTGTGGCTCTATTCTATAAGAGGGAATGCTCCGAAGTGATTGAGGCCATTGCTCTGCCTAATTTTCTGTTCCAGCAATCAACTGTAGCCTTGACAAAACCATGCACTGAAGTAACAGAAAGTCCTAGAAAGCCAGTAAGGAGCCATCCAACTCTACCAGCCTTCTTGACCTAACCGTCATGGTCAGCCCACCATCCCAGCAAGCCTAAACTCCACTAGATAATGATCTATTCATGACAATCAAATTGTCAAAAGTTCCTTCACTCTATCATTATCTCACCCAGCACAGAAACCATGGCCTACTGAGGACTTTGTAGCTCAAGTGAATTCAGATGTCACTTGAGACAGACCCATCATTGCCAGGGAAGATATGAAGTTCTATACTACTCTGATAGGACAGTCTCAGCATAGATGTTGATTTCCCCCAATATAACATGCTGATGGGATTCCAGACCCATCTTTGAGAACACCCAACTAGCTCCAGGAAAGAGATTGTTGAATGGAGGGTGAGTGGTATACCAACAGAATCCATATTCTGTCTTGGCCATCCATTTTCAAACAAGCAGATTTGAACCCATTAGACCACAGGGCAGGGCACCTCATCAAATCACGAAAGACTGTGGCAACTCTACCTCCAGGTCTTACTTGTGGACACACAAAGAACCCTGGTAAACAAAGTTAAGAGAGAATGGCAGCCATTACTTCTTCCAATCAGGTCTATGTGATAACAAGCCAGATCAGCATGTTAATGCAGAATGAAGTCTTGGGTAGCTGCTGGTATACAGTCTTGGCATTCATAATAAGCATTTTTGATCTGTTGCCACAGCTATCCAAACTATCTGAACTAGGGAGCAGTCTGGGGGGGGGCAACTAACACCCTGTCACTGGTCTCTTTTGACAGAACTTCCACATAGACTGGAACCAGGCCTCATACGTTGCAGAGCATTCTGTGAAATGTTGTTAGGTCCACACTTCATTCACACAAGGCATTGCTGTGTCTTCATGAACATGAACTACAATGAACTGAAAGTGTGTTCTACACCTTCTGCAAGCCGTCTTTTAAGAGGAATGTTGCCTATTCTCCAATATTCCACAGATGAAAACTGGGACATATATAGCCCAGCAGCCTCAGAATCATCAACATGGCAAAGGTTATTAATACAAAAGAATGCACAAAAAGAGGTCTGAAATCCAAACATCCCAAAATGCTAGGAGAGGCTGGAGCAGTTTGCTATTGCCAGAAACTACTGGAAAGGACAAGACTCTGGCCCTTCTTCTCCTCTCCCTTCTGCTGAGTTAACTGCAGCAGTTGAAATGAACTGAGGATGAAAAAGAAAAGTGGGAAGAGAAGAGGGAAACTGGGACATTTTTAAAAAGCAATTGAAAAAGTGAGATGACAGAGGTTTAAATAGGACTGACCCTACCAAATTGGGACAGCTGGATTGTATGAGTTTATCTGTCATAACTGAGGAGCCCTCACCCCTTTCCCCAAAGTCTTTATTGGAAAGTAGTTTGCAAACTACTTGGTATGTCATGTTGACACTATAGTATCTGATAGCTTCAATGTAATGGCAATTAGTGTCTAACTGCATTTTATAGCAAACATGGAGGAGTCATTAACATTTGACAACTGAAAGCTTGTGAAAATTTGTATCAGAAATGGAAAAAAAAGAGGTGTCTGAAATCCAAACATCCCAAAAGTCATCACGTTGTATCCAAATTTGGCACATTGGAATTAGAAATAAGTTCCATTTGGAATTTCTGCTAAGAGTATTCACACTCACATATATGCACACATGTAAAGAATATTCATTTATAGGAATAAGACTAAACAGTGGTTACACTGCATAGGTAAAAAAAATCTAGCATGCTGTTGGACCATTTTGGATTTCTTAGCACGAAAGATGAAATATTCAAAAGAAGATTTTAAACTCCAGTTTCTGTTCCCTGGCAAGAATCTTACAAATTGATGCATTCTGATTAAAGTTTCATGAGGAAGAGAAATTTTCATTCTGTACTGTTAAAGATCCCCCCATGAACCTTGGAACTGATGCAAAACTTCATAGAATTAAATTAAATTTTCTATCATTTCCAGGTATTACCCAAAATGCACACACAACCTAGATAATATATTGAAGCTTTTAAGAATGTTGATCTGAGATGAATAACAGCAGGCCAGGAATTACAGTCTACTGGAGTTTTTCCCTCCAGTTCAGAAATACTGCTGTGAGAGGGCTGATCTAATACTTTTTTTCTCACTTATGTCACTTTAAAATAAAAAAGCAAAGGTGGTACTCAAGACTGCTGTGATTTGGAAAGATTGATAACATTAAGAACATCCATTTTCACTGCTTTCTGCTAGCTTTTATTTGGTGCTTCTGTGTTGCTAAGTTCAAGATCCTGCCTTTCTGACAATCTAGATACAGTTTTATAGAAACCTGACAAGATGCACACATACCTTTGCTTCTCTGTGTGCGCTGTGTGTGGGTGAGGCTGCATCTACACTGCAGAATGAATGCAGTTTGACACTGTTTTAACTGCCACAGCTCAGTGCCTTGGAATTCTGGGATTTGCAGTTTTGTGAGATATGTGGCAGATCACTCTGGTGCCACAACAAATTACAGATCCCAGAATTCGATAGCATTGAGCCATCACAGTTAAAGGGGCTGTCAAATTCTGTTAATTCAGCAGTATGACAGCAGCCTGAGTATTGATGGCATAAGAACTGACCAATGTATGTCATCTCTCAAACTTCCCTGTCCAGGTACAACTCAGCCTCCATCTTGCAAATCAGGAACCTCTGAATCACAAAAAGCCAATGGGCAGCACTGAAACTTAATATAATTTTAGATTAGGTATGCCAGATTTGATACTTTTGTTGTTGTTGTTGTTATAAAATAAAAACTATTCTGAACATACACATGCAAACAGGCACAATGGTGGAGATCTCCCACTCCATCAACTCAACCTTCTGTTGTGCAAGAAGAATTCCTGAACCAGCCAAAGGAGAAAACAAGGCTGATGCATAACAGAGGACGTTTTCACACGCGGCTTTTTGAGGACGCTAGCCGGCCTCCCTCCGGCCCCACTCCGGCTCTTCTTCCAGCTTGTTCAGACGCACGTCGCAGAAAACCCCGCCCCTTCCGGTGCCATCCCTGCGTACGTCCGGCTTCTAGCTCCGTGTGTTCAAACGCACGGAGCCTTAAGTCCGGCGTCCGTCCGGCGTCCCTCCGGCTTCAGCACCTCCAACTCCGGCTTCTGCGGCGGAAAGGTAATTCCGATTTTTAAAAGGAATTAGCCTGCCGCCGCCGGAGCCATTCCGGAATGGGGCCGGCGGGAGGTAGGATTGCCTCCACCAGAGCCCCGTGTGAAAACGTCTGAATTCTTGAGGTGGTGGGGCCATTGCTGCAGTAAGATAATGCTAAGGCCTCAGTCTATGTTAGTCTGGGGAAACACAATAACAGGGGTGGTGGACCCAAGAGACAATTTTCTTCCCCTCTGAACTTCATGGCGTGTGTGACACAGGTGACTACAAATGTCCTAAAACAAAATATAACTAAAATGGAAGCCCATTTCTGGGAGTCTGGATGTCCCTCCCCCCCTTTAAAAATATTAAACAGTGTGGGAAGGTGTGGGGATGAGGGAGCTGTATCCCCCTAAGTATCCTCAAGGCACCAGATCCCTTCTGATATTGGAAGCTAAGCAGAGGCAGCTCTGGTTAGTTCTTGGATAGGAGACCAACAAGGAATACTGGGTGTTGTAGGCTATATTTCAAAGGAAGGAACTGGCAGAACCATCTCTGAGTATTTCTTGCCAAAGAAAACTCTGTTAAGTTAATGTTGCCATAAATTGGCAGGTTACTTGAAGAGTATAAGTAAGGAACTGAAATCATGTAGCCAAGCAGCACACAGAAAGGAAACAAGCTCCAGATGCTCTAAGATGTTCAACTGTTTATTCAGTGTTTAAAAAGCCCAACACCTTTCGGCCACACTAGATTTTCTTCAGAAAAATACACTTAAAATAAATATTCTCTGTTTGCTGCTAGGTTACTTGAAGGCACACACACACACACACACGGCTGGATGCTGTTGAAAAAGGTGAATTGCTGCTCCTGGAAGCTTCTGGGAGGAGGCATCATTCACCGTTTGCTTTTGCCAAAGGAAGAGGGTGGTCCAGGAAGTTTGGAGGAGTTGAGGGTCACAAAAACAGATCTGAAGGCTATATGAGCCCCTGAGGCTTAACTTTGCTGATGGCTACTCTATAGCATTCTCACCAAATGGGTAGGGTTTTAACTTTGCAGAAACAGACATGGGATTCCTGCTGGGTATTTAGAGCTGGAGTCCACAGGTAAAGCAGTTGTAAGGATCACAGAGAAGGTCACCAGTGGTTTCATAGCTGAGTGACGGCATTAAAAGTACTGTGTGGAGGATCCACTCAGTCCACAGGTCACACTTTCCCCACCCCTACTGTAAGGCAAGAGTAGGGAATCTTTGGCCGTCCAGGTGTTTGCCCCCAAATTCCCAGCAGCTCTACCCAACCCAGTTAATGGTAAGGCATTGTGGGAGTTGTAGCCCACAACATCTGGAGGGCCAAAACTTTTCCTCCCCAGCTGTAGAGCTAAATTCCAGTTCACATTTACTTAGGAATAAGCCCTACTAAAATGAGACCTACCTCTGATTAAGCCATGCACAGTTTGTCATTTTGAATACCTTGTAGAAAGGTAGCCTGTCAATTAATGAATGGATTAATCAATCAATCTGTCAAATTATCAACAACAATATTAAACCATCATCTGTTTCAGTTGTACTAGATTTTGGCTTCAGATATTGAGATTAAAGTATTAAAATTTCACACAAATAAGCTAATGTTTTCATTAAACTGCATTTTTAACATAAATGTTGGGATATTCTTAATTTAAATAAATGAAAAAGTATAGATCCTACTTAGGGGCAAATGGATAAACTCAAGATTATCTTTGTAAAATAAAAGAAATAGTGGCACACCGTGGTTGAAAGGAGTGAGTTAAACAAATATCTATAGCAGATGACTGGCTGATAAAGTTAGCAGACATTTGGAATTAGACAGACTTATTTTCTTGATCAATGATAAATCATTGAAAAAAAATTAAGAAGACGGGCAACGGTATTCATTTATTGGAAAGGAAAGTGGACAAGTCTTTCCAATATTATAAAATGATTCAATATATGAATGGTCACAGGGAGTAACTGATTTACAGGGTGAGACTTTTTGTTTTATTAGTTGGTTCATAAAAGATCAAAAGTTAGTAATTATATCAGATTAATAAGGATCAGGATGCACAACACAATTTGTATGATTTTTAATTTTATTTTTGTTTACATTGATTGTTGTTGATGAATAAAAATTATTTTAGAAAGAAAGAAAGAAAGAAAGAAAGAAAGAAAGAAAGAAAGAAAGAAGTGAGATTCATAACACCATCATAAATGCTTCTAAGCAAAGCTCCATACTGGTAAATCTCACTGCAATCAAGTAATGGGATTAAGATTAAGATCTGAAAAGCTGAAATCTAGAAATTTGAACCTAAATATTGGCCTAAGCCTCTTACATTGGATTCTGTGAAACAAAAATATATTTAATATAAGACAAACTAGGTTAATAGTACACTCAAGGACTGATTAATAAGGATTTACTATATCTTCATCTCATTATCTGATTTGAAACATGCCATTTCTAAAGATTTTAATTTTTTAAAAGGTAACATTGCACCTGTGCTCTCTCTCTCAACATCAACAACAACAAAAGATTCTTCTATAAAAATGTTTTTTTCCCCCTCCAAACCAAATGGCTTCTTCTATTATGGAAACAAATTCTGACTAGTTATTACATTTGACAAAAATGGCCTTTGTGAAGGCACAATATGTTGTCATTGAAAATGTGCAAATGCAGCACTCCCATTGACCAGATATAGCATAATGATTCCGACACAAAGGATGAAATGCTGCATTTGAGCCATTCATGCAAGCGCCTGTCATTGATATCAATGTGAAGTTGGCATATGGACTGAAAATAGTTATAAGGCCAAGCAGATGTGTACAGTTTTAAAGGGGCTCACAGCATGGAATTAGGCTTTATTTTTGGTTGCTGGTTTTTATGCCATCTTGCAGAAATGTATTTCTTCTGTCGAGTATTGGCAATAGCCCATATAGAATGACATCATCGTGGGCTGGGGGATTAAAGAAATATCCAAAACAATGAAGTCCTTAGCTTTTATGGCACCCGATTCATTTTGCAGGCTGATCCTGTAAACTGGATTTAGCTGCGGCTGCTGTTTCTGCTGTATGAACAGCAGAACTGCTCTCTTAATTAAGCAACTCCAGGGACCATACTATAAGGGGCTCCTTCTATCTATGCCAGAGATGTAGGGATGCCCTTATGGCCTGGTCCCATGAGAATCTGTGGCTTGTGCCCATTAATTGGTCCGGGTCTGACCACTTATTGGAGCGGAAGTCTGAATGCAGTGCTTTGGAGAGGATCAGTCTCCTGATTTTACTGAGATGATTTAACAGGCTGCTAATGTTGCTGCCTCTGAGTGTATCAAGTCCTACCATTGTAGTTCTTCCTGTATTTGAGAATGCAACACTTTGGCAGTGTCTGACATTCACAGGGCGGCCATGAGTGAGTGGTACAGTAGTTTTCTTATGATGCTTCTACATCACTAATTGCCCTGAAGATAAACCAAGAACAAGGAAATTATCCTGACTCACAGGGAACCTTTTCCTCCTCCTCCTCCTTGTGTGTTTTATTGATTTTCCAAGAGTTATCTACAACCAAAAACAACAGCAACTGTCTCAATGCCATGAAATGTATATTCAGTACAATAATTGTCCTGGAATTAGATTGCTCCTCAAATTTCACTTTGTGCACACCCACAACTGTGGCTGCCTCTGCACTGCAGAAATAATAATAATAATAATAATAATAATAATAATAATAATAATAATAATAATAATAATAATAATATTTTATTTGTAACCCGCCCCTCTGCAGAGCAATCGGGGCGGCTAACAACAAGTTAAAATACAACAATTAAAACATTCCAAATTCCAACACCCCCCACCCACAACCCACACCCCTTAAAATAGAATTAAACTTAGTAAAATTAAAAAACCAAACATATGATTAAGATAAAAGAACATAACAACAGTGGCAGCAACAGCAGGGTGTCGCTCGGAGGGGGACTAGGGGCAAAATGGATCCAAATATATTTATCCCTGCAAGGAGGTTATTCTGGGAAGGCCTGCCGGAAAAGCTC
>CM034701.1:175456057-175481204 GCA_020142125.1 Phrynosoma platyrhinos | reverse complement strand
AGTGGATTCTTGCTGCTTTTGGCCCCGTGGGATAAGGTCCCAGGAGAGAAAAAGTTTGGGAAGAGGAGGAGAAGGAGTGGTTATCAGGGCCTCCAAATCTTGCACCCCCCCTTGAGCAACTCTTGCACCCTTCCAGGGGTCCCACCCCACCATTTGAGAACTGCTGGCCTATTCCCAATATCATGGATTTTAAGGCAATTTAGCTATAGCATGTAGATCCTACAAATGGTGAATTCACTTGTGCAAACATAGAATGGGAATTCACTTGCACAAACCTGTGACCCTCCAGAAAGTATTAGACTAAAAGTTCTATAATCCCTGATTCTTGGGTATGCTGTCTGGGACTGATAGGACTTGGAGTCCAACAGCATCAAGTGGATGAAGTGGAATGAGATGGATTTAAGTAGCTGGCAGGGAATCTATTGAGGAGTGGACCTGTATGTCTGTATCTATGTACCTAGCAGCTCCCCATCCTCAGTCAAAAAGGCTTGCAATGTTGCATACTAAGTAACTGTGTTACATTGTTATGCGCTAGTATCTTTAGTAGATTTACTACATGGCTGCAAACACCACAGAGAGTTCATTTTCAGTGACATGCTGCTACATCAAGAAATGGGCCCATGGTGCAACACTTGTCTGATCGTTTCACAATTTATATTTTTCCAGCTGGGATGATTTTAATAAAAGCATGGTTTGTGTGGGTGGAGGGAATAAAAACCTTCCTGGCGTGATGGTGACAAATAGATGGCTTTAGGTCTTTGATGTAATTGCCCCTAGCATTGCAACTCGATGGTAAATTCTAGTGCTATTAATGGAATATAAGTCTATGGTAGCTGCTTAAAATTTCCATGCATCTTGACCAGCTGTGGTCAGCCAGTCATGTGAACTGCTGCTAAAGACAGAATGAAGTGTTCTGCATGCCTTGGCAATTGCTTGGGGGGGGGGGAAGTGTTTTTGTAGTGTCATGCTGCCATAATCTGATTTTGAACAGTAGTCAAGACTCAGATACTGAAGAAGATGAGCTGGTCAAATGGCTAAACTATTGTTTGAGGACACTATCAGGTTCCTAATACCAAATCAGGCCTTGAAGTAAAAAATCTTGTAGACTTTTCTTTGCATGCTTCCAGGCAATTCATCTGAGAAGCCAAGCACTCAGTGCTTTCCCCACCTAAAGTGGAGAGAGAACCAGGTGAGAAGGTGTAGAGAGGAGGAGATGCTCCAGGGTCCCTTTTAGAAGTTATGCTTCTCAGATAGCAATGTGAGTGGCGCCTAGGAGGAATTATTTAGCTAGAGGAAAGAACAACTGGATTCCAGGAACCATGGTGTTTGCATGTGAATATTTGGCTGGATTGGCCACAATGCAGCTATCCTGGGGTTGAGATTCAGGCTGCTGTCACACTGCAGAAATAAAGCAGTTTGACACCACTTTAATGTCCATGGCTCAATGCTGTGGGATTCTAGGATTTGTAGTTTGGTGGGGCACCAGAGCTCTCTGACCAGGAAGGTTAAATATCTCACAAAACTACAAATCCCAGAATTCCATAGCATTGGGTCATGGCAATTAAAGCACTGTCAAACTGCTTTATTTCTGCAGTGTGGTAGCATCAGCCCTGAATCCTACTGACTAGTCCTACACAGAGTAGATCTGTTGAATCAGTGGGATTTGGGTTATTGTCAACTTGCCAATCAACAATGGATTCGGTGGGTCTATTCTAATTGGGATTAGCAACAGAATTCAGGCCATAGCATTGTGTGTTCTTTATAGAAAGTTTACTTCAGAAGTTATCAAGAAGATGTACAACAGCAATAAGCATGCAATTTAAAATGTTACATAAAATCAATGTATGACTTTGATGTTATCAATAAAATGCACGATCTGCTGAATTATAACAAGAAAGCTTGCAAGTTTTCAACAGGCACCTAAGGATAAGAATTGCCTGAGAGTGTGGTCTAATATTGTAGAGGAAAGTATTCAATTGAGTCTTCCAACAAGATATTTTCTTTGGATGACCTCCTAGGGTGGAATGAGTTTATAAAGTAGGAGTCAGACTCTTAGGTGGGAGAGACAGAGAAGGAAATATGCATTGTCCCCTCCAAAAACATGAAATGAACTAGGCCAAATATAGGGTTCACATAGGTAGCTAGAGAGAATTTCAAACTGTCATTGTAATGAACTGTTTTGATAAAATTGCTTAAGCTGGCTACCCAACAAGCATCAAACAGACATGACAATAGGACACAATGCTTTCAGAGAGATTTTTGGATGTCTCATGTTAAAACCGTGTGACCCAACAGCTGATGGAGAGGAAGGAGGTCATGGCTGACAAGCTTCTGATTTCAACAACAACAAAAAATCCTAGTATGGCAAATGTGCAATTTCTCCAACGATGTTGTCAAGAGTCCTGTAAATTATAACTGGCATGTCAGATACCGAAAGATCCCTGCAGAGAAAAAACAAGGCTCAAATGGGTATTTTAACTGATTAACACCATTTCCCCCAGCACAAAATATTTCCAGATATCGCCTTAGGGAAATCACACATCTATTTGTCATCTACACATTTAATTTCTTATTATTTAAATTTCTGTTTGCCAAATGTGATCCTTGAAAGTTTCCTTCTTGTCTTGTCTTCTGTTGTCATTAAAAATATACATTTCTGTAGGTTTATGCTGCCTATCACTTCCACTCATTAGGTGGGGATTCATAATCTAGGAAGCAGCTAAGTAATTATACCTACAATCTCCGTATACAGAGGCTGTACCTGCACTGCAAGAACAATGCAGTTTGCACTGCTTTAACTTCCATGGCTTAAAGTTGTGGGATCCTAAGTTCTGGTGGTTTGTTTTTTTAGTGGCACCAGAGTGCTCTGACAGAGAAGGCTAAATATCTCACTCAACTACAAATCCCAGAAATCCATAGCCCTGAGTCATTGCTGTTAAAGTGGTGTCAAACTGCATTATTTCTGCAGTGTGGATACAGGCAGAGAAACAAGAAATGCTGTGATTACTGCCAGGCTCCCACTTGGACAAACTGAGCATTTGCCTTCTTCACCTCCATGTGTAATGTATAAATCCTTGCATGCCACTTTTCAACACCATTCAAAGACCCCAAATTAGCTCAAAACCTTAAAGATATATAATAAAATTCATTTTTAAAAGGAATAGTTAAGTTGCTAAAATCATAAGCATAACTTGGACCCAAAGAACATAAAAAAAGCAAATCTTAACCATTTAAGCAATAGTTCTGAACATTAAGGCATGGCTAATCAGTTCATTTGAGATGTGGTGCTGGAGAAGAGTGCTGAGAATACCGTGGATAGTCAAAAAGCCAAACAAATGGGTCCTTGAATGGATCAAGCCTGAACTCTCCCTGGGAGCCAAGATGATCAAATTGACACTGTCGTACTTTGGCCATATAATGAGAAGGCATGACTTGTTAGAAAAGACAATAATGCTAGGAAAGGTAGAGGGCAGTAGAAAGAGAGGGAGACCACACATGAGATGGATAGACTCAATTAGGGGGCTCACAGATTTGAATTTACCAGACCTAAGCAGAGCAGTGGAGGACAGGGTGGCTTGGAGATGTCTCTTCCACAGGATTGCCATGAGCTGGGGTCAACCTGAGGGCAGTGAACAACAAAATCCTACCTTTGGTATTGAATATCTATATACTTGAGAAGCTTATCTAATGGCTTCATAGCTGCTCTTCTTCTTAGCCTTCTCCTGATTTCTTGACTAGAGTTCCAACTGATGGCTGAGCCAAGGCATAGGAAATCTTTAACAATATTCATATCTTCATAAAGTTATGAACAGTCTGAAAAGGCCTCTCAAAGAAGACAGCTTCAGAACCTAGGCCCTGTCCTGGGCCACACTCTGGACAGCAGAAGGATGTGGAACAGAATTGCCCCAGGAAATCTTAACAAGTTCAGCCCCAGTTAAAGTGGAATCACACTGCTATAACTGTGCAGGATGAAATGGTCCCCAATCAGAAGGGTACGAGGGAATCAATGAGTAATGAGCTTTGATGATGACATCAAATTATGGATTAAAATATTCTTGTCATTGTAGCACTCAATTCCCCCCCCCCAAGGACTAACATATAAGGAAGTAAATGAGAACAAACACAGAAGCAATCTAGTGCAGAAGTGAGTGCTATGCAACCTTGTTCTGTTTTGACTTGATGCTCTTCTTAGACTTTCATCAATACTTGTTTGCTAGGATTTATATAGACTGGTGAGGTTCATTGTAATTTGGCTCCTGATCAGTGGTACCCCTAGGGTTGGTGTCACTCTGCTCCATTGACCTCCTTTTATACTACAACATACAGAATCCTTGGTAATGTTTTTGTACTAATGTTACTCATAAATTTTAACTCCCATGTATCACTGAATGTAATGGTAATAGTTGTGACATAAACAACTAGCACAATTAAAATTATACTTTTAAATTGCAATATCATATGCACAGCCTAAATCTATTTACATATACATAGTTTTATGTGCTTAAAGTGACAATTTGGTAAACTGTGATGTTTTTAAAGACTTTCTTTTAAAAATACAAATGTTTAATTTACTTTATTTTTTTCATTTGAATTAAAAAAACACATACTGGGAACTCGCCTTTCTCCTCCCATTGAGCCTTACCCCACTCACACCATCTCACACCATCTCACACCATCTCTTTAATGCAGCACAGGTGAATGCCACAGCTTGTTTCTGCCAAAAGGCAGATATTTGAGGAGCAGTGGTGTTACTTCTTCTTCAGGTGTCACCTGGTGAGATCTGCACCCCCCACACCCACCTAGTGATGCCACTGCTCCTGATTAAGATATTTTGGATTTGGACCCATTCCCTAGCTCTCTGTCAGCCTTTGTTGAGTTTAATTTCCTTTGCATTCTGTAGGTTTACTTGTTATTTGATAGATAATCAAATCAGCCATGGATCCTCATATGAGCATACTGCAACTCTGAAATACCTTTTTAAAAACCTAAAAAAATGAAATCTTGTATCTTATGTTCATGTGTATATTATAAAAACTGATTATTTTAGTGTTGTGTCTTAATGCAGTACTTAATTTTGGGGGTGGTGGTGCTGCCTGACTCTGGTAAAACATAACAGGATTCAAATTAGAATTAACCTATCATGGATTATCTCTATCAGGTCATATCTATCAAGGAAGCAAGTCATTTGAAGAGTATCCTTTTCATAAAGTCAGTTGTAACTGGAACAACTACTATGTAAGGAAGAAAATAGAAAAGCAGGATTGTAGCTGAATATTAGGGGGAAAAATGACCACAGAAGATTTATATTATTTTAAATGGGGTGGTGAAGACATGAACATGTTAAAGATTTTCATTGTTAAAGATTTTAAAGCCATCAGTCAAAATGGGGACTCTAGTCAAGAAAACAGAAGAAGGGTAATACCTAGAAGGGCAGCTAGGAAGGAATTGGGTAAAGTCCTCAAGTGTAAAGATATATCATTGGATATTAAATTTAGGATCATTCATGCCATAATATTTCTGATTTCTCTATATGGATGTGAAAACTGGGCAATGAAGAAAGTTGACAGGACAAGAATCGCTTCATTTGAAATGTGGTGGAGCAGCAAAAATACAAATAAATTGTTCAAAAACGAATCAAGTCTGAACTCTCACTGGAAGCCAAAATAATTAAACTTAGGCTATTGTATTTTGGACACATAATGAAATGACAGGAAAAAATGACAATTGCTCTGTAAAATGAAAGGTGGTAGGAGAAGGAGACGCCCACATTACACATGGACTGACTCAATGAAAGAAGCCACAGCCCTTAGTTTGCAACATCTGGGCAGAGCTTCTAATAACAGGGTTTCTTGGAGGTTTCTCATTCATGGGATTATCCTAAATGGATGCCAAGTTGATAGCAAAACACAGCAACAAAGTAGCTGAAATGTGTGTGGCATGAACACTTTGACTACATTTATACTGCAGAATTAATGCAGTTTGACACCGCTTTAACTGCCATGGCCCAATGCTATGGAATTCTGAGATTTGTATTTTTGAGAAACACTTAGCCTTCTGTGTCACAGAGCTCTGTTGCTACAACAAACTATGAATCCCAGCATTCCACAGGATGGAGACATGACAGATAAAGTGGTGTCACACAGCATTAATTCAGCAATGTGGCAGCAGCCTTTGTTACATCTTGAAGCGCTCACTTGCCTGGTGTTTTGAAAGAGACACTAGGAATATTCAGGAAATGCCTATAGATGATATATTGTTGGTAAAAGGAAAGGTTTATTCACAGAGCACTTTTGGGGATAACCAAAGCTAAGGTGGTTGGGCCTGGGAGCAGTTCCAAAATCGGGGCCCCTTATTGCATACATGTGAGCAATTGTAGGAGTGGCAGCACAGAAATTAAATAAATGAATACACAATATATAAACTTAATCCCTGTTTTTGCACTAGATGACAAGCTCTGGGCTATGCCAAAATGCCTCTCTGTGCCAGTATTTTCTCAAATAGTTGCTGCTGGCATGATGGAAGAGCTGTCATGAATGGGGCTGCTGTAACATTCTCCAGGTTTCTTTGCATTACCTGGGAGTCCAGGAGAAGTGATGTTCCCTATGTTAGCAGCAGAATAAAGTAAAAGCTCACTCTGAGCATTGTGTACATTTTTTGGGTTGCTTTCATACTCTTGTTGTTTCAAAGATCACAACTAGATGACGTGAATGAAGGGCTTGCAGCATTTGAAAGTACTACTCCTTTGTACTGATGACAAATGCACCCATTAAGTGCATTAACTGAGCAGTTTAGTTGTGACCCCCTTTGAAATCAGCATTAGAAAAGTGCTGTGTTATCATGACATGCAATCAAATCAATATCAGTGTTAGGGTATAGGGGATTATTCTGAATGAAGCCTGAATACATTTTTACAGTGTCTGTATAACTCTACCTTGTTGTTGTTGTGTCTTCAAGTAATTTCTGATTTATGGCAACCCTAAGGCAAACCTTTCACAGGGCTTTCTGGGGCTGAGAGTGTGTGACTTGCCCAAGTGGGCTTTCATGGCTGAACAAGGATCGAATCCTGGTCTCCAGGGTCATGTCCACTACACTAGCGGTTCCCAATCGTTGGTTCTCCAGATGTTTTGGACTTCAACTCCCAGATGCCCCAGCCAGCATGGTGAACAGCCAGAAATTCTGGGAGCTGAAATTCAAAACATCTGGAAGACTAAAGTTTGGGAACCATTGCACTACACCATGCTGGCTTATGCACTCTAGCTTAGAGTTTAGAAACAAAATGTTTTGGGGACTCCAACTCCCACAATCAGTGTTGGCCATGCTTGTGGAGCTGGGGATTCTGAGAGTTGCATTCCAAAAATTGACTCTCCCAAGCCCTAGTTCCAATTCAGGACTTTCTGATGGCCAACAAGAGAATAATAGTAAGTAATATCAGAACTCACAAAACTACAAATCCTAGAATTCCACAGCATTGAGCCATAGCAGTTAAAGTGGTGTCAAACAGCATTGATTCTGCAGTGCAGATGCAGCCTCAGCCAGTCCAGAGAAGAAGAAAGGGGATATTCCTCTCTCTGCAAAGCTGGCACCGCACTTGAAGTGCAAAGCAAGAGGCACTCACTGCCAGAGGCCCAGAAATGTGAGTGTTCAACCACTCCTGAGCTTCAGCAGAGGGAGGGACAGTAGTGCCACAGCAAGAGTACAAAAAAATGGGTGCTGTATTTTAACAGACACACACTGCACTGCCTACCTGCCCACCGTCGTACCTGTTAAGTTGTGTTTTTCATTTCTCATGTATGATAGTAGGAACAACCCACTGTGATACTCACCAGATTGCTCTAACCATATACTTGCACATGAGGCAAGGCATCTGGGAAATGATCGTAGCCTCAAGAGTCCCTACACTTTTATAAGTCCTCTTTCTCTCTCATTCTCTCTCAATCTCTCTCTCCCTCCTTTTGTTCTGCAGTGGAATTCTCCATCAAGATGCAGACTTGTCTCCCCACTACCCTCCTCCTTAAAGCACAGCAACGATGCTCTTTGCTGCTCTAATGAGTAAGGCTCCAGGAACATGTCACAGCTCCTTTAAGTGCACTATACTGACCTCTGATAGCATCCAGCCAGTTTTAGTCTCCATTATTATGGCAGAAAGTGCTATCTTTTAAGCAGCACAGCCGCTGCAATCTTGTAAGAACTCAGGATGACCTGTGTAAGGTTACAGCCCGTTCCAGATCTGATAGAATATATATATATATTTTCTGATAAGAGTATTTTTTTTTGAATAACATTCCCTTTCCAGCTATTGTCCCTGGATTACTTTCTTTCCCCAGCTTCCCACCTGCCATCCTCTCCTATCCCTAACATGAAATATAGTTTCATGTTACAAAATCAAAATTATATTTCAAGATCTGAAAAGTGCAACACAGATCAAAGAGGCTTCAATTGTTATCTTTTGCATTTGTTGCCTGCGTTATGGATTTTATGCCAAACATGGGTTTGTCTCAGATATGTTCAGAAAAAAAGCCATTAAAACCTGAACTGACTATTTTCAAAACATTTACCGAAGCCTCTATAGTTTTATTGCTTTTTATAGAACACAATACTGTTCCTATGAAGTCAGATTTCTAG
Source organism: Phrynosoma platyrhinos (assembly GCA_020142125.1). Lineage (NCBI taxonomy): Eukaryota > Metazoa > Chordata > Lepidosauria > Squamata > Phrynosomatidae > Phrynosoma > Phrynosoma platyrhinos. The sequence goes on along the minus strand of CM034701.1, from coordinate 175,472,582 downwards.
ACTGCTGGACTCAAAATGTCTGGAAACATTTGGGCCTATATTTCATTTTTTCACTTGGTCAACTCTGTTTGTTTAGCATTGGCTTTTGTTGCTGTAAAATATACGTTTTACCTCCTCTCACGTGGATTCTTTTCTTGACTTTTCCTTCTGACCACAAATGGCATGTTACATAAGTAGAATCGACAGGCAAAATAGTAATGTTTTGATCTTCTTTTTACTTTATTTGCTAAATTTATATGACGGCTTTCTGAAAAGAGAGCGAGAGAAAGAGGAACTCAAAGCAGCATGTGTGAAAAGTAACAGTTTTCTTCTGAATTACTATGCGTGTTAATGGTGAAATCCATCTACTTCAGAATAAATTTGCAGAAGATTAGGCAGTCAGATTATAAGGCTGGTTGATTTCAAAATGAAGGCAATAAATGGGTGAAGTATTTAATTCAAAAGGGGTCTTGGCTAGACTGATCAGATACAGTTAATGAATACAATAGAATGGGGAAAGTGCATTCTTCAGAAATCAGCCTCTCCATGCACAATCTCAGCTCTAGAGCCCTTTCTCTCAACAAATTTAGACATTTATGGACAACTTTCTTCCCTGCTATGCTAGCACTATAGTTTCCATCTTTCATGACCATTTGCCACTGTAGTGCAAAATATCTGGAAGCCTATAATTTGCCCTGAGATCACCAACCTTACTTTAAAAATTAATTTATTCCCATTACTTTTTACATTTTTTTTTAAAAAAAGTGTATTGTCATTACTCATTACAATTTTTGTTTTACATTTCTTGGGAGATACTTTTTTCAGATTGATCAGAGAATGGTTTAAAACTTGATGGTGGTGGGGAATGATGGCATGGAAGTTGTATCCAAAAATTGCCCCCCAAAATGTGAAAATGTAACACGTATCCTGTCAGGAATTTTTTTGGCATCATATAAAGTCGAAGACTTTCACGGCTGGCATCTATAGGTTTTTGTGGGTTTTTCAGGCTGTGAGGCTGTGCTCTAGAAGAATGTATTCCTGACATTTCGCCTGCATCTCTGAAGATGCCAGCCACAGATGCAGGCAAAACATCAGGAATACCTGCTTCTAGAACACGGCCTCACAGCTTAAAAAACCCACAAACACCTTTTTGGCATCATTCTCACTTGTTATGCTATTTCTGAAATGTAATTTTACTGTGCTTTCATTACCCCCAAAGAGAAACACTGGAGAGAAGATTTACTGGGGCACTCCAGATAGAAACCCATTCCTTCAACTGTTCAGCAGATAAATTCTGCTTGTCGTGTGGCCAATTTCACCGTGAAGACCATGGCAGGTGCAATTGCCTTACATAGGCATCCTTGGTTTTCTGAGTTATCTAATCAGACAAGGGCCACAATCAAAGACTTGCCTTTCGATGACAGTGGCCTCACTGACTTCAAAATAAGACTTCTTACATTTCTTGAATTGAAGTAAGACTCAAAAGTATTTAACTTTGGTTGCATTGCAAATACTGTATATTGCAGTCAATATAGTGGATTACATCCTAACCTTAGCTATGGTTGTTTAGAACAGAGATGGGAACCAAGTGTGTAAATGTGCAGAGGGAGTTGGGGACTGGAATGATGGCTTGCTCCCAAGTGAAATTTTCCTCCACTTTCTAGCATCAGAGAATGAGACCATGAAAATTGTTCACATCAAGAACTCTTATCTTTGCTCTGTTCTCATTCCCTTGGTACCTTTGCTAGCCCCCTTTTCGTTGATTGTCTCAGCTCTATTATTCCTAAACACTCAACTGAAGTTTTAAGTCATTTCAGTGCTAGAAATTTGGGGAGTAAGGGAAAATTTCATTGGGGGGGTAGAATTCCTATGTGGGGGGGAACTGTGCCTTCATTTTGCTCTTAAGAGCTACAGCCCTAGGAAATGTTCTGTTCTCTAGAGTAGCTTGACTGAAACTCCCAGCAGCCCTCACCACTGCCTATATTGGCTGGGGCTTGCTGGGAGTTACAATCCAGAAACATCAGTGGAGGCATACTTTCCCCCACCCTGATTTAGAAGAAATTGCATGGGACACACAAGGACCTGCTTCCTTTTAGTTACAAATACAATTGCAGCAGCTTTAGTTTATATTACTAGGTGGCCACTGAGCATTCGAGTGAAAGGTTTGCAATGTCACCTTTTCTCCTCACCTTGCCCATCCTTTTGCCATCCACAGGATTGACCACCCTGTGTGAAGCCCAGGATCTCTCTTCACATGCCGTACAATTCTAAAACAAAACAAAAAACCAATCACCTTATTTTTGTGGTTGACTTTGGAATAAATATATGTTCTGCCCAGGAGAAAACAAAGCGTATATTGGTGACACAAACCCAAAGGTGGGTTGTTGTTGTTTTTTGCAGTATCACTCTGGTGCCTTAAACATTGTCTTTAATCGAGGCAAGTTGTTGAAAGACGGCTTGACGTCAGTGCGTGTTTCAGTTGTACAATGAGCTTTGTGCCTGGCAGAGCTCTGTCTTGGAGACTGACATTGGATTTCAGGTCATTCTGTTGAAGTCCTGTTTACTTTCCTTAACTTCAACAATACACTGAATGTTCCTGTATCTAGCTCTATCATTTTCTAAACCAGCAGGAAGGAGACAGTAATGTTAGCTGTTGGGGAGCTGCTGTGAGCTCCAGCCTTTGCAGGACATGAAGCTATACCTGCATAATCCATCATTTGAAAGCAAAGCTGGTTTAGCAGGCACTTAGCACTGGTCATACTGGCAAGGGGATTCTGGGAGTTATAGTCCCCCCCCAAAGATAATAGCCAGTATCCTAGAGTTAAGTACACTGAAGTTATGATCATGACAGTAGTGTCCAATTGTGAGATCATGAATTCAGAACAGGTAAACATGCATCTGAGGAGGTAGGCTCAAGTCTACAAAAGCTCATGCTACCAGCTTCTTTCTTTCAGTTGGGGCCTTTACAGACTGCCAGAAATATTGCAACTTGAGTCCACTATAAATGTCCTGGCTCAGTGCTAGGGAATCATGGGAACTGTAGTTTTTTTCTGAGACATTGAGCCTTCTCTGTCAGAGAGCTATGGTGCCACTATAAACTACAGTTCCCATGTTTCCCTAGCACTGAGCCAGGGCAGTTAAAGTGGACTCAAGTTGCATTATTTCTGGGAGTCTATAAAGGCCCTTGGTCTCAAAGGTGCTACAAGATCCCTTTGCATACTGATTTTCCAGACTAACAGCTATGTCTTTGAACAGAAGAGTTATGGATAAGTAAATCTAGGTAACTTTTTTCTATTTCATGATTATTCTTTAGTTATGATTGTGACACTATTGTTACAATTGTAATTCATCTACCTAGCCTATTTTCCTGGGCAGCAGCTGCACGGTGAGTCAATTCTGCTAGCAAATGGAGCACAGGTGAATGATGTTTCCATCAAAATTGGGTGGGTCAGGCTTGTATACTTAATTAGTCTTCATGTAAGTTAAGTATACTTACAGGTAAACTGTCCGGAAACCTTTGAGGATCAATCAGATCAAAGTTTAATGTACTTTTCTCATCTCTTTTCCTCTGCAAAAATAAAAATTAGGTGTAGCAGTTATGGAATTCTGTATGTAATTTGACCCTTAATTTCTAATCCTGGAATGATTTTTGAACTTTGTGGCCCCATATTAAAAAGTAAAACTCAGTGTGCTTTTCATGCCCAAATGGTACAAATATGTTTCAGTAACCAATATAACATTTCCTCTTATTTTTTGGCAAGTAACATATACTCTGGCTAAATTCTAACCTCAACATTTTTTACAAAGAATCTCTCTGGGAACTTTATTGTATAGCCTTAAAGTAGGACATACCATAAGAACAGTTTTTATAGTTCTCTGTCCTTCAATTTTCTTAGCAGGCAAACACTTGATGGAGTCTATCTTTAATGGTTCAGAAAAACTAAAAACTCTGATTTTTGAGTATCTCAGAAAACCTTAAAGCAGCCATTGTGGAGCAAAGAAATTTCAAAGAGAGATAAGAGCAAGAGACTGTTGGGTTACAATTCATTAGGAAGTTCCAGTCTGTCACCAGTGGTGTGAACTGGGATAACAGTGTCTTACAATGCTAGATCTCTTAATTGGCTTACCCAGTTCCTGGGTGTTTGTGTGATCAGTAACAGTTTGATTAAACACAAGCCTAGTACCATGCTTGTGTTAACAAAGTAATTGGCACTGCCAGTACTTAATGCATTTAATTCCCCCTTGACTTCACTATCTATGATTCCATCCCACAACCATGAGCACTTTCTTTCTCTCTCCCTCTTATGAAATTCTAGTAATACTTCATACGTAGCAATAGCAATAGCATTTACATTTCTATACTGTTTATCAGTGAACTTGGTACTCTCTAAGCCAGGGACTGGCAACCTACAGCCTGTGGGCCAGTTAAGGCCCAGGTCCCCGTACTTACTGGCCCAGGCGGAAGGTCGCAGTGGCGGCGTGCCACTGCCGCCGCGTGTTTTGGCTAGCGTGTGGCCGCGCATGCTGCAGCCGCCATTTTGATTTTCAAAATGGCGGCCACAACGTGTTTGTGCATGCACAGTACTCCTGCGCATGTGCAAACGCATTGTGGCCACCATTTTGGAAATCAAAATGGCAAACGTGTCACGGCCGCCATTTGAGAAATCAAAATGGCGGCCACAGCGCGCACAGAGGCGACTGCACAGTGGCGGTGGCGGCAGTGGCAGCGTGCGCGCGGGGGGTTGTGTGCGGTGGGGGGTGTGCCCGCACGTGCGCGCACATGCCGCCATTCGCCCCCTTAGCCCAGTGGCAGACAGGACTTTGCGGGACCGGCCCTGCTCTAAGCGGTTTACAGTCTGTACGCCAATTGCCCTCAATAAGCTGGGTACTCATTTTACCGACTTATGAAAGGATGGAAGGCTGAGTCAACTTTGTAACTCTGGGACTGAACTCACAACATTGTGGCTGCAGTATCGGCATTTCATCACTGCGCCACCAGGACTCCCTGGTCTGATGAAGTGGGCAGGATGAGAACTTCGAAAAGTTACTTTTCAAGACTTCAGCTTCCAGAATGAAGCAGATTCTGGAGGTTATACCCCACAAGAATAACGTTTACATATTCTTCCTATAGTCCTTGAAAACCCCAGGACTCTTCTTTGTTTTTGCTGCTGGTGATGGCTGGTCATCCAGAACGTGGACTATATTTTGGGAATAGAGTTCATTACCTTAGGGCCTTTGCAGACTGCCGGAAATAGTGCACATTAAATTGAGGCACTGCCCTGGCTCAGTGCTAGGGAGTCATGGGAATTGTATTTTTTTCTGAGACATTGAGCCTTCTCTGTCAGAGAGCTTTGGTGCCACAATAAAATACAGTTCCCATGATTCCCTAGCACTGAGCCAGGGCAGTGCCTCAATTTAATGTGCACTATTTCTGGCAGTCTGCAAAGGCCCTTAGACAGGTTATCTAAAGTTCAGTCTGAAACCCAGATCGGATTCATTGTCCTAATGACACTGGGGTCGTAATCTGTCACTGAGTGTTGCAAGAAGCAAACAGGCCTATCTCCCCTGGGAAAAGTGTTCATTTTTTTTGCACCAGATTACTGTATACTTTTTTGTGCTCATTTTAGTTTCAAAACTGCCCAAACTCAAAAGGTAAAGAATATATTTACCACTTTTAATATCCACTAATTTGCCAACTAATTGTGTCATTGTGGAAGCCTTTGTTTCCAACTTATGGTGACCCTAAATCGAACCTATCATGGGGTTTTCTTATCAAGATTTGTTCAGAAGGGGTTTGCCTTTGCCTGCCTCTGAGGCTGAGAGAGTGTGATGTGCCCAAGAGCACCCAGTAAGTTTCCATAGCAAAGATGGGGATTCAAACTAGAGTCCTAGTCCAGGCACTCAATTCACTACACCACACCAATTCTCTTATAATGGGCTATACTGATGGGTAAATGTTATTATAAATGTTGTTCCACTACACCATGCTGCCTTTTTTAATTACTATGTTTTGAAACCATGCATTCTTCTCACACTGGGGTGTTGGGATGGGATGGGAATTGTATTTATGTATTTTAATGTTGTAAGCCACCCCGATTGCTCTGAAGAGGGGCGGGGTATAAATAATTTATTATTATTATTATTATTATTATTATTATTATTATTATTATTATTTGGATGTTAGCCCAGACACAGGGATGTACATAAGCAGCCATGCTGCTCTGAAACCAATGGGCATTGTGTCTTTGCATGTACCCCTTGGGTTGCAGACATGCCCCCCAGACCCATCCATGTTTGCTGAAGAGGAAGCAGGCACAGTATTCCAGCTAAGGCACCTTGACTGTATGTCTGTCTCCTATGAAGCAAGCCTCACAGAGCTCAATGGAGCTTACTCCCAGCCAAACAATCACAGATTGTGGCCTTAATCTGTTTCCTCCTGACAGTTCCTAATTTTTGACATTTATCACCCAGAAGTTATACATTGATAGGTTCAGCTGGAAGAAAACGTTCACCAAGTTGCAGCAACAGGAATAGATTCCAAGGACAGAAGAATCTAATAATAGAAAGATATTATTAGAGGAAATTATATTGAACAAAGAGCCAAAATTAGTAGAGAGGTCCATCAAGGGTGCTTGCTGTTCCCTGCACTGTTTAACATATTTACAGAGGATAAAATCAATAAAATGGACGGGAAGGATGTTGGCTGTGCTTTGCTGATAAACAGTCAGGAATAACAGATATGTAAGGAACTCTGTGGGGTGAGTTCCTGTCACTAGTCCCAGCTTCTGCCAACCTAGCAGTTTGAAAGCATGAAAATGCAAGTAGATAAATAGGTACCACTTTGGTGGGAAGGTAAACAGTGTTCTGTGCAATCATGCCGGCCACATGATCACAGAGTAGTCTCTGACAATGCTGGCTCTTTGTCTTAGTAATGGAGATGAGACCACCCCCTACGGTCAGATACAACGTGGCAATCGTGTCAATGGGGAATACCTTTACCCTTTAAGGAACACTAGTGTGGCGAAGTGGTTTAAGCATTGGACTATGACTCTGGAGACCAGGGTTTGAATCCCCCTCAGACATGGAAACCTCTGGGTGAACTTGAGCAAGTCACACTGTCTCAGCCTCAGAGGAAGGCAAGGGCAAACTCCTGTGAACCAAATTTTCAAGAAAAACCCATGATAGGGTCACCATGAGTCAGAAAGGACATGAAGGCACACAGCAGCAGTAACAACAGCTTCCTAACTGGTCTTCATTCTGTTTCTGACTGCCCTAACTCTTTTTTTTAACAGACCAGTCTCTCTGGGCTATAGTCTTCCTCTTTCACAGTATTAAATGAGTAGTAATGGGCTGGTTCTGCCCAGGTTTACACATCACAGTATGTTATATATAATGGACAATAGATAATATTTTAGAATTAAGACTAGGGAATTGAAGTTCTAGAAAAAATACAGAAAGCAGAAAAAGTATGGAGAGATAGCTATTTTAGAAGAATAAACATGTTGACAAAAAGAATAAGTTTACTGCTGGGGTGAAAAAGGTCATAGGGAAAAAACATAATAGAGTATATCTCTATATTAGGGATGTGTACAGTATATATATATGTATGTGTGTGTCTCTTAAGGTTTTTCTGATGTCAGTTTAGGGCAGGGGCCGGCAACCTACGGCCCCCAGACCGGTTCCGGCCCAGAGCCCCGCACTTACCGGCCCAGGCGGACCCCTACCGCCGCCTGCCGTCGCCTGCCACCGCCGCCGTGTGTTTTGGTCACTGTGTGGCTGCGCGTGCTGCAACCGCCATTTTGTTTTCCAAAATGACGGCCGAGACATGTGCGGAGGCGGCTGCGACAGCGCGCGCAGCAGCGGCTGCGGCGGCGGCGCACATGAGGGGGTCACGCACGGTGGTGGTGGGGGTCACGCGTGCACTGCCATTCCCCCCCCCTGGGCCCACCAGAAGGTAGGACTTCGGGGGATTGGCCCCCAGCTCAAAAAGGTTGCCTACCCCTGGTTTTGGTGGACTGCACATGGAATGTACACTTGTATGTTCACACACTTTTCCTTAACACATTTCTGCATTGTTTCATTCCCTGGCAACACAACTGTGGCCATTGTTTACCTACCAGTACTAGCAGTGGAAAGGTTGGTATAGTAGAAAGAGAGGAAGACCATAGTCAGATGGCAAGACTCAATTAGGGAGGTTACAGGCATGAATTTACATGATTTAAGCACAAGACAGGGGATCTTCAAGGTGTCTCATCCACAGGTTCACCATGAGCCGAGGTCAACTCAAAGGCAGTTAACAACAAACTAGCAGTGGCCAAACCGTAATCTTGAAAGCCAGGGAACAGCATCTCTCTGTCTCTGCCCTGCTGCCCATGGAACAAAATTGGTGGAGCCCTACTGATTTCAGGAGCCATGTGGCCTGTTTTGTCCCCCTGCTCTATATGGATGATGGGTAAAATGGAAGAAACACAACTGGAGGTAGATGTTCAAAGAGAGGGATGGACATACATTAAGTTGAGATTTTCAGATTCTAAGATTTATTTAAAGAGGATACTTCTGCAGTTGTAGTGCAACAGCCAAGGGTGTGTTCAAACATGAAGGTGCATTTGGTTTCAGTGCATTACCTATTTATAAAAATAGTATAAAAATAATACAAAAATATGAGTCATGCACTCTCATACCAGTCTCAACCTGATGCCACAATACCACCCTGAAAACTCCCAGTCTTGTCTAGTCTTTGGAAGCAAAAAAGGTAAGGCCAGGTTAGTACTTGGGTGGCAGTCCTTCAGGACATGCCCAGGATCTCCAAGTAGGACTAGAAAGAAATCCTGCTTGTAAAACCTGGGTGAACCCTTGCTGCCTGTCAAAGTAGGCAATATGGAGTTCCCGATGGACTAAGCGTCTGCCTTAGTATATGACACCTTTCTGTAATTAATTGGATGATTAATTCGGACTGTCCATATCAAATTGGGACCATTGGAGGGTATGTGATAGGTTCAGAGTTCTTACATGCTCATCAGAATAGATTTGCTCAGTTGGTTGATTGTTAAAGAAATTAAAAAGAAGAATATGAATGTTCTGCTAGAATACCAAAAATGTTTTATTCAGGCTCAGGATTTAAAATTTTATATAGAGGGAAGGAGTAGAACTGGGGCTCAATATCCATGCATATCTAACTGGAAGAGAGGTCAGTTGGACTTACTTGCCAGTAAACATGCTAAAAAATCAGCTAAATTATGAGTCTGCAAAGTGGTAAGTAACCATTTTATGAAATTGTTTCTTCTCAAATTGCTGGGTTAATTGCTCAGGTTTTCAATCAAATCACTACTTCTTGCTACCTCTAGTTTGTGGTATGTGCATTTAATCCTACCATTTAAATTTTTTAACATCCTAATTGTGAAAAAGAGGAGCAGGGGCAAGGGGGAGAAATAGTTTCTGCCCCCCTCCACTGATGTTTCCTTGTGAAATCTAAATAAGAAGATCTGCATATGGAGGTTGACTACAAGCACCTATCAATAGAACAGGAGCTGCAAGCCTAAATCAGATTTGGACCCAAAGGCATATCTGTGCACTTCTCTCTCTGTGTACTGCAGTGGTGGCAAAGGAATGTGCACCATGGATGCTATGGTTCTCATGTTCTGCTTGTAAACTTCGCAGAGACATCAGGTTGGCTGGACTAAACTGGCCCTTGGACTGGTCCAGCACAGCTCTTGGATTCACGACTGAGCATTTATTCCATTAAAAGCGACACAACGTGGACCTGAGTTTTATTCTAATGTGCAGCTGCACACATTCAGTATATGGGGTGGGGGAACATATGCAATGGGAATTCCATTTTTGTGCATCTGGACATACGCATAAGAAGCTAGGCTGTTTCTTTAAAAGAAACAGATGGGGGGGAGACTAGAAAAAGAAACATTAAATAAAGAGGAACCCTTTCCTTTCCGTACCTTTATACTAACGTCATAAAGCAGCCTTCTTTTACTCTTCTTTTCTTGGCAAGACACTTTCGTTTTTCTCCCTTCACTTTCTTTCTCTTTCTTTCCCCTTCCTATTTGCCTTCTTCTACATTCTCTGTTCATTCTTATGCTCCTTCCCTTTCCTCTGTGCTTTTTTTTTTGTGGGGTCAGAATAGGTGTAGTGGAAATGAGCGCTCCTGGACTGGATCTAAAGACCAAGTGAAAGGATAAACACATCAAACAGACCAAGTCAAGTCTGTAATTGAACATAATATATCAGAGCATGTATTTACTGCCAGCCAGCATGGCATAGTGGCTTGAGTGTTGAACTATGACTCTGGAGAACAGGGTTCAAATCACTGCTTGGCCATGTAAGCCCACTGAGTGATCTTGGGCAAGTCACACTCTCTTAGTCTCAGAGGTTGGCAATGCCCCCCCCCCCCCCCCCCCGAAGAAACTTGCCAAGAAAACCCCTTGATAGGTTTGCCTTAGGGTCGCCATAAGTTGGATATGACTTGAAGGCACATATCAACAACAAACAACATATTTACTGATCTTGTAGCACCTGACTTAAACTTGCAGTTTTCATATAATTAGTCTTCACTCCCCTTAAATTAGAATATGGATTCATGTGTCTTGGAAAAGGTGGGCGTCTGGTCACCATGCTTGTGTATGTATTTTCCTTCTTTGTTAGACTTAAAATTTTGATTTGAATGGTATCCTCCGTGCAACTGTGATTAAAAGTGTTACTAGAGGTTGCCCATATAACCACTTTTATAACATCACTAGGACCCACCGTGGCAATGACATAGTAAGGGGTTGTCCAGAGGCCCGATTTTGGTCCTGAAATTGCAGGGCTTGGGATAGTCCTGGCCTGATAACCCTAATGGTGTTATCACAAATGAATGACCAGAATGAGGACTCGCTTAAATAGATCAGGTGACCTGGATCTCTAGAAAGCCTCATCTAGATCCTGAGTGAGATGGATTAGGCCTGCAGGATGGTGGTTCAGCTTCCCTGAACTAGTGGTATCAGGGCAACACCTACACAGGACCTGTCTTCTACATATTCTCCAACTGTCTAAATTTGGCAGGGACTGTCTCGACTGACCCATCATTCCACTTTTTCAGCTACTTTTGAAATGCAAGAGTTTCTCTCTCTCCTCCCACTTTTCCTTTTCCTTTTCAGTTTACTTCAATTGCTGCAAATTGACTTCAAAGTGGAAAATAGTTTGCATGCATTTAACTCAGCAGAGGGGAGAGGAGAGAGGCAAATCTTGCCTTTCCCAGTAGGTGCAGGCAAAAGCAAACTCCTGCAGCCTCTACTAACTTGTTTGTTCTTCCTCTCTGAAACATCACACTCTGATGTTTCTTGGCCATACATGATCCAGTTTTCCTCTCTTAAATACAGTATTGGCGGATATGACTCTCGAGACCAGGATTCAAATATGGCGCATCCAACTGTACAAACAAGGTGGGCTGTGGGAAATAATGCCATTGTTTAAAAAATCATGTTAAAAGTGTGCTGCTGTTCATCTCAACTTTTCAGCAACTGTGCATGACTCTTTTGCTATAGTTCTGAGCTCTTTCAGACTGAAAGAGGGAAAAGAAAGGGATGTGGAAGTATATTTCTCACTTGGTGGTACACGGTATTTCTCTCTAGGTAAAGCTGGCCCTGCCATTTCCTTTTCATTTAAGTTATTGTTTCCAGAAGGGTCTCTAGGCTGTTGTTCACAGTTTCCTTACAAGCAGTAATCATCTCAAAAAGCTTTTGGAGATCACAGTTGCTGAAAAAAGCTGAGATAGGAGGATGTCCTAAATAATAGCATCGTGTATTTTGACAGGGCCAATTTAGGTGGAAAGAATTGTTGTTTACTTGCTGAGCGCTTATTTTACTTGCCATATTCTCTGAAGGACATGGCACATGAACTGGGAATCAAAACTGAAGCTATTTTCTTGTTAAACCAAATCCTTAAAAAGATACGTCTCTATTTTGAAACACTTAATGATGTAGTAATATGCAGATGTTTCTAAGGATGCAGACACTGAGAGTAGCATATACCTGGTCACCTAAGGAACATGGCAAAGTCACAAGAGTTAATTTCCTAAAATGACTTGGACTTGACAGGCAGCTTTTTTCAAAGAATTGAAAGCAGTTTGGAAGAAGGAGTGTTGCTTGTAGTGTGAATGCTTACCCCAATCCCTTCTTTAATGAACAGCTCTTTTGTGCATCCTTTAAAGACCAAGCTAAAAATGATGAGGCAGGTTTTTTGGTCAACCCCTACCAAGCAAATCAGCACTCCAACCATATCCTTCAACTGTAAATCCCCTCTGAACAAATCTTGCCAAGGTCTGGTGCCACAACACACTACAATTTCCAGAATTCCATACATTGAGTCATGGCAGTTAAAATGATGTCAGACTGGATTATTTCTGCAGTGTGCATGCTCTCTCATGCTCACGCTCTCTCTCTCTCTCTCTCTCTCTCTCTCTCTCTCTCACACACACACATTGCCTTGCTTGATGCCAAAGATGCTACTGAGCTTCTCTGAGCATGTAGCCACACTGTAGGATTAAAGCAGTTTGACACTATTTTAACAGCCATGACTCTATCCTACAGAATCCTGGGATTTGTAGTTTGGTGTGGCTTTTAGAGAGAGCTCTCTGGCAGACCAGGCTGAATACCTCACCAAATTACAAATCCCAGGATTCTGCAGGATAAATCAAGCAGTTAAAGTGGTGTCAAAGTGCTTTAATTCTACAGTGTGGGGATGCATTTCTTGAGCTAGGGCAGAAAAAAAATGTTTTCACCAAAAAAGTTATATGGCAGCTAAAGAGAGAGAGAGAGAGCGAGAGAGAGAGCTCTTGTCTTAGCCCCTCGCCACACACATTTCTTTAAAAATATATAGAATTACTTTTCTCTTCAGATGGGTTTCTCTCACCACTCTTTTCTTCCTGTCAGCCACTTTGTCCTTGGATGTTGTTTTTCCTCTATCCCATTCTATGCTTCATTTCACTTTCAGAGGTTGTTAGATACTTTCACATGCTTAGTGCTTCATATTAACTTTCCTCCGTCACTTGCTCCCTGCTTGAATCCTCCTTGAGAAGTGAAAAGGCATTTTGCTATTATCTTCAAATCGGTCTTTAAAGATTTCTCTCTCTGACCTCTTGCTAGTCCCAAAAGGAATGGAACTTTTAGCAAGTTAACATTGTAGCCGTTCCCTGTTACAGAAAAAGTTTAACTTGAGAAAAATATACTTTATTCCTTCATACTGAACATTTCAATCCCCCCTCCCATATTTCATTTAGATCTGGGTGGGCAGCCATAGTGGGTCTAAGAGACCACTTTTTAGACCAGGAGTCGGCAACCTACGGCCCGCAGGCCAGGTCCTGCCCCCCGAGGCCTTTGGACCAGCCCCCGCCAACCCCCACCGCCGCGTGTGTTGCGGACACCATTTTGTTTTCCAAAATGGCGGCTGCAACCCGTTTGCGCATGCACAGTACTCCTGCGCATGCACGAGCGAGCCGTGGCCGTCATTTTGTTTTCCAAAATGGCGGCTGTAACTCGTTTGCACATGCACCGAGTACTGCGCATGCACAAACAAGTCGCACCCGCCATTTTGGAAAATAAAATGGCAGCTGTGACGTGCCCGCGGAAGACCAGGGGATCCCCGGACCAGCCTCAGGTAAAGGGAACTTGCCGGCCCCTGTTTTAGATCTTGGGACACCCTGGGGGTGGCGTGGAGTGCCAAAAGTGAGGAAGACTCAGACCAGAACTCCATTTCTGGAGCTCATCCACACTTCACAATTATAGTGCAATGATTCCACTTTATGGTAATATCCTATAGAATCCTGGGATTAATTGATTTTCATTTTTATGCCACCTTTCTCCCAGAAAGGGACCAGAGGTGGCTCACAAGATAAAAACATTTTGAGAACTTCACAATAAGAATTCTGAAAACAATTAAAACCATCTAGTTAGAACACTATAAAATTAACATTAAAACATGCAAACGTTACAAACATAACCAACTTTTAAACAGTTTTTTTTCTGGGGGAGGGGATTTGCAGTTTAACAGGGGGATTTTAGAGTTCTCAACCAGAGAATTCATCTATCATCGCTGACCAAACAACAAATCCCAGGATTCCACAAGATATAGCCAGGGCAGCTAGTGGAATCATAGCACTATTGTGTAGTGTGAAAAGGCTCCTAGTTTTGAAAAACAGAGGATTTTTAAAAGATGTGAAACAGTGCATGTATGCCCCTGCAACCTTTTAAAAAGAAACCTTGGGGCTTGTCTACACCAAAAAAATAATCCAGCTGCAACTCAGAGTATTCTGCCCAGAGCTGCCCCGAATTTAGTGTCACAGCTACTTGTAATATATTGCACTGCAACTGAAATGATGTCCACACATTTCCTCTGCCTAAATCTGAATTGGCATCACTTTTTTCCTCTATCTCCTCCAGACTGGTGCTGCTGCCTTCTTGGCCAACTGGCCAAATGCCTCCCAGCAGAGCCCTCCTGGCAAAATCACTTGCTTCGATGTCAGAACAAGGTGCCCAGCCTTGCTATCAATAGTGATTGACCCCCCTCCATCAATGATCTCAGAGCTTGGCACCTGATTCTGACATCAGAGGAAGAAACTTTGCCAGCAGGGCTCTGCTAGGAAGGCAGCAGCAAGAAAGAAACTTTTTGTTTTAATTTTTCAATGTGGCTGGACTCAACTGAGAAACGGGTGGATGCTCAGCCAATAACACCAACCTTTTTTTTTTAAATGGCAAGCAATCTATCCCACTACCACCCTGATGCAGATAGATACACATAAAAAAAGACCGGATTTTCCTGGAAACTGTGGAGCCAGAAGTGTGTTTAAAAGTTGCATTAAAGCCCCAAAGAAGCAATTTCACTGCTAAAACAGTTGTAGGCCGTGTATCCCTATAGAACCAAAATCAAGGTGCGTATAGATTTTTTTCTTCTGGTGTAGACAATTCATCCTCTGTGGAGAGCTCTAGCTAAATGTGGCTGAAAAAAAGCTGTCTGTGGAGTCTGAAGGGGGTCAGGAACAACAAAATCAGCCAGGGTAGTGGTGGCATGCAGTCCCAGGGCCACACTTTGCCGACTTCATTTAAAAGAAACTGTTCTAATGAACAGAGTTTCTGTGGTGGCTGACTTTTTATTATGTACCTTCAAACTAATTCTGACTTGTGATGACCTCATCCTAGCATTTTCTTGGCAAGATTTGTACAGAAGGAGTTTCTCATTGCCTTCCTCTGAGGCTGAGAGAGCATGGTTTGCCCAAAGTGGGTTTCTGTAGCCAAGCAGGCATTTGAATCTTTGTCTCGCAGAATCCTAGTCCAACACTCAAACCACTACACCTTCTTCACCTCACTCTTAAGTGATAGCAAAAGAGAAAAGATTTCTCCCCATTTTTAATGTCTCTGTTATTTTGAATTGGTAGAGATTGAGGGGGTTGCAGACTGCCAGAAATAGTGCAAATTGAGTCCACTTTAAGGGTTATGGTTAGTGCTAGGGAATCATGGGAATTGGTTTTTTTCTGAGACATTGAGACTTCTCTGTCAGAGAGCTCTGGTGCCACAATAAACTACAGTTCCCATGATTCCCTAACCATAACCATTACCCTAAAAGTGGACTCAATTTGCACTATTTCTGGCAGTCTGCAACCCCCCTGAGTTACTCCTGTTATTCTGCATAAAAAAGTCTGCACAAAGAAAGAAACCCACCAACAAAACCAGATTTCCTACATGTCAACAGGTATTCTGTCACAGAGGATAGGGGAGAGTGAACATTTCTGCTGCTGCTGTTGTTGTTATTGCTGCTGTTGTTGTTGTGTGCCTTCAAGTTGTTTCTGACTTATAGTTACCCTAAAGTAATTCTATCATGGGGGTTTCTGGGGCTGAGAGAGTGTGACTTGCCCTTGGTCACCCAGTGGGTTTCCATGGCTGAGCAGGGAATAGAACCTTGATCTTCATGGATTATTTGGTCTTCCTGCTGAGAGGATGGGAAGAGGCTGGTTTATTTGGCCCATGCAGACAGAGACACAGGGCCTTTGCAGACTGCCAGAAATAGTGCACATTAAATTGAGGCACTGCCCTGGCTTAGTGCTAGGGAGTCATGGGAATTGTATTTTTTTCCTGGGACATTGAGCCTTCTCTGTCAGAGAGCTCTGGTGCCACAATAAAATACAGTTCTCATAATTCCTTAGCACTGAGCCAGGGCAGTGCCTCAATTTAATGTGCACTATTTCTGGCAGTCTGCAAAGGCCCACAGTTATAGAGAATGTAGTAAGGGTTGCATGCACCATTTTAGGAACTCCAAAGGACTGCATTGAGCCCCAAGCCATTATGTTTGGTGCTCTTGGTATTCTCTTAGAGGCTAATCTTAGAGTATAAACGACTACATCAATGTTAGGATGGTAGAGTGGGAAAGAGTGGAGAGAAAGATATTTTCTAGAGGTTCACTTGCCGGGAAGAGTTTAGTGATATGGCTGCTGGTGGTGATCAATCTATCAAAGCTGTGCGGGGCAAGGGGAGATATGGTGTTAATAGAGTGGGAATGATACAAAAAG
>CM034701.1:175427342-175444102 GCA_020142125.1 Phrynosoma platyrhinos | reverse complement strand
CCTTCACCTCTTCCTCTTTTCCTCTTTTTCTTCTTCCTCTTCTTCCTCCTCCTCTTTCCTCCTCCTCCTCATCCCTGACTGCTGAATTCACTATTAAGGTTATAGAAATGTAAACACTATTGCTATTCTTCCTTTTCCTCCTCTTCCTCCTCCTCCTTCTTCTTCTTCCTCCTCCTCCTCTTGTCACCTTGCTTGAGCACCTCTTGTTGCATCCACACTGCAGAAATAATCCAGCTTGACCCCAGTTTAACTGCCATGGCTACAGCTGTGGAATCCTGGGATTTGCACTTTTGTGGGACATTTAGCCTTTCTCTGAAAAGCCAGCATGGCATAGTGGTTTGGGTTTGAATGTTGGACTGCAGCTCTGGAGACCAGGATTTGCTTCCCAGTTCAGACATGGAAATCCACTGGATTACTTTGGGCAAGTCACACTCTCTCAGTCTCAGGGGAAGGCAATCACAAACCTCTTCTGGACAAATCTTGCCAAGAAAACCTGATGATAGGTCCCCTTAAGGTTTGCCATAAGTTGAAAATGACGGCACACAACAACAATTGTCAAAGAGTTCATGGGTCTAGGGGTTTGTAGTGACACCAGAGCTCTCTGACAGGGAAGGCTAAATGTCTCATAAAAGTATAATTCCCAGGATTCCATAGCTATGAGTCGTGGCAACGTGGTGTCAAGCTGGATTGTTTCTGCAGCGTGGAGGAAATGGAGTAGGTTGGTGGCATTAGAGCTGGGTGTGGAGTGCTTCATTTCAATCCCTTCTTGGGCTCACTGAGCCAGGTATTTTTAGCCCAGCCTTGCAAGGGGATTTTTGCAGAAGCTGCTGCAAGTCAACTGCTGCTGCCTTGAAGGGCTTGTGTGGTGCAGGAAGGGTGCCATGCACAGTCCCTGGCTGGGATCTGGCCTCTGACTCTTTTCGTGTCTCTTGAGCATCGGAAAAAGACCTCCCCCCCCCTTTTGTGGTTAAATATGGCTGCCATGATTCCCCCAAAAAGTATGTTGTAAGTTTCAGAAAGGATATGTTTGTGTTAATTGTTGTGTATCTAAATACATTCTTGCCTTTGGAGGATGGAGATGGAGTTTGAGATAGAAAGTACTATTGTGTGTTTTCTGTTTTTCATTTCAGATGCCCCCCAAAAAGGGAGGTGATGGAATTAAGCCACATCCAATCATCGGAAGATTTGGGACATCCCTAAAAATTGGCATTGTTGGATTGCCAAATGTTGGGTAGGTGATTAAAGGGAATAGCTTTGCTTAGTCATTCTAAAGGCAGTAGGCCCTCATGAATACACCAGAGATGTTCTGTGCTGCAGTATGTACACTTTGAAGTCTGAGACAAGGGTATTTTGTGTGACTCTTCTTTCTTTTGTGTGTCTTCAAGTTGCCTGTCAACTTATGATGATGCCATGAATTTCATAGGCTTTTATTAGGTAAGGAATACACAGAGGTGGTTTTGCTAGTTTCTTGCTCCAGAATATAGCCTACAGCACTTGGTATTCATTATCAGTCTCCAGTCCAAATATTAACCAGGGATGACCCTGCTAAGCTTCCAAAACCAGACAAGATCTGATGCCTTTTAGGATAGTTAGCCCTATGTTCTTCCTAAACTTGATGCTTATCTTTTTACTTCAGTAAGATAATCTATTATTATTATTATTATTATTATTATAGTTTATTTCTAAAGCACTGTAAATATATACAGCGCAGTACAAAGAGAAAATCAACATAAAATAGAATAAAAACCTGCCAGAGGCGTACAATCTAATACAAACAATAGGTAAAATAATAAAAGTCAATTAAAACAAAAAACAATACAACAAATAATTAACAACATCCACTGTTAATCTATGAACCAAATGGATGCTCTGACCTGCCAGCACTGCTGTTTTAAAGTAGAATGTATGCATGAAATAAAAAAATAACTTTCTAAATCAGCTGCATCTCTTTCAAAACCTTTAAACCTTTACAAGTTGTATGTGTGTTAACATAAGTAAGATGACTTTGAAATCTTAATTCTCTGGCTGGGAATAATTATATTTGTTACATTTGATTGGAGAGCTACATAAAAGGACAGAAGTGTGTGTTTCATTTAACTAGACATAGAGAGACACAGAATCTGCTGCCCTTAATAGCTTTAAAAGTGTGCAGAGGTGAGGGAAATGTTAGTATTTAGCAATAACAATTAGAGGCTGGTGTCTTCTAACCTATTTGTGGCTGATCTATAGGAAATGGACAGCACTGAGTTTTGAGAGATGAGAGTAGAGAGGTCGGAGTACAAGAATTTTGTCATCAGCTTGTTGGCAATTTTCAATGTGTTTACTAAAACACTACGTAATTGACAGTGGTACTTAATGTGAGAAGAATAAAAGGTCTTTATAACTACACATTTTCAGTGTGCTTCATCTGTTGAACTAGGCTAAAGGTCAGAAGTCTCTGTTTGACAGAATAGTCAAGGATTGACAGCCAAATACTAGGAAATTGTGTCAGAGACAGTTCAGTAGCAGTAGTTGTACAGGGAAGGTGATGTTAAAATGGTTAAGAAAAAGCTTTGTTGAAAAAGAGAGTCTGAGGTGACCAGACATCACTATTATATCCAAGTTCATAACAGATCTCTGTCATGAACTTGGATGTAATAGTGATGTCTGATCATTGCTTGTTATTGGTTATTCGTGTGTATCTTCAGGTCATTTTTTACTTACTTTGACTCTTATCATGGGTTTTCTTGGTCAAATCTGTTCAGAGGGGGTTTGTCGTTGCCTTACTCGGAGGCTGAGAGAGTGTTACTTACTCAAGTTCACCAATAGGTTTCTGTGGCCAGGTCGGGATTCAAACCCTGGTCTCCTGCAGCCCTAGTCTTAAACCACTACACCACACTGTCTCTCTCTACATGCTCATGCCACTTATTTAGGAATATTCTAAATTGCATTTAACTGCAGAAATTCAGTATGCAGTTGCCCCTCCCAATTCACAGGAGATCCATTCCGGACCCCCTGCGAAAATGGCGTCTCGCAAATATCCGAGCCCCATTGAAACTAATGGTGTGCGTGCCCATGCACGTATTTTAAATATAGCTGCTTGTTCCTCCCCGTGAAGAACGAGACCGCGGACTCAAAAGTTCGCGAACGGGGAGGGGCAACTGTAAGTCCTTTGAGTTTGAAGACATCCTTATCTAAAACAAATTAATCTATTTCCAGGGTTTATGTTACCAAATGTACCAACGGCAATACAAATTGCAGGAATTTTACGGTACAAGGAAACACTTCAGTGCTTTGCATCCTTAATGTACAAAAGCCAAGGCACCTTCTGAAATAGCTTTGTGACAACCAGTGTCCCAATAGCAAGTTACATTTTGAAATGGCACACATGAACTACTAATGGGCATTTGGGTTCATATACAATATCTCTCTTTCTCTCTGAAAGGAAATCTACCTTTTTCAATGTGTTAACCAAGAGTCAAGCTGCAGCAGAGAACTTCCCTTTCTGCACTATAGATCCAAATGAGAGCAGAGTACCCGTACCAGATGACAGATTTGATTTCCTTTGCCAGTATCATAAACCTCCAAGGTAAATATTTTAAATGTTATCATTTGTTTCTATATCAATATTAATGTATTGGATTTCATAGTTGCAGAACAGAAATCATTCTTTCAGTAACCTTCTCAAGTACAGAAAAGCTAATCTAGGCCAGGAGTGGAAGGTTTTGGTTTAAGTAGAAAGCTGTGGAGTCTAAATTTGAGATAAAACCTTGAAAACTCTGAAATTAAAATTGAATGTCAGATCAGCTTTGCTTTTGATTATTCCTTTTAAAGAAAAGGTGTGCTTGGCCTGCATTGGATGCTGGTGATGAAAATTTGGCTTTGAGTCCTGCTTAAATTGTCTGATCCTGATTTAAATCAATTCTCAAGAGTTCTATGCAATATGTCAATAGTACTACTGAGAGGAGGTTCAAATGTCAGAATTTTATGAAGAAGGGAGGAAGAACAAATGTCTCTTGCTTCATGTTACCATTGCTTTCATGAAATTGATCATTCTAGGATTAAAAACAATCTTGTGGTGATGTGAGGATGCTTCAGCTCTGGTGCTGCTCGTTAGAACTGGCTTTTCAATTATCTTAACGGCCTGTATGCACATGCCAACCCCCTCCCCCATGTTCCCCTTGGCCTCATGTTGTCCTGTACAGATGACACAGACCAATAGACTTGGGCTGGAATTGGCCAGTTCAGATGCTGATCTGGTGATGTCGGACTGATCCAAAGGTGCCTTAGTATGGGGCAGAAAGAATCACTGCTTGTTGTGGAGTTGCTTGGAGGCTTACCATTCTTAAAACTTGGCTAGATCGTCCCTAAAGCGTCCCTAAAGAGCGAGGGCATGATCGCCAGTCACGCTTGTTCCCCATGATGAAATTGTCATGGAGGCGTCCCGTCATTAAAGCATTTGGAGAGCCGGCATTTCTCTGCATAACGAGAACTTATGCAGAGAAATGACGGCTCTGCAAACATTTTAATGACGGGACGCCTCCATGATGATTTCATCATGGGAGACAAGTGCAACTGGCGATCACACCCTCACGCTTTAGGGACGATCTAGCCACGTTTTAAGAACTGTAAGCCTCCGTGTGATAATCTCCTCTATGGCAACAAGCTAGCACACCACATGGCCTGTGTGCCCCTTACCTGCCACTGCTGTCACATCTTCTCTGAAGACCCCTGTTGCAGCCTGTGATGTCAGATGAGAACATCTGGCCATATGAGTATAGCCAGGCACCCTGTTTCTGTTCTTTCAGGTTGCAGCAGGGGCCTTCAGAGAAAACGTGATAGCAGCAGCAGTAAGGGACACATGGCGGTTGTAGCTCTTTGGGGTGGTGGCAGGCAGGCATGTAAACACCATGCCAATCACTGCATTGGCCCAGGGACTGACCCGGGTTGGAACCAGGGACAGGATACCAGGGGCTTGGCCTGTGGTATCCTGCCTGTCTGCTCAGGCCCTAAAAGATGCAGAATCTTCCTGTGTTTTTCAGATACAGGGAGCCCTGGTGGTGCAGTGTTAAATGCCTGTACTGCAGCTACAAGGTTGTGAATTTGATCCCAGGGGCTCCAAGGTCCACTCATCCTTCCTGCAACCTTCCATAGGTTGCCAAAATGAGTAGAAGAGATAAAGGAAATGAAGTCCCATATGCTGTTGGTGGTCCACAAACTTTATTATCTTAAAAAGCCCAACGCATTTCGTCCTTGTCACTAATCGGCCTTCTTCAGGAGCTATTACCAGAGATTTCAGGAGTTGCAGTCTGCACTATTAGCAAAGTGGACATTGAGTATTAGAAGGACCTTGTCAACGGACAAGAATACCCTTACCTTCACTTTACCTTTAATTAAAGTACATGATCGCAGTGTTCAGGTGTAACACTTCTAGGAACAGGTAAAGTTGCAATAAAAGCAGAAATACTTAAGACTATTAGCAAAAGCTGAACTTCATACCTAGGAGTAGATCCAGAAGAGTCATGCTATGAACCTAGGATTTCACAGAGAGTGAAAATTGTCTTCCAGACTCCTAGCATCTACATGAAACTGCTGGGAGACATCGTCCAGAGATTTGGGGTTTGGTGGCACCAGGATGCTGGTGATGCCAAACTGTATTCCTTTTTTCTGTCTGACCAAAAAACCAAACTGAAGGGTTCTGCCAAAAATATATATATCCAGGATTATTATGATAATAAATAGTAATTATTATGACAATAAAATTTTCAAAACTCAAGGCCAACCTCCCCCCCCAAAAAACTGAACCCTGAAGTAGATAAGTCAGTACAATTTCTAAAAGGGTAACAATACCTCACTGAAAAGTGTGCAAAAGCAGAAAATAAAATATAATAATAGTAAATAGTAAAAACTCAAGGCCAGACGCATTTCGACAACAGTCTTCCTCAGTGACCTACAAGCATTCAAAAGATACCTTATTTTCCTGCGTATAAGACTACTTCTTAACCCGCAAAATCTGTGGTTAAAGTGGGGGGGTCGTCTTATACGCCGGGTATAAGGATAAGGAGGTTGGAGGTGCTAAAACTCTATATTTTGACTGGAAAAATGGGGGGTCGTCTTATACGCGGGTCGTCTTATACGCCGGAAAATACGGTATATATAATGTAACAACTCCTCAGCTCACACAATGTGACTCTGCTCAATTCAAAAGCAACAATTGAGTTTTGAAATTTTTATTATCATAATACAGTGCTACCTCTACTTACGAAATTAATCCGTTCCACAGCCCATTTCGTAAGTAGAAAATTTCGTAAGTTGAAGCAAATTTAACATTGAAAAGGCCTAATCCGTTCCAGGCCCCCAGATTCAAGCTACAACTCAATACAAATGTACAGTAAAAAAGTTTCATTTACCTTTCGGGTTGGTTGGCTGTGCGATGGCAACAGTGAGTGAGAGAGGAGGAGGGAGGGAGGGAGGAGGAGGCAAAGAAAAACACACTTCCTCTCCTCTCTGGCAAGCCCTAACAGTGCTACCTAACTTAGTTTCACTAGGCAAACACTTCCTGGTTCTCTAGCCAATAGAGTGCTGCTTTGCCAGATTTCACTAACCAATAGCATGCCACGAAATTCAAAAAGCAGCTCCTTCCCGCCAATTTCGTAAGTAGAACAATTTCGTAAGTTGTAGCAAAATTTATTCGAAGGCGCGTTTCGTAAGTTGAATTTTCGTAAGATGAAGCATTCGTAAGTAGAGGTACCACTGTAATTACTTTTTGCATTTGCATACTTATCAGTGGGGTATTTTTACCCTTTCAGAAATTCTATTGGCTTATCTGCTCCAGGGTTTAGTTATTCTTTTATTTCATCTTATTGGGGGGAAGCAGACGGGCGGCCATGGGCCACCCTGGGAAGCTGCGCTGCGGGGCCGAGGTATCCCCACACTTCAGCCCTCTGGCGCACCTCCTCTGCCCCTGGAAAGGAGCGCTAAATTGGCGCTCCTTTCACAAGTCGCCAAAAGTGCGCCGCAAAAGCTTGCGGCGCACCTTCGGCGACTCTTCCGCTGCAGCGTGTGTGGACGCTGCAGCGGGAGGTCCTCCTTGGAGCGCTGGCCTTGCGGAGGGCCGGCTGCTCCGAGGACGACCTGGGGAAGGGGTTGGGGCGCCAATCGTGCGGCTGCCCCTCCCCTTCCCTGCCCCCAAAACGGCCCAATTGGCCGTCTGCTTTCCCTCATTGTTGCCTTTTTGTAATTGGAAGTGGGATTATTTGATCCTGGATATATATTTTTTGGCAGCACCCTTCAGTTTGGTTTTTTGATCATAGATCTTGGGTTTTCTGGCTGTAGGGACTTTTGTTGGGGTTTTTTTTTCCTATCTGACTCCAAGGAAGCTATTTCAGTATTC
The DNA here is from genome assembly GCA_020142125.1 of Phrynosoma platyrhinos. Taxonomy (NCBI): domain Eukaryota; kingdom Metazoa; phylum Chordata; class Lepidosauria; order Squamata; family Phrynosomatidae; genus Phrynosoma; species Phrynosoma platyrhinos. Next base: position 175,436,730 of record CM034701.1, on the reverse strand, counting down.
AACTTGTATCTGTTGTCAGTAATGGACCAGCTGAGAGTTAAGAAATTGTGAAGTCGAAGGCTTTCACAACCGGCATCCATAGGTTTTTGTGGGTTTTTTGGGTTGTGAAGTCGAGCTCTAGAAGAATGTATTCCTGATGTTTTGCCTGCCTCTGTTAACAAATTGAAGATTAATCCAGATAAGATAGGTGCTTATGGTCAATTGGAAGGCAGATTGGGTAATAGGCATTCAGGTTATGCTCCCCCTGAAATTTCAGGTTGGTAACTTGGGCATACTCTTGTACTCAATCCTGAGCCTAGAAGCCCAGGTTTAGGTGGTGGCCAGGAATGCATTTGCCACAGTTAAAACTAGCATGCCAGCTATGCCTGTTCCTTGAGAAATTAAATTTGGCCACAGTAATATGTGCCTTAGTTATATTCTGTATAGATTTCTGTAATGTACTCTATGGGGGGTTGCTTTTGGAAACTGTTCAGAAACATCAGGAGGTCCAAAACACCTGACCAATAATGCCCTTGTTGAAATAGCTTCCTTGGGTACTTGTCTGTTTTCGGTCAAAATTGAAAGTGCTAGTTATGACTTATAAAGTCCCATATGGCTTAGGTCCAACCTGTTTGAAAAACCATATTTCCCCATATGAACCTACCCAAATTTTAAGATTTTCATGGGAGGGCTTTCTCTTGGTCCCATCACCTTCATAGGTATGATTGCCATGGACCTAGGAGAGAGCCTTTCTCAGTGGCTGCTTCAAGATTATGCAGTTCTCTGCCAAGGGAGGCTTGGTTGAACCCCTTCGTGCTCTCCATTCAGCCACAGTCAAAGGCTTTTAAAAACAGGCCTTCAGCTTTTAACTGGTTAGGGTATTGTAATGGGTAGATTTTATTGTGCTTTTAATTGTTTTAAGCTAATGTTTTTAAGTATTTAATGCTTTTTTAAAAAAAAGGTTTTTTGGATTGTTTTTAATTGTATTTTTGTAATATAGGGTGTGAGACACATTGGGTCCATTATGGGAGAAAAGCGAAATAATTAATAAATAAATAAATTATATTTTTATGCTGTCAGTAGCAGAAAAGGGTGATTTATTCCTTGCCACCCAGCTGACAGCAGATCACCTGAGTGGTGCAACTAGGGGCCTTTGCAGACTGCCAGAAATAGTGCAAATTGAGTCCACTTTAAGGGTTAGTGTTAGTGTTAGGGAATCATGGGAACTGGCTTTTTTCTAAGACATTGCGCCTTCTCTGTCAGAGAGCTCTGGTGCCACAATAAAATACAGTTCCCATGATTCCCTAACCCTAACCCTAAAAGTGGACTCAATTTGCACTATTTCTGGCAGTGTGTAAAGGCCCAAAGTCCTTTAGCCTCAGTTAGAACAGCCCAGCATTGCTAGTGATCTACAGCTTATCCCTGTGTAGTCTGAAGGGTTAAGTTTTGAATTAAAGACTGAATATAAGAAACATGTTACCAAAAGGAAGCAATATTAGTTTCAGATATTCCCTCAACAAAGTCCCTCCACATTTGTGGCTTTTGCAGATTTGATTATTCATGGATTTTATTAATATGTTCTCTCTAGGAATCTCTTAAGTCCTCCAGCGCAACTATCTGGTCAATTTTAACCAAAAATTGCACTGAAGGACCTAGAGATTCCTAGAGAGAACACTCCACTAGGCATTTGTAGCTCCTCCAATGCATGTCTGTGGTCAATGTCTTGCAGATGTTGACCACAGAGTTGCACTGGAAGACCTAGAGATTCCTAAAGAGGTGTTCTCTCGGGTAAAAAGGTACTGTTTTTGTTATTTGCATTTTTTTCACACTCACGGGGGTCCTGTGCCCCTTACCCAGCAAATGTGGAGGGACGAGTGTACATACGTTTAGCTGAAAGTACTTCTTCAGGAGAGGTCCTGATGAGTTTGGAAGGAACATTACATTGAATGAAGCTGGTGTGGATACACCTATAAAATTCAGCTTTGTGTCTTATATGTCAGTGAAAACAGTTCTAGAAGCTCATGCAGGCCAGGATACAGTTGTGTGGTTAGATTGGCATAACTCTTGTTGCACGTTTTTCAGTTCCTGCAGAAGTGTGGTATCACAAACATGTTCACACAACTTGTATAACTTATGGAAAGCTACTTAAGCAGTAGCTTGCTTGTGCATGTAAGTGTGAAGTGGCTGCACAACAGGAATCATTGGCTTGAGATTCCTGTAGCACAGTTTCTGGTGCAGTTTAGCACAACTATACAAACAGATATTTGTGGTGCATTGGTGTTGAATAGTCTGTGCTTTAATTTTTGTTGTCTTTTTTTAATATTCTAGTTCTTGAGCTTTTTGACACATTGGAGAGGTACTGCTTTTTCCTGGTCATTCTCCTCTTATCCTTCAGTACTGGTGCTTTACATACATTTGAAACAACTAAAAGCTCAATTTCAGCATATCCACCCACTAACCACAGACATCCTTAATTTCTTCTACCTTTCCCCCATTACTACTTGGAGGTCCTTGTACCACCACTACTATTTAACTGTCTCATAGAAATATCAGAATTTCTTCTCCAACCCATTCTTTTTCTTTCTTTTTCTGTCACGGGTCACTGAAATTCTAGGAGTACCTGGAATGCTATATAATTAAATATATTGAACACTAAAATGCTCTTTTCAACTATCCTGAACTTGTACCTCTGAGAAGTGTAAATTTATGGGAAAATTTAGTTTTGGCCCCTTGAGAGGAACTTGATGTGAAATTTGATAGGAGAGCTCGTAGAGGCTTTTCTTCTTATTCTGAGTAGGCTCAATTGGTCCCTTGGAGGGAGGTTGTAGATGTCTGTAGACTTTTGTTGCAGTCGTCTATCACAACATTGGCCTATACTGTTAATGATGAAAACCTTGTATTATCTTTCAGTAAAATTCCAGCCTTCTTGAATGTAGTGGATATTGCTGGCCTTGTGAAAGGAGCCCATGCTGGACAGGGACTAGGAAACGCCTTTTTGTCACACATTAGCGCCTGTGACGGAATCTTCCATCTACTGCGTATGTACACTTGAATTTTTTCCACAGTTTTTTGTATTATTTAAAAACGGGGTTTTCTTGTATAAGGAGCATAATTTTTTTTAAAAAACCTGTGAAGCATCAGATTGGTAAAGGCAAATTCCTAAATAAAATTTGTTAAGATAACAACACTCTCTTTCCAGTGAAACAGTGATTTCAGAAAAGAATTATGTATTTCCATTCTTATCTCTGGTGTTAATATACAAATTTGTGTGAAACTTTCCAGCAAGTAGTTCAGAGCTTGGAAGTAACAAGGCACAAAAGAACAAATTACTTGTAGCTATTTATTTTTGTGGCATATACTAAGGCATGAGTAAGTTATGTTATAGCTGTAATGTAGAAAGGGATAACTTTTTGAGATGTGATTTTTTTTTTATTTTTATATTCACAGGGATTGGGTGTCTGTCTTATTATTTAGGTGTGATAGCCTGTGGCTTTTAGCGTTGAGATGTTTGTGTTTTTAAAGTAAGTAAATAGATTACAAACAAGCAGAATCTGCAATTGTAATGGTAACTAATGACTTCTTCTTTGGAATGGGAACTAATTATTTTTTAAAAGTAACTTCCCAAAATCTGATAGTATGTTATGAAGACCATCTGTTTAAGTTATATTGAACTATGTTTACTTTTCATATGTTTGAATTATTGAGTAAGGTAGCAATATTGGTTTAAGTGTGGAAGTTCAGGTTTTTAACTATAAAGAGCAAAATGTTAATAAAAATTGAATAATTAGAAAGACATAGTAGAAATTCATTTAGTTGTCCCAGGTAGAATAGACCCATTTAGTCAATTGTTGATTGGTAATTACTGTACACATTTATGTAAATCCCACTGATGGAGTGAGTCTGCTGTATTTGAAACTAGAAACTGTAGTTAGGCCTTTCCCCCCACTTTCCTCAGAAGAAGAAAAACTTTGTTTTAGGATCATGAATTAAGGTTATCAAGGAATAAATAGAATATCTTGGACTGAGGTGGTTGTGAGGATAGTTTCATGAACTGATAGAATATTTCAGTTAGAGAGCCAAAATCTAGAGAGCTTGTGTTAGTTGAGTTTGCTAGACAACAACCTCTCTTTTCCCTTGTTGGCAGCCTCCCAAAAACCTGTTCCAGAAAGTTCCCCAATCCTTTAGAGCAGATTTAGAGAGCCCACAGTGGTCTGCAAGGGATCCTGCTCATGGAAACCATTCTTTCAGTGGGATTTTTGGCTTTGTTCAGGTTATATGCATGCTGAATTTAATTGTGGTTAGAAAATCTTGAAATTCTTGTATGAACAACAAAAGGATGCTAGTGAATCCAATTTCATTACAGTTGTTTTGGCTTTGAGTCACAGTAGGTTAAGGGCTACAGTAGGTTAAATCTGTAGATTATTACTGATACTTAGTCACAGTTTATTTTAAAGAACTAAATAATGTTAGATTGGTTATTCAATGAATGACATCGCCAAGAATAAAAATGGAAAACTTTTTTACTAACATACTAAAGTTTAAACCATAGCTAGTTAAACTTATTTTTTTCCATGACAGTGTATTATAAAGCAGTGAAACAATACAATTGCTTTGTTCAGTCAGCTCTTATAATCCTGCTTCAAATCTGGTTTTATATCTGGAGCATTGAGCTGTAGCCTCAGTTATGAAGTGATTACTGATTTGTATCTTATGAAGCAATACAAATGATACATTTTCATTGCTTTCTAATTCTTTCATCAAGTCAGAATGAAAAGGTATGTGCTTCCTTAAAAATAATTAAAGGCAACCCTTTTCATTTTGGAAACAATTTTTAGTTTTAGCCGGGTTCTAATTGTATCTCAAGATATGTCAGTGAATATGTGCATATTTTAATTTTAGAAAATGATGCTCGGTAACCCATCTAAAATAGACCAGCAGATGTGCTCCTGCTCTTGGCAGCACCAGCACATTTATTACAACAATTGTATTGGTTGTCATTTTATTTCTACTCTAAGCTCGAAGTCTTGGTGGCCTGCCTTTAAGACCTTAAATAACTTGGCCTCAGAACATCCTAGAAACTGTTTTCTTGTAGGGACTGCCTGTACTTTAAGACCTGAGGAAGATATTCTTGTTGATGCCTTAATGGTGATGGAGGCATGATTGCTTGGGATGCAGGATAGTATTTGTCTGTTGTTGTTCCACATCTGTGGAACTCTCTGTTCTGGGAATTTGGCCATGTCAGAATGATGTCTTAAACAGAGTCCTTTTTCTGAAAGCTGTTCTTATCTTCTGCTTCTGTATTTATAAAATTTTTGCTCTGTATTTACTATTAATTTATATATTTTTAATTTTAAATATTGCACACTATCTTGGGTGTTCTTTTGTAATAGAAGAATGGGCACAAATATTGGTTAAATAATGAAGTGTCATCAGTACTGAAATATAAGCCTCGGAAATAATTTGGAAATGTTTTTGTGATTAATTTGCATCACATTCATCATCCCAATTAGATGATGATCACTAGTTTGTGTTTCCCCCCCATAACCAATCAGGACAGTTAGGAGCTTAAAAATAATAAAAGAAAAAATTCTAAAAATTCTAAAAAAAAGTCCATTGGCTGCATAAGCAGCTTCTGTATACTAGTTATGTAGACCTAGATTCATAGAAGCTTAGAATTGGAAAGGGATGCAAAGACTGCCTAGTCCAACTTCCTGTCATTCAGGAATACACAACTACCGTAGGACTTTATCACACAGGGGAAAATTGGGGGGAAATTGTGCGATCGCAGTGAAGATTTTCACACAATGTTGCAATTAAAGGGGACTTATCCTGGGAATAATCAGGGAATAACCAGCAACAAATCATTCATGGAGAAATCCTGTGAATGATTTGTTGCTGGTTATTTCCTGGCTATTCCTGGGATAAGTCCTCTTTAATTGCGATGTGTGTGAAAATCTTCACCGTGATCAAGCAATTTTCCTGGGATATTGACTCTTTAAACATCCAATTTCCCCCCGTTGATAAAGTCCATAGTTAACAAAGCCTCTGACAAAGAAGCTCCTTTTTACAAAGTCTTTCAACCAGGGCTAAGGAGTGATGGTGGTTTTTGGGTTACTCCTTGTCCTACTCTGGAGTAAGATATTTTTTCTTAATGTTACTCCTATTCCAACTCCTACTCCTACTCCTGTAAAAACCTCTTCCTTCTTACTCCTACTCCCGAGCCCTACTTTTCACTGGAGCCCACTCCAGCCTCTCCTCCTTCTTGTCTTCTGTCTGTCTGGACATTTTTTGTACCATTGGCAGTGGGAGGATGTTGAAGGGAGTCATGGAGAAAGAAGGACTGTCAGTTTTGGGTTACAGCAGCATGTCTGCAGTAAGCGAGGCAATAATGTTTGACCTGGGAATGAATGGGATTCTACTCTAGGTGATCCTGTCTGTGCTTATGTACAACAGGCAAGGTAAACAGCTGCCTCCAAAGTCACTTGCTAAACATGTGTGAAGAGCAAAACAGAAAGAAAAGGGGAAAGCAGATTAGCCTGCCTCACCAGCTACTCTAGCATGTTTAAAAATGTTGAATTGCTCTTTTTTGTAGTGTAAGAACCTATACGTATTCTTTCTATGTTATTTCTATCTCTGGTACCAAAGTTTCTGTTAAAGAAGTAAAGCCTGGGTATACATCTACTTCATTAACTGAATGCTGTTGTGTGCCTTCAAGTTGTTTCTGACTTACGGTGACTCTAAGGCGAACCTATAATGGGGTATTCTTGGCAAGATTTGTTCAGAAGGGGGTGTGCCTTTGCCTTCCTCTGAGGCAGAGAATTACCTACTACACCACAGGTAATTGGGATATACTTGTGAAGCACGCCTGAAATATGCCCATCAAACTTATCTTTAAAGAAAGCCAAAGAAGCCCCCACTGTCAAACAGGTCTTACCAATCAAGAGGTTCTTCTTAATGTGATTTAAATGTATTGGTTAGTGTGATTCCGAAAGCCAGTATGGTATATCGATTTGGACATTGGCATACAACTCTGGAAACCAGGGTTCAAATCCTTGCCCGACCATGGAAACTGACTGGGTGTGCTTGGGCAAGTCACTCACTCAGCCTCAGAGGAAGGTAGGGGCAAACCCCTTCTGAACAAATCTTGCCAAGAACACCTCAAAGTCAGAAGTAAATTGAAGACACACAATCAAGGTTTGCGTTCTAATCATTGGAACAGCAGAAAACAAGCTCCATCTTGCATCCCTTCAGATATTTAAAGATGGCTATCATGTCACCTCTGAGTCTTCTCCTTTTCAAGCTAAATGTATCCAGTTCCTTAAGTTGTACCCCATAAGGTTTGGTTTTTATACTTTTGCTCTTCCCTTGACATGTTCCATGTATCTTGTTACATGTATTTCACTTTGTTGTTGTTGATGATGATGATGATGTTGTGTGCCTTCAAGTCATTTTCAACTTAAGGCAAACATGGGATAACCATGTCACAGGATTATCTTGTCAACATTCATTCAGAGGGGGTTTGTCATTGCCTTCTTCTGGGATTAAAAAGTGACTTGCCCAAGGCCACCTAGTGGGTTTCCAAACCCAAGCTGGGATTAAAACCCTGGTCTTTCAGAGTCTTGGTCCTGCTCTCAAACCACTATAACACATTCGCTCAGGGCCTGTACTCACAAACCAGAATGTAGCACAGTATTGTAGGCAGAAAAGGAAAGAAACATAAGTCACCTTTCTGCATCTTATTCTTCAGTGACTACAAAGAAAACATTAGTTTTATGACGTTAGTGGTGTATCAACTGTAAGACACATTTATGGTTGTGTAAAAATATTTAGAATAGTCCATACTCTGGGTTCATACAACATCCACTGACCTGGATGCATTTTTAGTAATGATGGACCCTATTCTTTAGATTATTTGGTTGTTTTCTAAACACCATGAGAAGTCTACATTTTTAAAACCTGCACAGTAATGTGTACTGTTGCTTTTACACTGTTGTGCATATTTTAAAGATTAATCCTTTTCTCAATGGCTATAAAGCAGTCACTTTTTAAAAAAGACTACAGTAGTCTGATTGATTGCCTGCCTGCCTACCTCCATAAACATGTGTACTGGCTTTTATCTGGGTACTTACAGATAAAAATCTTATAGTGCAGATGAAACAATGTGATAAACCTTTTTGTGTGAAAACTCATATACATATCTCTTGTTTTGCCTAATGACTGGATTTTTTAAAATCAAAGTTTGATGAAGGTGTAGAATAAACTGGAGGGAAAAGATATTGTTTGCTGAGGTGGGTTTTTTAAAAAATAAAACCTCTTCAAAGTTTTTAAAATTCCTATAGAAATGCCTGATGGTCTTGCAGGTTTTCTGAAAATGCTTGCTAGGACTTGGATTTAGCATTGGCAATATCTCCTTTCCCACCTAGCTCTAAATTCCCTAGGCATGTTGTATTTTTATGAAAGTAGAAATCATCCCTGCTGATAGATATTGTTGGAAACTGCTTTTAGCAGAGGGGAGATGTATGATGATATCACTTAGCCACACTCCATTGCACCACCATTTTAGTGAACAAAGCAAGAGCCACATCTCATTCCCTCAGCATGTATGGTTTTCCTTTGCCAATTATAGTAGTCCTGTCTGTGCAGCTGTAGTTGGGCTGTGAAACTTTTACTGCATTTGTACTGTTTACAGAAACTTGTAACTTGAGTGTTAAGCATTCATTCTGAGATGAAATGAAAACCCTTAGAAGTGTCAAAACATCATCGTTTTGGATTACCATTGATTTTTATTATTTAAAGGCCATAAAGAGCTAGACTAGTTTTACAATGAAAATAATACAGGTTAAGTCTCCTATATCTGAAATGCTTGGGAGAAGAAATGCTTCAGATTGTGGGTTTTCTTTTTGGGTTTTAGAAAAGTTGCATATAAATAAGGAATCATAGAATCATAGAGTTGGGAGAGACCACAAGGACCACATACAGGAACTCAAAATCAAAGCATCCCTGACAGATGGCCATCCAGCCTCTGTTCAAAGACCTCCAAAAAGGAAACTCCACCACTCTCCGAGGGAGTTTGTTCCACCATCAAACAGCTCTCACTGTCAGGAAGTTCCTCCTAATGTTGAAGTGGAATCTCTTTTCTTGCAGCTTGCATCCGTTGTTCCGAGTCCTTATTCTCTGGAACAGCAAAAAACAAGCTTGCTCCATCTTCAATTTGACACCCCTTCTTAATACTTAACAGGTCTATCATATCACCTCTTAACCATCTCTACTCCAGGCTAAATATACCCAGTTCCCTAAGTCATTCCTCATAGGGCATGATTTCCAGATCCTTCACCATTTTAGTCGCCCTCCTCTGGATACACTCCAGTTTTTCAATATTCTTTTTGAATTGTGGTGCCCAGAACTGGAC
>CM034701.1:175382880-175398681 GCA_020142125.1 Phrynosoma platyrhinos | reverse complement strand
CCCTGTGATATTTTATTTTCAACAGGTTTATTTATATATATATTTGTTTTTTTTTTATATTCAATCCAGCTTCTTTATGCCTGTTCAGTATCACTATCCTGTCCTGTATTTGAGTCCTCATCTGAATCTTTTGAATCTTTGTCTTGTCCGGTGTCTTTTCACCTATTCTTTTTGTGTACACTGGAGCCTGCTCTACTTGAATTTTACTGAAGGATGTACTTGATAGTACAATCATTTAATTTTTCAGTTTAATGAAACTTGCTTCCAGGTTAGTGCATTTCAGTGTAAGTATATCCCAGCATAGTCACATATATCCAACAATGATGATCACATCCCTTACTAAAATGAAAATATAAAAGCCTGAGCAGAAATTTGGATCCTCCAGTGCTGTTTATCCTTATTTTGCTGATTTTTCACAGGCCCATTCAAACTTTGGTAAGTAGCTTTTGGTAACTCTGGACTTAGACTGAGTCATTCTTTAGTTTAGCTGAAACTGGGATAGTTTTTGGAATTATGTTTTATTATTATTTTACAGTTAAGTAGTTACATGTCTGGACTAAAAGTGTCAAAGGTTTTGGCCTAAAGTCCAACTACACACTGCATCAGTGGGATTTACATAAATGTTGATTTACCATTCAGCATTTGATTCATTGAGTCTGTTCTGGTTTGGTCTGGCAGTTGTATTTAGGCCTTGATTGTGTGTAATTTTATTAGTTAGATATCATATTGAGACAAAGTTTAGACTGAACTTTGTCTTAGATGTAATGATACTTGGAAAGTTTCAGTACTTAGAAATGCAGCTGAGAGCCTTAGAAACTCTGGATTTAGTTGTGACTGTTATCTAATTTGTGAACTGATCACAAAGTTCAGTTGAGTTGCAACTCAACTGAACTCAGTTCAGATTAATTTCAATTTAAGTCATTAAAAAACCTTGGTCTTTTTGCATTTTTTAAATTTAGGAAGTACAGTTGGCCTTCTGTATCCACTGGTTTTTATCCACAGATTCAACCATCCACAGATTGAAAATATTCAAATTCCAAAAGCAATCCTTGTTTTAGCCAGTTTATATAAGGAACACCATTCACTATGTCATTGTGTTTAATGGGACTTGAGCATCCGTGGATTTGGGTATGGAGGGTCTTGGAACCAAACCCCAGTGAATACCAAGGTCCCACTGCAGTGGTGTTCCTGCACTGGGTAACACCTAGTGTGGGGAGTGGGACTTCTGGGGGGCAGGACTTCTGGTGTGTTTCTGGGGCGGGGGGGTGCATGGGAGCACCTGCGCGGGCCTTAGGGGCACCCCCATAGGCTGGAGCGGTGCCCATGTGGCCCTGGGCAGCACCTGCAGGGGACGGAGCAGCAACTGTGGGATAACTGGCACAGCCCTGAGGAGCTCCTGCAGGCCGAAACAGCACCCACGGGGGGCGGGGAGTTGATTGGGTGTCACCCCCCTTTCAGAAATGTCACCCGGTGCAGTCTGCACACCCTGCATCCTCCCATGACATTACTGACCCACTGTACATTTGTTTTTATGCTTTAAGCTTTATGTATTTAACCATTTAAATGCTTGGAGAAATTTAAGAAGGCCTTGACCTAATTTTTTATGCAAAATCTGTGTGCAGGAGGAAATCATAAGTTTGAATATTTAGCATGTTTCAGTTTCCTACATGAGCCTGCAACAATTTTAAGATCATTTCCCTTGGTCTTACCACTGTCACAGGCATGTTTGTGAAAGGGTCTTTGTGGTTCCTGTTCTTGGATTGCGGAATAGCCTCCTATAGGAGGCTAGACAGCACCTCCCCCATCCCCTGGTGCTTTTTCTGCCAATAGGCAAATACCATTTTAGTCCTTTCGTTATTAACTACTTTCTAAAGGTTTTTAAATGCATTGCTGTGTTTCAGATGTTTTAAAATTAGAACTTTATTTAATTTTAAACTTAATATTTATTTAATTTAAATGTAATATAATTTAAAAGTTTTTATTACATCTTGTTTAGCTGTATTCTTTTAAACCTATGCTTTGAACCACTTTAGGTCCCATATTTGGAAAAAGGTGGGATAGAAATTAATTAAAAAAATAGGGATGCAGGAAGATGTCAAGGGGAAGTTGCTACTTTTGTTCCACCAGCTTTGTTAACTACAAATCTTCTGTTCCACCTTAGTTTTAGTTTATATTTCAGCTCTCTTATCAAGATATAGATCAAGACCAACATTATACAGTGCTATCACAGTAGAACTTTCTTTCCCATTCTTTCTCCCTGCAGCTGTGTATGCTGCTCCCAAATTGGATCCCAAGGGCAGACAGTGGGTTGTCTGCCAAAAGTCCAGCATTGTATACTGGCCGGAGCAAAAGGTGGTGGTGGAGCTTAGGTTGCAAGATCTCTGTCTGTCTGGGTCTCATACATATGCACACAGAGGTTCCAATCTTGTGTGGCTCAGCGTTGCTCAGTAGGGCCATATGCAGTCTATTCTAGGCTAAGCCATATACCATCTATTGACTTAGATTATTTCATGTGGTTTTTAAGCCATGTAGAAATTTGTCTGGGGGAAACATGTTGGTGAGCTCATAATTATGCTAGTCCCCAGGTGCAAAATGGCGCTGCCAGGGCAGTTGCAATATTGGCAGTTATGTGGTGTCAGTGTCTCCTCTTGTCCCGTATCCCTCCTCTCTCTTGTTACTCTCAAATAGCATTATTACCTTTAATTGTTTTCCTGTTTATTTTTTTAAAAAAACCCTTAAATATCAGTAGCAGAGCTCTGAAATTGTGCAAAAAAGTGAAAATAAAGAAAAATACATTAAAATCTCCCAAATAGCAAGCTGGGTTGGGCATAGGACAGGGGGAGGTGAAGTTAAGGGGGAGTCAAGAAGAGTGCATGATGGTGGCAGCAGGCCCAGTTGTGGGATTGTGAAGACATGTGATAATGGCTATTACACAAAGGTACAATTCTGTTTTCATTGACAAACGTGATGATTGCAATGAGAATGGGTCTCGTGTGGTAAAGCTCTTACTGAACAGCTTCTGAAGTCCCTTGCATGACCATTCCCTGCTTCTTAGGAAGCAGGCAGGATTGCAGAAGTGTCTGACTACATCCCCATAGCTAGATGTAAAATGATTGCAGCAGCCCTGAGACCTCTGGAATACCTGGTGGATCTCAGTACTCATGTCATCTCTTGGCTTGGTTTCAGTGATGTTGCCTGCTTCCCACAAAGCAGGGAATCACTTGGGAGAGTGGGGGTTAGAGGCTTTTCAATAACACTGGTGTGTGTGTGTGTGTGTGTGTTGGGGAACAGGAGGAAGGGAATACCATTTCCTACAGCATCCCACCAAAAGCACATACACACTTGCATAAGAGAAACTTAGGATGTATGTACATCCTTAACAAGATGCCAACAAGAATGTAAGCTAAGGAAGTAGGACTTAATCAGTATCAAAAAGTACTGAAAGGTTTATTGCTGAAAAATAATTGGAGACATAAAGAGGTTGGAAAAGTTAGGCAAAGGTTTTAAATGGGGTCCCCTATGTAAACTGCTTGGGAGAAAGACCAAACTTAAACTGAGAGGGGATGAATGAAATTGAGACAAGAGTCGAGAAATGCAGCAGGTTTTAAAGTATTGAAATATAAAATCTAAGGCCAAGTACATATATTAAAAAGTTGTACTTACCGAGGTCCCTTGGTTGCAGTGCTCCAGTGAAGAATCACCAGCAAGGTAAGATGAAGAGCGAAGGCTCTTACTTGCAAAAGAGAGCTTTCCAAAGAAGGATCTCTGCCTCTCAGCTTGTGGCAAGGCTTTTGTCAGGTTTAGAGACAGGGCACCCCTGTTGGGATGATGCCATCATCCACCAGTCAGAGGTGAGGGGTCCGCCTGTACAATACATCCATACTTTGTTTTGAGAATGTCTAACACTTTCTCTGTGTATATTCTCTTTCAAGTTCCTAGGAAGGTCCTGCATCTGAATATGTCACCTAACCTTCATGTTCTGTTCTGGTATATCTTCTCTGTAGTTCTGAATGTTGGCATCATCTTCTATCATTGTTCTGAGATATGCATAGGGCCATTTGCAATGTGCTGGTACTGCTGTTACATTTCAAGAGCCAATGAACTTCAAGGGAGAACTTTGTTCTCATTCCTTTTGTCAGTGCAAGTGACTGGCACAAGATCAGCAAGCATCCTATTATAGTTATAAGTTTGTTCTTCATTTGATTTTATAATTTCTTATCAGGAGAAGCCTGATTTAAACCAAAACAGTTGTTGCTATTTTTGTGTATAGCTTGAGTATGTAGACTTGAAGTGTATTAAGCCAGAATTAAAAATAAATAAATCACATGTTCATATTACAGCTTTGGTTCCGAGGCTCAAGCCCACCGTTTGAATATGGGATCTTTTTGTATAAGCATCTGCACATGATGGATTTGGGGTGTTTTTTGAAGATATTTTCAGAATCATGCATTAGACTTATTTCAAGATCAGATTGGTAGCTTGCAGCTTTTCCAAGATCATTTAGTCTTTTCATTAGTGCATTGAAAACTAGCAGTCTGACTGAACAGCAATTACTCTCTCCAAATGCACAATAATAATGCCAGTATGTCTCTAGTATGACTCTAGTTTACATACTAGAGATGCCAGTATATCTCTAGTTTATGCGAGACTGTATTTAAAATAGCTGTTGACTTTTTGTCGAAGATTTATAAGTATTACAACTTTTTTTATTGGAAGAATCAATTAAACCCTGTTTTATCCTTTTTTGTTTAAAAGATGCTTATTGAACATTGCCAAGGAATAAATATCAAACATAATTATATTGCCGATTAAGTTTTAGTATCTGAATTAGTGATTTTTCAACTGTAATATGCCTCAAAATAAAAAGAGAAGTTTGTTTCTAATGGAAATAGAAAGAGGAAATACTCAAATTAGTATGCACTGAAGGGTAAGGATAGGTGGAAGAGCAGATCTGGTAGTTGAATCTTAACAATAATTTATTCAGTGTATGGGTAAAGGCAAATATCAAAAGTGAATTGTTGCAGATATTCTAATTTTTGCTGTACTTTTCTGCAGCAGATAAAACATTAGGCAGTTTCACATTTAAGTCAAACTATTTTCCTGTGCTATATCATAAAACTTTCAGTCCAATCAGCAACTGCATTTAAATACTGCAAATTGTAGCAGCAAAACAATAATTCTGCTGATTAGCCCCTTTCCATTTCTTGTAAGTGAACTGTTTATGCTGTTGAGTACCTTTTGAAAAAAGAAAAAGCCAAAACAGCCTTGATTAGTCAAGGAGTAATTGGATGACTTGATTTTAGCAAGAGAATGAATTGGTTGATGATAGCCTGTAACTAAGTGTAGTGGTTCTGTTCAGAGGAATACATAACATAGAGTCATCAGATCTTGACAGGTATAATATAAGCACTGGCAAAATCTCTGAATGTTTTGAAATAATTGTCATATGGACAGGGTAAGATATTGCAGAAGAGTGTGTAGATTGTAGAAGGCAACTTATAATATCAAGTGTGGATGAAATTTACCATGTTTAATGGGAAGAAACAGGGTAGAAAATATGAAAACCTAAGGGGTCTAAACCTCTACTACTTTATTGCAGTAATATCAAACGTGAGCCTTCATGGGAGGAAAGTATTCTTGGTGAAAAGTGATCCTTACGGCTGGGAAAAGGCCATTGAATGAGAATTATTGAGGGAGCAAGTTAAAAAAACTGGCAGTAGAAAGGAAATATTTGAAGCAATTTGAAAGCTTTCCTTCACAGGTGAACCAAGATTTGGGGAAGAGGAGTAAAGAAAATACATAGTTAATGAGATTTTTCTCCATGAGATGTTGAAAACCAAAGACCTAAAGCAGTGAATGTGGAACTAGAAATGGTGTGGGGTCTAATGTGGGAATTATGTGTTCCTTACAGTTATGCAGTAAAGAGAATTGACTGTGTTTTAACAAGGGGAATGAATTGCAAGAATATTCTTAAGGGAAACAAAGTTGGCATTTCTGTACTTGGAGCAAATGGGAGTTGAGCTTAAAGATCCCAGCCATTTCCTTGCATGGTACTTGAAAGTTATACTTGGATTTATTCCAGCATTCTTGTTTTTTCATATAGGAGATTGATTCTTTGAGGTTTACAATAGGGACTCTTGTCTTTTTGCTTTGGATCTAAGCCAGAGTAAAACCCATGTGTCTTCTGTTCCATTGGTCTAACAGACATAGTGCAACTTCATCATTTTTGACTGAAGACTTGCTGATGTAAAGGTCTCTTTGAAGAAACAGATAGCACTTTCTAGAATGTAGCCAGCACTAATTTTTGTTGGTCTCACCATTAAGCAGAATTTTTTTAAAGCATCATAGGGGTACTTGGGACTTGAGGCACAAGGAAGTCTTCACCATCTTTGCTAATTAGGATGTTTATTGAATATCTGTATTCTGCAAAATCTCTAAACAGAGGACAGCTACAAGGGACCTATTCTTTTCTTGTTAACATTTTGTAATATGCTGTCTCCTTGTCCTCCCAACATAGACATATAAAAACAATGTCATATCTTGGGGTTAACTGAAAGATGACAGGAGCAATCTTGTGCACAGGATTTTTTAAAAAAAAATAACATGGCAGTTTTAATCATACTGTACACACAGTGGAATTCCTTGCTGTTTCTAGTTACTTAGGGCCTTTGCAGACTGCCAGAAATAGTGCAAATTGAGTCCACTTGAAGGGTTAGGGTTAGTGCTAGGGAATCATGGGAATTGGTTTTTTCCTGAGACATTGAGCCTTCTCTGTCAGAGAGTTCTGGTGCCACAATAAAATACAGTTCCCATGATTCCCTAACCCTAACCCTAACCGTGGACTCAATTTGCACTATTTCTGGCAGTCTGCAAAGGCCCTTCCACATAGCTGTCTCATTCTGGGTCTCTCAGTGGAATGAAACCTCATTACTAGAAGAACTAAAGGCAGTAACTGGTGCTAATGAACTGCTTATCATGCCATCTCCTATGAACAGGTCAATGAAGATAATATGAAGATACTGTGATAATGTGACTGGTTAAGGTGAAATGATTCCATATCCCAGGGAGAGATCAGCTGTGTTCCTTCTGAGGCATGAAGCTATTGAGATCATGGACAGGAAGTTTTTGTCTGGAAGTCTGTGGAGGATGAAATTTAGAGCCTGTTCCCATTATATTTTAGAGACCAGATTGTGTATGTATATGTGTTGTCAAGTCGCCTGTCAAACTTATGGCAACCCCATGAATTTCATAGGCTTTTTTGATTACCAGTACCTAAAGGGAATTAAGATCTTTAGGTTGCAGAGACATATACAGGGAGACCGTATCTTCTTTGGGTTAAAGTATTTTAAGTCAAATGTGAACATCCCAACTCTACATTTTATGTGCTTAGATCACAACCATCTTAGATAAATAAGTGTGGTACATTATATTCAGGAAAAATCCTCTTCTCTGTGCTGTGTGAAATTCAAACCACTGGAGTGAATTTCTAGAACTTTTACACATCCTCAGGAATATTCCATGTTTCCTACCTTTGGAGAGATGGCCTGGTGACTGGGCTGCTCTGTGTGTGTGTTTTGCTCACACTCACACATGTACACCTTTGGGGTACCTGTTAACTTATGGCAACCCCATGAATTTCCTAGGGTTTTCCTAGGAAAGGAATATTCAGAAGTGGTTTTGCCAGTTTCTTTCTCTGAAATATAGCCAACAGCACCTCGTGTTCCTTGGCAGTCTTCCATCCAAGTACTAAGTAGAGCTGACCCTGCTTAGCTTCCAAGATTAGACAACATCTGGTGCCTTTACAGTATATAAGGCTGCTAGTAGTTGAAAAGTTCTCTATATTCTTCACCACTCAGCAGGCATAACATAGTTTGATCTCCCAGACTTGCACTTCAGAATGGATACTCCTCCACTCTGCCCTGCAGTAAAACTTCCAGGTCAGGATTATTTCCTATAATCAGTCACAATCATGTGCAGATATGAAGAAGCAGATGGTTATAGCTGTTTTTTCACTTCACAGGGTCCCAAGTTTGTGGGTAACTTTGGGACCATGTCCAAGGCTGTGTTCAGAAAGATCTAAACACCTGTATCCTTGTATCCTTTATATTTGGCACTAGTTATACTCATTCAGAATTAGTTGATCACTAAATGGACTAGGAAAGAAAATAAAGGGAGTATTTTCTTTACCGACAACTGCTGATGAGAAGTCATAGGCTTTCATGACCGGCATCCATAGTTTTTTTTGTGGGGTTTTTTTCGGGCTGTGTGGCCATGTTCTGAAAGAGTTTCTTTCTGATGTTTCGCCAGCATCTGTGGCTAGCATCTTCAGAGAAAGATGCTAGTCACAGATGCTGGCGAAACGTCAGAAAGAAACTCTTTCAGAACATGGCCACACAGCCCGAAAAAAACCCACAAAAAAAACTGCTGATGAGTTTATTCTTGATTTCCAACTGAAGACTGATGTTGTGCAAATTTCCAGCTGGTTCACACACTGTATTCTTGGATAATGTCTGTTAGAATTTGTTGAGCTGAATGTATGTATTCAGATCATTCACCTCCTCTCAAATATAGCTTGATGCTTCATCACAGTGTTTCCTCTTGCAAACTGTAAAGTATTGATTTCAGCGGTTGCAGAATATGACAGTCTGTTCAGATAATCATTCTTTGTCTCCCTTTGCCCCACTCCTTATCTTCATAGATTTCCATCCCCATCTCTGCTTCAGATTTGGTTGTAACAAGTATTTTTCTAGAATGTCACCCCTTCATAATTAAGCCACTTTCCTTATTAATTAATTGCAGAGAATGAAAAACTGCCACAGCAAAAGGAACATGGGGAGGCGAGATTATGGGATGGCCATGATTTACACTTGCTGAAAACAGGCAGATGAAATTATAATGTTGTCTAGATGAATTGATATAATAAGTTCACCAGCACATTCCTCAGATAGAATAGTCAGCAGGAGAGAGACAATGCAAACTTTACATTCAAAGCTGTAATAGAATCTTGATCCTTTTGTACCTCTTTTATAGGATATTAGCTTGATAAAGTCTGAGCCAGATATTTCTAGTTTTCAGTGGGAAAGGGATTGTGAGGAGTTAAGCATGGATGTTTTCCAGATAGAAATAGAATCTAATCTTCCAGGAGGAGGACTTTTAGACTATGTGATTCTTCCAAGAGCAGGACTTTTATACTATGTACAGGTCTGTGGCACCATAGTGCTAATGCTAATGTGATGGTGCACCAGGGTTTTTTTGTGTTTATTTTATATGCTGCCTTGCAAGGGGCATAGATCTGAAAAGAAGCCATTAATACTGTGAGTAAATAAATAAGTAATCTATCTATGGGTAATCATGTTTTGTTTTAATCATGTGTCAATTACATTGTGCAAGTGTTCCAACAGCATAGAAACAAAACAGCTCCCTATCCTTTTTTATGTTGTGGCACCTTGCCATTGACCACAGCTCAAAATCTGAAAGGAATTAAAATATAAATAAAAAGTATACGTCTATAGAATATTATTAAAATGCTCTCAGGGTCATATTGTAATTATATTGCAAATAAACAAGTGTTTACATATGTCAGAAGCAGAAAATGTGATGCAAGAAGTTTCACTGTTGGATGACAAAGGAGTAGTAAAGGAGGATACTGAGGCTGCAAAGAAGTTATATGAATAAAATATTTGTTTAAATCCTTTTATAGCGCTTTAGTTGTACTGTTGTGTTATGGAGCTCAACATAAATTTGTGAAATGCTATGTCCTGAAATCCTATATAGAGATTCCAGTTTTCCTTGGCAGGGAAGCCAAGACCATTCTTCCCCTTTGGTTTATGGGATTATGTCAACAGCATTGCTTACCTACCATCTCTTTCCTGTACTGAATAGATTGGGATTGACTTAACTTGAGGCCTTTTCATGATGCTTTTTAGCATCTACTTGAAAGTGCTAAGTGGGGTCATCTAGAATTTGGGGAGTCATTGTCATCAGTATGCTAATAATACTCAACTCTTTTTAGCTTAAGCAGATGTTGTACTTGATATGCTCAACTAGTGTCAGACTGGTAGTGGTCTAGACGAGAACCAGTAAATTGAAGTTGAGCTGAGAAGTTTATTAATCATCTGAGTCTGTATTGCCTCATCTGAGTATGTGTTGGCGTGCATCCCCTTCTCAATGGAGTCAGACTCCCAATAGAGGGGCAGATGCCTAACTTGGAGTAATTCCAGGTTATTTCATTGTTTTCACTGGAAGCTCAGGTGACATCCATGGTGCGGAGTGCCATCTACCAGCTTTGACTGGTGAGCTAGCTCTATGACCCTATTTGAATGGTCATAGCTTGGCCTCAGTGGTCTATATTCTGTGGATTTGGAAGCCTTTGAAATAGAGCTTGTTTTATCTTTTCAGTAATAAATTGTGGGGGGCTGTCTTGGTGAGATGGCTGTTCAGAACAGCAGCCCAGGATATGTACTTATGCTGAGTGGGTTGATATGAACTGTGAAAGAGAATTTAGAGGAGAAGTGTGTGCTGGTCTACTCACCTAAAGCTGGCCCACATCCAGGATTTAGAGCAAGTGGGAGAGAGAAATAGTAGAATAAAAAGGGATTGAGTGAGTGCATTGACTACTTCTGGGTTCATACCTAAAAATGTGTTTGAGGAACTGTGCCAAAGTAATACAGTGATCCCAAACCATCTCCAATTGGATTGTGTTGGGTGTGTGTGTGTTTGTAGTCAAAGGTGGTGGAGGATTTTTTAAATTGTTATTTTAGTAGTGTCTTTCACTTTTTTCATAATGCCAACGTGCAATCTTTGTATTTGCCACTTGGGGGAAATCGGAGAGCATTTCCATCTATTTTTTCAATGGCACAACAATAACTGACAAGTAACACAAGTTACTTTTCTGGACTGCAGTAACAATAAGAAGTAACAATCTGTTGAGTGATCAGGGAAAGAATGAAATAACTATAGGTCATTCTCAAGGTGCTGGGCTTGACCTATTAAGCCTGGGGGGAAGTCACTCAGTTTCTTCTACAGTACCTGTCATTCAGCTATTGAACACAGAATTCCCGTCATGATAGAAGAAAGTAAAGTTGAGCTATAAAAATTATCAACCCACATAGCTGATATTACATACTTTTATATATTGTTACGTAGAGCATTTTTTTTCTATCCAGAGATCTTACCAAAGCTATCTTTGTCCTATTTATAGGAGGAAAAACCTCTAATAGTGCAATCTATCTCACACTGCTACATGTGATAGCAGAGCACTGAAAACCGAATCTCCTCAATAACCACAGACTTTGAGTGTGAGGAGATGGGAGAATGGATTGGGAGTATTGTGAACTAATGTATTGATGAAACACTGATCAGAAGCATTCCTCCCTTAATTGGTTGTGGGCTCCACATGTAAGGACTATAATAAAATTTTGATGCAACGTATTCAATCTGTGCTAGATTCATGCAATTTAATTTACTGTAAAAACAAAGTGTGATAACATGTGCTCTGGAGAAGCATCTAAATCTACAAATGGAACTCAACTTACTGCTTGTAGATATAGCAGGCCATTGATTTTGTACAATTTTAATATCTTTAAGCAGGATGTGTTCTTTACAGTGAGGGTGCTGTCCAGTTGATGAGAATTACTTTTACATTCTCACTCATTACTTTGCATAGGTTAAACATGTTTCAAATCTCTTGGGCAGTGTCAAAAGGAGAAGGCAGCTGTGTCAATCTATGTAATACATGTTTTTCTATATAATGAAATACTTCTATCAACGTGTTACAATACAAAATACTTTCATTGGATGTATTACTGAGCCTGTAATATAGCTCCTCTGCTGAATTCTTTATTTCAAACCTTTTTGAGTTATATTCCTCCATTACTTTTAAAAACAACAATGAGAGTACAACAATTACTTCTGAGAGTTTCCTTCAAGAACCCTGCATGAACATCATTTGACAAAAGGCTGGTTGCACATCTAACATATGAATAAACCAATCATAATTGCTATAATGCAGTATTGTTGCTCTGTTCCAGCAAGGGTGCAAACCAGGCTTGCACGGATAGATAGGTTTTTTTTAATTTTCATTGTATTGTTGTTGTATTGTATTTTTGATATGTTATGTTAAGGTTTTTTTTAATGGATTTGTAGTTTAATACTGTTTTAATGAGGGGAGGGAGGGGGGATGTTTATTTTAGATTTGTATGGATTTTAATTCTTGTTAGCCGCCCTGATTGCTCGACAGAGGGACGGGGTAAAAATATTTTTTAAATTTATATTATTATTATTATTATTATTATTATTATTATTATTATTATTATTATTATTGAAGAGTAGTGCACAACTAGGTGCTTTGTCTGATCCAGCATTCATAGAGACATGTTAAAAGCCAAAATAACAGTGATCATCTTCTCAAGGGGTGGTGGTAGAGGAGGAAAGTACTTCCTTTCCTCCCAGGGCAGTTTATCATTGGTTCAGTTGGTATGCAGAGGGATCTTGCAGCACCTTTGAAATTAACTGAAAGGTAGAAGTTGGTAGCATGAGCTTTCCTAGACTTGCTCTTCATCCAAATGCACCTGAGGAAGTATGTTCAAGTCTATAAAAGCTCTTGCTACCAACCTCTGTCTTTCCATTAGTCTCAAAGGTGCTGCAAGATCCTTTGTATGCCGATTTTCCAGACTAATATGGCTATGTCTTTGAATTCTACCACCATTTGTTCAGTTGGTGACTTTTGAGTAGTGTACCTTGTTTTTTCTTTTCCCTCAGGTGCTTCCTGTTATCTCCTGATGTTATCATCAACAGTATGTGTGTTAACTGAGTAGAAATGCACAGGATCAAGCTGTTAGTCTCATTTTTCCAAGGTTACAAATGGCTTTAGACTGAACAAACAGTTGTCTATTTTATTTGGTACATATTTGCTCATTTATTTGATTTCTGTGCCACCACTCCTGGAGTAGGTTACAAATGTCCCTGTTTTTGGACCTGCTCCAAGGTCTCAGCCACCTTAATCTAGGGGGGTTGCAGACTGCCAGAAATAGTGCAAATTGAGTCCACTTTAAGGGTTAGGGTTAGAGTTACGGAATCATGGGAACTGTATTTTATTGTGGCACCAGAGCTCTCTGACAGAGAAGGCTCAATGTCTCAGAAAAAACAACAATCCCCATGATTCCCTAGCACTAACCCTAACCCTAAAAGTGGACTCAATTTGCACTATTTCTGGCAGTCTGCAACCCCCCCAGTTTTGTTTCTCCCCCAAAGTGTTCCATCTACCCCTCCAAATTGTTAATGATGAGATACTAAACTTTTTAAATGGTTCTTTTTCATTGGATTAAGATAGAGATCATAGAAACACAAATGATGTGGCTGAAAGGCAAGTAGATTTCCTGAGATGCTGAATTCATAGTAATGATTGGGTCTGAACTCCAAACTACAATGTTGAGGCCTGTCAGCATAACTACCTATATAAAGATCTAGATATGTGTCTATATATCAGTCTTATAATTTTGTTTTATTCAGGACCCTTCAGTCTTTCTCAACTGTCCATTAACTATAGTCACACATCTTCATTGCAAAATAGATTTCCTGCACATAATGGAGAGTGGGGAGAGCATGAAGGCTTAGAGTCAGTTTTCTCATAAATCGTGAGAGAGAAGTTGCTAATTCTGAGGACAGTTAACCTGATAGTAGTTACTGGGATGGAGGTAACTGATCAGACTGCACTTGAAATCAGTGTTTGTTCTTTAAAAGCAGGAAATATTTTCAGCAGGTAGGGTAGAAAGTGAAAAGGAACTTCAGAATGCTATTTCTACTTTCCCTCTTCCTGTAATCCATTCAGAAGCTTCTCCCTGTGCTTTCAGCTTGTCAGATACAAACACTACAGACAAGTAGTCTGAAGCATGCTACAAGTACTCTCTCTGTTTTTGTAAAATGTAAAATGTACCCTACCCAGTGTTACAGTGTCATCTCTGGGACTGTTGGTACCCCCTAACACATGTGTTAGGGAGACAAATGTATTACAAAACAGTGGTAATGATCGATAGTTCACTTTCCTCCTTGTTCTGCCGCCCGTTGTCAACATCCATGTTGATGGGAATAGAAGGCGAGAGGAAACCAGGTTTATTCCATATGTTTACTGCTGTGAGGAAGCCTGTTTCTGTAGGAGAAAGGCAACTAACCAGAGCTCATACCTACCATTCTTCGTTAGTGAAATTAACCATTGGAAACATTGTTAAGAGAGTAAAATTCAGAGACATAGCCATGTTAGTCTGGAATACCAGTATGCAAAGGAATCTTGCTGCACCTTTGAGACTAATTATGTGAAAGAAATAACCTATTTCTTCAGATGCACTTGAGGATGCAGAATTGAGTTTGTGAAAATTTGTGCTATAACTTCTTTCACATAATTAGTCTCAAAGGTCTTAGATTCTGGATCATTACCCTAGTAGGTGTATAAATGCTTTCCATAATAGGTAAAAAGGACACTTGAGTCTGGGTCACTTTGTCCAGTATGGACTTATTTTGCAAGTTATAGAAATTGTTTTTCATGTGTTCCTCTAGTCAGAGGTGGCATCCCAGAGATGATTGAGGATTCATCCTGGGTGCCTGTAGAGCCCTGGGATTCTTTCTGGCTAGATCTGGGGCAAGAGGATTTCTTTAAGCCTGTTTTTCAAGGAAGGCATGTCACAAAATCCCTGCTTTCTAGAAGTAGCCCACGTGTGTTAACTGAAATGTGGTCCGTTGCAGATGTAACATTTGCAAAAATTTTGAAGCTGTGGGGGGACTTTAGAAAATTGAATTATCATTGTTTGCAAATTGCTTGGTTACTTTTAAAAACATGAAGTGTTACTTTGTATAATTTTGTATGGTATACAATTGTCATGTTTGGAATATTGAAAGTAAAGTTTGTTTGGACAATAATATAATACAAATTGTATTTCTTTTTCAGAATGTTTATATTTTATTACAAATGGAGCTACAAGGTCCTGAAATAAGAAGGATATCTTGTTGGGGGCAATTAGCTTACACATTGCAAACTGCTTAGGGAGTGCTTAAGTGCACTGATAAGCAGTATAGAAATGTACTTGCCATTGCTATAACTATATTAAACAATTTATTTATCATTCTAGAATAATATATTCCATAATCAATTTTCCAGGATTTCTTTTTGCTTTTTTCAATTTTTCCAAAAAAAAAAAAAAAAGACATTGAAGGAAATAATCCTGAAAAACGCTATATTTCTTTTCTGAATTTTTCTGATTTAGGGAAGGTTGGACTTCACATGTCTTATGTCCTACTGATTTTAGTGGGTAGTGGTGTAGCCTACATTTTAGAGGAAGGAACTTGAAAACTACTTCTGAGTATTCCTTGCCTAAGAAAGCCCAGTGAAATTTATGGGGTTGCCAGAAGTTGACAGGTGATGTGATGGCACACACACATACACCCATGCACACACAATAAGTGCACAGTCTTGATAAGTGGAACAAAGGGTAATTCTGTAAGACATTAGTAATAATAATAATAATAATAATAATAATAATAATAATAATAATAATAATAATTTTTATTTAATACCCCGCCCCTCTGAGCACAATCGGGGCGGCTTACATCATAAAATCACAACAAACAATTAAGAATAATTTCCTTCCCCTCCCCCCCTTAAAAAATTATTAAACCACATCCAAATTAAAATAAAGTATAAAAGAGGTAGAATTCCTCCATACAAAAAGACAACAATACAAACAAAAAATGCTGGCGATGTAGAAACACTGGCTCATATGAACCTGGTCACATAAAGGGGAGAATCTCGGA
>CM034701.1:175353918-175382780 GCA_020142125.1 Phrynosoma platyrhinos | reverse complement strand
CCTGTCAATGCTCAGACGCAGATCGTCGGTCAAGGCAACCATGGCAGTAGCATATAAGGCAAACTGCTGTGTAGTCATTAAAGTGCCTCTTTTGTTCTTTGGGGGCAGTTAACCCCCTAGAAAACACTTGTAGTGAGTGCAGCTGTGTGCACTACACATGTGCACTCTGTTGCAAGGTGTGAAATAGACATCTTATTGTCTGAAGCAGCAATTATTGTTTTGTACTGTTATTGGTTATGGGATTGTATGGGTTAACTGGGTTATGCTGAATATACATTTTTGTACGAATACCACCAGTGATGGATTGAAAGACATAATCATATATCAGTAAGATTGAAAACATTGAAGAGTGAGCCACTAAGATTCCTTGGCTGGGAGTCAAGATGTCTTGTAACCAACCAAATTACCACAGTTAGATAGTATTTTTAAACCACCTCTGTTTTTATGGAGTTCTTTCAAGAGTTTATCCCTGCTTCCTACAGGTCAAATGCTGCCTGCGTAAGTTATCTCATCTTTTGATATGTTACTTCTTGGACACCCCTTTGAAAAGGGCAACTGTCTGGTCATCACTTTTTCACTTACCCCCATGATTATCTTTGCTGCATCAAATTGCTAGATATGCTAGCACATTGCTAGGCAGTGTAGATTATGCTTAATTTCAATCAGTTAGAACTGGGCTTGAGTGGATTGCCCTGGAGTTGATAGATCCTCATGGCTTTTATTCTAAACAGCAACTGCTACTCTAGGAGTCAGGTTTAATCTCTGGGGCTTCATGAGTAAGCAATGGTTGAAATGTGCTGGGAGGTGCGAATTATAATTCTTTGACTTGTATTTAAAATGTTAAATGTAAACTTCAGAGGATGGCAAGAGCAAACCCCTCTGAACAAATTCTGCCAAGAAAGCCCTATGATAGGGCAACCTTAGGGTGGCCATAAATCAGAAATTATATACAGGCACACAGCAACAACAACAGCAACAACAAGTGTAGGAATGGGAAAGGAAAGCAAGTAAAAGACAAATATTTAAAGGAGGTGAAAAAAGATACGTTGTGTAGTTTAATACTTTTTTAATTCAGTGTCCCATCGTGTTAAATGGATGTTGTGTGTCTTCAAGTTGTTTCTGACATATGGCGACCCTAAGGGGCAACTATCGTGAGGTTTTCTGGGGCTGAGAGTGTGTGACTTGCACAAGGTCACCCAGCTAGGTTACATGCTAAGTAGGGAATTGAACCTTGATCTCCAGAGTCATAGTCCAATGCTCAAACCACTATACCAATGTTGTCTTGGCCAATGACATGGCCTCAGGTTGTGCTGTTTACATGACACATGCTCCGAGTGCAGCCTGAAGCTGCACCAACGGTGCCAAACATGAAGAACTGGGTCATGAAGGAATGGATAAAATCCACTCCTTCTGTCAGTCTGGTTCAGGACCGTAGTGGTGGCCTGGATTGGGTCCGGGCCTGTGCGGACAGTGCAGTCCCGGTGCAGTCCTTTTGGCTTGTCTGCTTTGAGTCTTAAATGGCATTTACTCATAAGAAAATAAGATTGTAATCTAAAGTAGTTTAATACATTGGGGAATCTGTAACCCTCAAAATATTGGATTCAGACCCCATAATCTGCCCCCCCCCCATATCTGATCCAATATGTGAAGTTGATAATAGCAGCCTACATCAATACTTTACACAGCTGATGGTACGAATTTATGAGATTACTTGTGTGCACAACTCAGATCCCTCCCATGTTTCTGGTAGGCAGTAAAAGCCATCTTATTTTGCTTGATCATTGTTCTTAAAATTATGTATAGCCACTCTATTTTTATTTGCATTTTTAAACTGTTTTAAAAGTTTTATTAGTTTTTAAATTGTTTTTAGAGGTGTATTTGAAATTTTAAAAGTTTTGTACATTGCCTATAGGGCCTTGCTTGATTGAAAGGTTTTTGCTTTTCTAATTTTGGTATACACATAATAACAAATACAGCAACAACATACAAACAGAATACAAGACAGGAGTGAAAAAATATTCAGGAACAAAAGCAAAACATATTTCATAGTCAATGTAGTGCTTAGTGTAACCCTTGAGACTTGTTATTTATGCTCTGTAGTATTAATGGTAATGACTCTTGGTTCCACTTTCCTCCCTTTAAACTGATGTGTTGAAAGGTGATAAAGAGCTGTTTTAGATAAGTAAAATAAATAAATAAATAAATAAATCCACCTCCTCAGTCATCTCTGAATAGCATGGCCTAAGATGAGAGGTGATGAAAGTGCAATTCAGTGATGTCTGGCAGACCACACGTTTTCCTTCTGTAAAGTGGGATTGGAGGGGTTCAAGATCAGAACTGATGAGAATTTCAGATGTACATGAAAAACAGTTAATGGCCAATGGAAGGAATGGATGTAGAATTAAAATTTGTTAGAAATGATATGCCAAAAAATAAATACTACATGCTATTTGTCAGAAATCAATGATTTAAAGCAGGGGTTCCCAAACTACGGCCTGCAGGCTGGACCCAGCCCGTCGAGGCCTTTTTACTGGCCCACGAGGCCTCCTGCGCGTGCTGCCACTCACACATGTGCACGACTCCCGGCGACATTTTGGAATACAAAATGGTGTCCGGAGGTGCGTGCATGACTCCAGACGCCATTTGGGCACACAAAATGGTGCCCAGAGTCGTGCGCATGTGCATGCGCGCGCGTCTCCACCCCCCCAGAAGAACCAGCCCCCAGATCAAAAAGTCCAGGGACCCTTGGTTTAAAGAGAGAGTAGGGTTGTGTTTATTCCAGTAGTTAAAGTGAGAGATAATACTTTTAAAGCTATGGTTCAGATTATCATTAAGAGAGAGAGAATGTCAAAAACATTATGAGTTCCAGTTGGACACCATTCTGCAAGGAATAGCCAAAGACCTGAATGTCCTCAAGTGACTGTGCTAATGTCACCCAATGAGATTTATGGTTTAGCAGAGACCAGAACTCAGCACTCCTTAGTCTCAGTCCATTACTCTATAACAGGGGTAGGCAACCTTTTTGAGCTTGGGGCCGGGTTGCTGTCCCTCAGACAATTGGCGGGCCGAAGCAAAATAATAAAATAATAAAAATAATAAAAATAAAATAAAATAAAATTTAAAAATATGCATGCACACTCTCTCAGCCCCAGAAAAGCCATGATGGCAAAACTCCTGTGGAGATTTTGCCAAGAAAACCCCAAGAACAAGTAATAACAACAATAATCAATATCATCATGGCGGGGGGCAGCAGGACCAGCCTGGGCCGGTTCAAAGGCCTCATGGGGCCGCATCCGGCCCCCGGGCCGCAGGTTGCCTACCCCTGCTCTATAACAACTGCTCCACATGCTGGACAGTTAGATAACTAGCAATAACATATTAACCTTTTTGACAACACTAAAATATCAATATTGATACTAGTATTTTGGTTAAGGCATTATTCCTGAAGATAGTAGGCCTGTTATTAAAGAATGAATGAAATTTATTTTGCAAATTATGCATGGAAAGACCTAAATTTCCAAATATATTCTACTATTAAGAAATATTTGTTTTCATGATTTTTGTTTTCATATTCTTTTATTGATAACTCAAGAGCTGAATTATGTTGCCGCACTGTGTCTTCAGAGGGGCATAAAGTCAGTACACATGCTTCAGTAATATCTGGTTGTTTACCCTTATGTTTCCAGTTGGCAATTTGAAATTATGGCTTCAACTGCACTTTAAATATGCGATAATAGCATGTGTTTCTAATAAGGGCCAGCACCATTTTGTTGAGATAGTGTGAATGGTTGTCACTCATATATGACAAATGCACCTTCATCTGCTTCTTTGATGGCCCCCTAAAAACCATACCCTCAAATCAGACCGATGAAATTAGCTGCTGTGTAAATTGTGTGTCTGAGTGGTTCATTATCTAATCACCGTCAGAACCATAGTGATAAAGTAGTTTGAAGCAGAGAAGAGGTCTGCCAGATGATTTAAGGCCTATCTCCCCCCCTTTTTTGTGTGTAAATCTGGTTTCCATTGGAAACCCATTACTATAGTATAGAAACTTCAGCATTCTTTGACATAAACTTCATTGCAATGTTAATGTTTGCTGAATCTAATGAGTGGTTTAAAATGTCCTGTATTATTCTGAACCATTATTTCCATTAAGTGGTATATAAAGATATCTTTATTTGGCCACTTCTGACAGATTTCTTATTTGGAAAAAGCACTTAAATGCTTCTAATTAAGCTTTGCTTTGCCCTTGTGCTTATGGCCAATAGATTATGTTTCATCTGCTTTTTATCTCTATTATGGCATCTTTTGTGATCTTAGATACTTCAGGTAATGTATATTTCTGTCAGCTGAACATACTGCCTAACATCTGCATTTTGCTTTCCCCAAAGGGTCATTTGATGATGATGATATCACACACATTGAAGGAAGTGTTGAACCAGTTCGTGACATTGAAATAATACATGAAGAACTTAGGCTAAAAGATGAGGAAATGATCATGCCCATTATAGACAAACTAGAAAAAGTGGCTGTACGAGGAGGTGACAAGAAATTAAAACCTGAATATGTAAGTAAGAATATCTTCAATTTTTAAAGCTTTGTTCCATTCTAGAATTGATTTTATACAGGAGCAACTATTTATTAGCAGTAGTTTTTACTGCCACTGGGAAAAGCTAGCTAGCCTCACTTCAGCTTTTTATCCTATATTTATTGCATTAGCATGTACTGCATTGCAGTGAATTTTTGCTCCATTTTAATTGCTTATTTAAGGGTGATTGCATAAAACAGATTTATATTAAAAATGATGAGTGTAACAGGTTTAGCAGGCAAAATGCCAACATGTAGTTAAGTAGGCAGTGTGTAGGATCTGCTTGCCTGTATATCTTTCCAGGAATTAAAATATTTAAAAGTCACACAAAATCAGTATCCATATTTCAATAGCACTGGATTGTTTACCATTATGTTTCAAGGGGGAAGGAGACACGGGGAGGGGGGGGAGGGGGGGAAATCCCCTTGTAGAAGCATCTTTATGCTTATGCTTCTCTTGATACAACTGAGTATATGTATTTTATTGGATTTGGTGTACATATGTGTATGCTGGTCAGTTTTTTAAAAAAGTCTTTGATGAGAACAATATGGCCTCTGCTTGGATGTATTTCAATTTGGACATTGATCAGTACACTAAAGATGTGAAATAATAATATAGTGATCCTTTCAAAATCTAGATAAAATTGAATTTTCTGGTCTTTCTTTCCTTACTATGGAAAATCTTTTCTTTGATTTAATATTAATTCTTATCTTAGTTAATAGAAGTGCACATGAATCAGTCAGGAACATGGTTTATTTAGCACTACATGGGCTGCACCTGCACTGGAGAAATAATGTAGTTTAACACCACTTTAACTGCCATGGCTCCATCCTATGGAATTCTGGGATCTTAGTTTTGTGAAATATTTAGCGTTCTGTGTTAGAGAGCTCTAATACCACAACAACATACAAATCCCAAGATTCCATAACATTGAGCAATGGCAGTTAAAGCCATGCTTTTTTAAGGGGTGAAGGGTGGGAGAAGGTGGGGGTTGGTGGGGTTTGGGGTTTTTATTCTGTATTCTGTATTTTATCTGTTGTAAGCCGCCCCGATTGTTTTTAACAGAGGGGCGGAGTAATAATAATAATACCTTATTTTTCTGCGTATAAGACTACTTTTAAACCTGCAAAATCTGTGGTTAAAGTGGGGGGGGGTCATCTTATACGCCAGGTATAAGGATAAGGAGGATAGAGGTGCTAGAACTCTATATTTTGACTGGAAAAATGGGGGGTCGTCTTATACGCCGGAAAATACGGTAATAATAATAACGTCAAACTGCATTAATTCTGCAGTGCAGATGCAGTCATAGTTAGAGCAACATGATACCACTTTAACTGTTATGTCTCTTTCCTACAGAATCCTGGGATATATAGTGGGAGATTGCTTAGAATATTATGTTGTAGTTCAGGGGAGTGCACTGGAGCTCTCTAGCAAAGACTATTAATATCGTTTGTCAATGCAAGGACATTTTAACATTTTTAATAGAGGCTGCTCCCCCTTCTCCACTCTATGCTTAAAATTTTAGTATGCTGGAGAAGTGCCTGTGATTGCTTTTGTGTTCATATCCATTGCATTTTGTTTGTGAAGCATGACTGAGACGTGGGACAAGTTTTGTCTGAGAACCATAGATTGTCTTTATTGCAGGTCCCCACCTCAAAATCCCATTACAGTATGACCTCGGTATCTGTGGACTTGCCATCTGCAGATTTGAGCATCCGCAGACGGCAAGCCCATGCTGTCCCCAATGGCGGCTTATGCATGCAGCCACGCTGCCATTGGGGACAATGGGACTGAAGCCTGCCTGCCTGCCTGCCTGCCTTCCTTCCTTCCTTCCTTCCTTCCTTCCTTCCTTCCTTCCTTCCTTCCTTCCTTCCTTCCTTCCTTCCTTTCTCTCCCCTCCCTCCCCTTCTGAGGCTTTTGGCCCTGGCTTGGTTTTGGGGGTGGTTTGGAGGCAGAGTCTGGAGCCCCATTGGCCAGAGGGAGCCGGGTCTGGGTCTTGAGTCTTGGAGCTCCCCTGGCCCCAGACCCCACTCAGGATGGAACCTCCAGACTCTGAGACCCAAGACCTGGACCTAGCTCTGGTTCTCTCTGGCCAACGGGGCTCCAGCCTCAGCCCCCAAAGCCAAGCCTGGGGCAGAAGCCTCAGAGGGGGAGGGAAGGTTGGGATGGCCCCCTTTACATCTACATATGGATGTCGCACTCCCGATTGACATAGCATATGAACAAAAATATTTGTCTACTGTGTGTACTTTCACTCACACATTTATGTATATTCATATTTTAACATTTTATAAGGAAATAACATTGTCCAAATTAGAACAGTTTTATTTAAATAAATTCAGTACCTAACTCAACACATGCAAACTTTCCACATACTGTCTCACACACAGCCACATTCATACAAAGCAGTGCTCACAGATATGTACATACTCAGCCATGCTCTTTCATTATTTCCTTCACTCACATACATACTCATTTACTGTCTTTCACACAGTCACACAGAAACATTCATTCTCTTGTGTGAATGCGTGCATATTCAAGTTTGTTAAAAAGAGATGAAGAGTATGACTGTGTGTAAGTCAGAATTTGTGTGTGAATGAATGTATCTCAGGTAGAGAGAGTCAGAAAAAGAACATTAATGAGTGTGTATGGGAATGAGTCGGTGAGAGAAAGTCACACATTGAGGGAGGTACCAAGGCTGCCTGAGAGAATTAATGCATATGTGATTGTGAGAGAAAGAGTGTCACAATATGTGTGTGAGAGAGAATTAGCATGTGAGACAGTTTGAGAATCAGTTTCTGTGAGGGAGGGAGAGGTCCCATGACTTGCAAGTGTGTGTGTATAAGAATTAACTGGCTAATAAGGTGCGAGGGAGAAAGCAAGGAAGAGAACGTGTGTGTGCATATGTGTTTGTGAGCAACACAGAAGCGTGTGTGTGTCCCAAACAGATAAAGGAATGATATATAGAATGTTTTGAGAGTGAAAGAAATTTCTCTCAGAGAAATGAGCCAGCATGTAAGAGAATTAGTGTGAACGAACCCCTGCAAGAGTGAGCATGTGAAAGAAAAGAGTGAGAGAAATAGTATGACTGGGTGTGAGAGAGAACAAGTGTACATGTGAGAGTGCTGGTGGGGGGCAGAAAAATGGGACCTTTTAGAAGCTGGTTCTGCTGGGCTCCAAATCTCTGAACAATTTGATGGCTGCCCACTCCTAGTTGCTTCCTCTTCTCCTTGGGTCCCATCCAGGCCCTACTCCGCTTAGCCACCTGCCTTACTCAACCAGAGGAGCAGCTTGTTGTGGGCCTCCACCTGCAAATTGGAGTCCCCACCTGGAAGTTGAGGTGATGGCATAGGGTAGTGGAAAATCCAGGCACACACTCTGTTCTAGTGGGTTGCAAGGTGCAACATGCTTGCACTGCTCCTCCTCAACCGGCCAGCCTGATATGCCATTCAGGCCTCTTCTCCCTGTCTCTGAGGGACCCCAGCCAGAGACAGGCAGTGGTGGAGGCTCCAAGTAATAGGCCTGACATTGGGAGCCTTTGTGGGTAGACACTGGCACTCCTTTGGGCACCATGTGTCTAGGGTGTACTGGGTTGAGTGGGCACTCCGGTTGAGGCTGCAGTTACATGTTGTTCTAAGAACTGGGGCAATGGCTGGACAGGTGTAGGAAAAAGATGTGATGGCATCATGTGATGAGTCCTGCCAGAGACCTTGATCTGGCAAGGTTCCCCACTCTTCTCCTGCTCCCTTAAGCAGAGGTGGCTGCTTGAAATACCTTCCTTCTGTTCTCCTCCAAGACAAAAAAATGTGGAAGCAGAGGAGAAGAAGGGGGGAAACCAGAGCCCCTGAGTCTTGAGCTCCTTCTCAGGGGCATATTTTACAGTTTGAGAACCACTGTAGTAGATTATTTTCACCTGCCTATAGGCTTTGATAGGAGTAAGAAAAGTAAGATGCAGTCCTAGCATTCTGAAGATAATGTGATTGACCAGTCATGCTTCAAGTAACAGCCCTGTTACTTCATACTAGACACAGATGTTTAAGTGATGTAGAGCGTACACACCAGACAAAATGGATGTTTTGGCCTGTTCCTTTTTTTTATAAAAATAAAAACACTTTCTGTAGTTAACAACAACAACAAAAATAGAGGAGCAAAAGAGAAATAATGGCTGGTCTTTACTGCATGTGAGGTGCTCTCACCATAGTCTGTCTTGGAGAACCTAAAAAAAATGTACCCCCTCTACTGTCTCCAGTAGCCTTTTGCAATGCCTTGGAGGGAAAATAGCAGCAACCGTGGCTTTATAGTGTTTCCCCTCTGTAACAGAGAAACAGCCTCTGTCCATCATAGTGGGAAAATGCCAAAGGGACACTATGGATGTGAGAAGTCCCAAGCTGAGCCCCAAAACTTTACTCTCGACTTATCCACGGGTCATGAAAAATTCCATAATTTTGCTCCCAAAATCCGACCTCAATTTAAATATGAGGTTGATGTATAGTCGAGTATATATGATAGGTCAGATAGGGTACAGAGCAGTTAAAATTGGGAAAATGCAATGGATTCAATCTGAAATCAGGAATATAATTTTATTCAATTTTTTAGATGATTCTTCCTGGGAAGCACATATATTTATGTGTACAGCTCTTAAGAGACATTACTAGGTATTGTTCATCTGAATAAAATGTATGGGAAGGCTATTCCATTAAATTATCCTATCTTAAAATATTTTATAAGTGTTTTAAATTATACCAAAAAAATATTATATTCAGCAAAGCTTTGAATTCGAACTGTACAGAGATCATTGGACTGTTTCAGTCCAAGTAGTTTCGGAAAAATTGGGGGTTAGCATGGCGTGGTGGTTTGAATGCTGGATTATTATTCTGGAGACCAGGGTTTGAATCCCTGCTCAGCCAAGGAAATCCACTGGGTGACCTTGAGCAAGTCATACTCTTTCAGCCTCAGAAGAAGTCAAGGACAATTTGCCCTGAACAAATTCTGGCAAGAAGATCCCCTGATACGTTTGCCTTAGAGTTGCAATATTTATTTTATATTATTTTTTTCAAGGATTTTTACAGTAAGTAATGAATGACTTGAAAGCACAAAACAACAGCAACTTTAGGGAAAAAAACTTTTCAGATATTTATAGAGTTCTGACTTGAAGGAGCACCTTTCCCTATATATACCTGCTGGAGGGTCCTCCTCTCTCTTCCAGCAGTAAGAGCAGTACCTTGAGAGAAACCAAGCTCTGACATCATGTTTATAGTTTGCCCTCCCTTTAGAGGCCTGATTGGTGCTGAGGTTCACTTAATTTTAATGTCAAGTTAAAATATCTGAGGTCAAATTGATTTCTTCCAAAATGTACAAGTATATGGTTTTAAATAGTTCTAACCTTTTAAGCTGTTTTAACTTGGTTCCTTGTTTAAGATGTTTTTTATCATGTAAAATTATTTCTGTATTTTCAAATTTAAAATTGTTTAAAATTAAATAATAATAATAATAATAATAATAATAATAATAATAATAATAATTTTATTGATTTATATCTCACCTTGCTCCTGATAATGGGACTCAAGGTGGCTAACAACATATTTTAAAACAATGCAAATTAAAAACAATACAAAAAGATTAATAAAAGTATAAATATAAGATTTAAAAGCGTTTAAACATTAAAAATATTAACGTCCATTTTATAAAAAAAAAAAACCTACATACAAACCTTAAAAACAGCACTGACTGCACAGCATTAAAAGCCTAACTTGAGCTAGTTTGTAAAAACCTGATGGTACAAAAATGTTTTGACCTGCAGACAGAAAGAGAAGAAGGATGGGGCCATCCTGGCTTCTCTAGGGAGGGAGTTCTAAAGTCTGGGAGCAAGGCCCTCTCACTTGTTCCTACCAAACGAGCCTGAGAAGGTGATGAGACAGAAGAAGAGGGCCTCTGAAGACAATCATTGAATCATAGAATCATAGAGTTGGAAGAGACCACAAGGGCCATCCAGTCCAACCCCCTGCCATACAGGAACTCCCAATCAAAGCATCCCCGACAGATGGCCATCCAGCCTCTGCTTAAAGACCTCCAAGGAAGGAGACTCCACTACTCTCCGAGGGAGTGTGTTCCACTGTCGAACCGCCCTTACTGTCAGGAAGTTCCTCCTAATGTTGAGGTGGAATCTCTTTTCTTGCAGCTTGCATCCATTGTTTCGGGTCCTAGTCTCTGGAGCAGCAGAAAACAAGCTTGTTCCCTCCTCGATATGACATCCCTTCAAATATTTAAACACGGCTATCATATCACCTCTCAGCCTTCTCTTCTCCAGGCTAAACATACCTAGCTCCCCTTTGTTTGCTTTCATCCAATCCATTACAGCTGCCAAGTACTGGTTTAGCACAGAAACAACTTCCTTGGAATTAAGTGGAAAGGAGTAATAGGGCTTGGTATCATCAGCATACTGGTGATACCTGACCCTCAAACATGGGACAACCTCTCCCAGCAATTTCATGTAGATGTTTAAGTGTATAATGTATAAATGTATAAGTGACAAAAGTGAACCACAAGGGACTCTGCAGGCCAGTGGCCAAGGAGTCGAGCAGGAATTGCCAAGCACCATCCTCTGAGAATGCTCTTCTGGGAAAGAAAAGAGCCGCTGTAGAACAGTAACTCCAAGTGCCATCCCAGAGAAGTGACTCAGAAGTATACCATGTTCAGTGGTATTGAAAACCACTGAAAGGTCCAGCAGAAGAAACAGGGTCACACTCCTCCCATCCAGTTTCCTGTGTAGGTCATCCATCAAGGTGACCAAAGCTGTCTCTGTCCCATAGCCAGGTCTGAAACCAGACTGAAATGGATCCCTGGAGTTGAGAAGCTGCCACACACTTTAGTACCTTGCCAAACATGGAAGGTTGGAGACTGGCCTATAGTTAAATAAATAGTGTAGTAGGATCCAGGAAAGGTTTTTTTCAGAAGGGGTTTTACCACAATTTTCTTCAGGCATGTTGGGACCCTTCCTTGTTGTAAATAGTTATTAATTACTTTCTTCCTCCTGACTGTTTAATTAGCCAGAAAGGGCTCTCATCTCTTCAAGAATCTTGTACACATCCTTACTGATTTTATTGTAGGCCATCCATGGTATAAAGTATGATATAAATATTTTAATATAAATAAACCAGATATATATCGTTTGGTTTAATACATGTATTTCAAGTAGGCTGGAAGAGAACTTGATTGACTTTAAGCCAATGGACATTTCCCATAAGATTCTCATATTCAAAATTTTCTGGAAAACTCACATTATTTTTGAAATTCTTTTAAAATGAAATATTAGAACACTTGAGAGATTGAAAGTCACTTTGTTACTTGAAGAACATAAAATATATTATACATGTCTTGGCTGACATGAAATTATTATGTTTGGTGTGTTAAAATAGTTTATTCAGATAATTACAAACTGAATTTATTCTTAAATATGTATTTTTCCAAATAGAGCTACAATGTCTTGAACTGTAACTAACACCTGAAATTAAGGCACCTCTGTATCTTTGTCAGTTTAGGACAAACTGACCAAAATAAATAAATAAATAAATAATGGGGAAAAACCATCAAAGTACTGCAAAGAAAAAAATTTTCCTCCTCGGGTTCTTCATAGTGTCAAGTAGGGAGAAAACACTTATTCCTATAAAAAGAATTGAGAAAAAGAAAACAAGGCTAAGAACTGCAGTGATCTGGTGCTGTATATAATCTTACACAAAAGTCTTCCTGTTACATAGTTTTTGGATATAATTTGGGTGGGAATAAGTATATGAACATCTTTTCTTAAACATTTTATGCATCATTCTAAAATTAAATATTCTATAATCCATTTTTTCCAGTGCTGGGGAGGCTTCCGGAAATTTCCCCCCTGGTTTTTTCTGTCCTCCTCCAGCCCTTCACATCTCTAATCTTTTAGTTCAAAGCATTGCTAAGGCAGCTGTGAGAAGAACTGTCCTCTAGCAGATGCTTGATGGACCTGACCCCTCTTATTCTGCTAGCAGACAGCTCTTCTGCTAAAGGGAACAGCAATCTTTACCAAACAAAACATTCATTACCCCTGTGGTATGGCTGTAGCTGAAGCTTTCAAGTCCTTCTTGAGAACTACCGTCATCCACTTGTTGGAGTCCTTCAGGCATCCTGGTGGTGCAGATGTTAAATGCTGGCACTGCAGCCACAACTTTGTGAGTATGATCCCAGGACTCCAGGTTGACTCAGCCTTCCATCCTTTTGTAGGTCAGTAAAATCAATATCCAGCTTGTTAGAGACAATTGGCTAACACATTGTAAACCACTTAGGGAGTGCTTAATTCACTATGAGGTGGTATAGCAATGCAAAATGCTATTGCTGTTGCTATCCTTCACTGTCAGTTTATCACTCCTATGAGTGACAAAGTGCTGTGGAAGGTTCTGTCTGTGGAATCCTAAATGGCTCCATAATGTCTTCTGAAAAGTACAACAGATGTCATTGGAAGAAGATTTTTCTTCCAGCAGAAACCCAGGTCCATCAAGGATCTGCTTAGAGGTCAGTTCCTCTCGCTGCTGAGTTACTGGCAGATAACTTCACTTGATGCAGAAGTGATAGCCATTGGTTCCAGTCGTGGCATGTGAAAACATCTGCCTGAGAAACTGCAGTGAAGATTTGAGCATTCATTCACATTTGGCCAACTCTTCTTTGGCACACATTGAGTTCTTTGTGACTCTTCTTCTGTCTGATCTAGTTGAAATGAAAGCCGTTCTTATGGCTAAGACATCAGACCACAAATTGAAAATAAGAGTGTTAAACTGTGGAATATGCTGCCTTGGAGTGTGGTGGAGTGTCCTTTGGAGGTTTTTAAACAGAAGTTGGATGGCCATCTGTCAGAGTGCTTTGAATTGTGTATTCCTACATGACATGGGTTGAACTGGATGGCCCTTGTGGTCTCTTCCAACTCTGTTATTCTATGATAAATCCAAATTCAAATGTGAGAAATCTCTTTCAGCTCCCTAGCTGTCTTACAAGCCAAACGGTACCTGTGCAGATAAATTTCCCAAAATACACTGGCAAGTGAAATACTCCAACTGTTTCCTCTGTGCACTGTTTCTGTCACAGTAACTATGTTTTTAATTAAGGATGTGAGCATATTGAACTCCAGTTACTGTTGAACTGTAGCTCCCAGCATTCCTCACTGTTATATGGCTAGGGCTGCTGGGACATATAATTGAACAAGAACTGAAACGAGAGGCTTTTTCTTGTTCAATTTAATAGTTGAACTTCTGTATCTGTGTCCTGGGCACCTTAGAAGGCAGGATATTCCTCTCTGGGGAGTGAATCCTGATGGTGAGAATACAAAGGCCATTAGATGATTTCCATGTGGAAATCACAAAATTGTTTCCTGTGTTTTTATCTTTGTATGTAAGCTGGGGTAGCTTAACCTCTGTGCACCTAGTAAGGAAACCCATTTTGTGAAACCCATTTTCTGTCTTTGGATCTTCCAGTATTCCTAGGCACTGCCAGAATGACAAAAACTCAAAGAGTGGTCTGATAGCCACCTTCTGGTTTTGAGAAATGTTGAACTGTGCAGGTATCTGTCCAGCAACCTATCTAAAAGAGAATTTGCCATTCCTGGAGGCTTCCAGGAAATAAAATCTGGCTTTTTCTTTTTTCTTTTTAAGTAAGAGGAAAGGTAGTCTAGAGAAGCTGGAAGGAGTGAGGGCGGCACAGACAGACTCGG
This sequence comes from Phrynosoma platyrhinos, assembly GCA_020142125.1. Classification (NCBI taxonomy): domain Eukaryota; kingdom Metazoa; phylum Chordata; class Lepidosauria; order Squamata; family Phrynosomatidae; genus Phrynosoma; species Phrynosoma platyrhinos. The sequence goes on along the minus strand of CM034701.1, from coordinate 175,368,465 downwards.
TGAGCCACACCATACCATGGCCCCAGAGATAGAAGAAGGAGGGGGATTTACTATAAGGGGTAATCTATTTTTTAAAAACTGCTTGCCTGGCTGGGATGGTAGTGAAAAGGTCAGCTATGCATTTCTCTAAATTTGTAGACTATTCTTTTATTATTTTACTAAATTCAAACCTCTGGCCTATTGTATCAGCAAATAATGATTTATTTGATATAATCCTTTCTTTGGTCCATTTCTTTGGCCTGAAAAACCAGAAGCAACGCCCCATTTGCAGTGCATTACTTTTTTTAACAAACCATAATCACTCATAATGGCTGTGGTCCAGTAAGTTTCCAGAGCACATGCTGGTGGCTTTATTGTTTTTGGTGTTTTTTTTTTCTTTCTCCAAAGGTTTTAAAGCATGGCTTTTCAGTTTGAGTGAGCATAGTGTGGGGGTTGAGAGGGAGAGGGGAAAGGGCTGCTGAAATGAAAAGAACAAGACAAACCCCAGTAGCTCACAGAACATAGCCGCGGACTTGCTGGATCATGAGCATTATGTGGGAAGATTTGCTGGTAACTTTCCCAACCTTCCCATTCTCTTGATACAGATCAGTAGTCCTTATATATATTAGTTTTTCTTAGAAGAAAATGGGATAAGGTGGAGGACCAATCCTTAGTTTCCTTGATCAGGATTATCTTGAACACTTTAAAAAACAAACAAACCCATAATTCTCAGAAAATTATCTCAGGTGTGCATGTGTCAGCCTGGTTAGATGGAGGATTGTTCTGATACATTCTAAGTATGTGAGGATGATAATGAATTAAGTACCTGAGGATAAGAATCCAAAATTCTCTCTGTGTGTTTATTTCATATTCAGTATTACCCAGGCTGGGAGTAAATAACATATTCAAAGAGTGTAAAATTAAATTTAAAAATTTCATGCTAGTTTAGCCGTGCTCATTGAAAAGAAGCCAAGGGAAGTCTTATAAACATTCTAGTAGATGCTTAAGGTCAGGATTTTTGACAAGATTGCAGACAAAAAGAGTTCCACTGAGAATATTTTCAGCTGATCTTAAAAGATTGTAGTAAAAAAAAAATTACACTCATTCTAGCTTGTAAAAGGATGATTTTAGACACACAAGATTAGAGGACTGTCTTGAATATTCTTTCTGTATTATAGTCAGTAATACAGTTTTATAGGAATGGAACACTTTGGATAGGAATGAGAAAGCCTTGTAAACATTTTAATTGTTTGTTTGTGCAAGGATAATTGAAGGATATAACCAAGTATTTTGGACACATTTCTATTGTTGTTATTTTGCTAAGTCTAGAGCCAGAAGTATTTAGTTCTAAATATTTTTACCATCTAATTTACATATAGAGTAAATTAGCATTTGGCTTTTCAGAAATATTGATATTGAAAGTTGAAATTTGTAACCAACTTTTAATTTCAAAACCAGAAAACAATCTAAAATTCCTCCACTAGCAGGATTGCTTGTGAAATTGTTCTTGTAATGAAAAAAGACTTAGAAAACTTAAATGCATATTAAACTTGAGCGAAATATTTATTGAGTAAATAACTGAAGTACACAACATAGACGGGGCCCCATGATAAGATAGTTCTACTCTGTGTTTTTTTCTTCTTTTTGAAATGTGTAATCTTGTTGCATGTCTCTACATAAGCTATTCTGGCCACTCATCATAGTAACCAGCTGGGCCATTTCACCTGCTGGAGCCATTAAAGAGGACTCTCTCCCCCTAGATTAATCCCCTCCGACATTAGTTTTTAGCTCTGACAACTGGAACAGGCATTCAGAACTTGCAGGTGGCCAGTGTGACGCACATAATTGCCTACAATTTTAGGCAATGAATAAAAATGGTCTACATTACTTGTCAAAGGTTGTATATGCAGTGCCAAGTGAGATCTATGGGAAGCCTTTTAGGGTTTAAAGAACATTTAATAGCAAGGCTGCACAGTGCTTTTTTAATCATAATGCATTTGTAATATAGCACTTTGATCTTCTCCTTGTAGGAAATGGTGTTACATTAGCCACTTTTAAAACATTTATGAGTGAAAATCAGTTATAGGAGAGTAAAAGTGATTATTCTTAGGCAGAACATGTTATATTTCATTAAAAGTTTTCAGCTTGCCCCTTTCTTGTTAAAATCTGTGGGGAGTCCTGTTCGTGGAGACTTACAAATCAGGAGCTAAGATTTAGAAGAGCCTTCCTCTGTTCCACTCTCCCCCCCCCCTTGAAGCAATTGCAAGATTGGGAATTGTAGTATGATAAATACTAAGGCTATATATTTATAAATGTTTGACCCATTTATTGACAAGGTAATGCCTTGGATTTTCTCCTTGTCTTGGAGAAAAATTTGGTGACTAGAAATTCATAATAAATTCTTCAGTTGAATATCATGCTTGTGGAAACTTTTCATGAAATGCGATATTTAGAGCATGACCATAAATTATCTCTGACAAAAAAATGACACTAAAATGTACTACTTCTAGAAGAGCTGGGTTTGACCTTTCAGACCTAAGAGTCTTTTATTAACACCTGCCTGTAAGGCAAACCTTGCCACACGCAGCTTTCAGATTCAGAACCACAAAACTGATGAGGAAAGGCTTGAAGGGTTCAGTTTGTGTCACTTGCTGTTTGCCGTTTCCATTTCACAGATGATTAATCTTTCTGTGAAGAAAGGCCAGAGAAACAAAGCACATTGGGCTCTTCCTGCAGTTACTCCTTCTGAATGCACACTAGCTTGCTAACTAAAAGGCCTTTAGATTTCCTGCAGGGAGAGATGTTCTGAAAGTGAATGCAGCTGGTTGGAGGTCACCAGTGCAAGGCTCTTGCCATTGTGTAATGGAAGCTTTGGCAGGTTTCATTTTTGGAGGAAAGGAGAAGGTGTTGACAAAAAAAATTAACGTGGAATATGGAGGCCCTTGGCTGTTTGATTTAATATCTTGATGGGTGGATCATCAATAATCAACTCGATTTCTCTTGCTACACTTCTTTTAAAAAATACTCATGTTATAGTTTGCATATATTCCTTGTCACACTAGCCTGTTTCTTAGAGATGGTTTCTTCCATGGGATACATAATTACTTTGCCAATATGGAGTTTGGAAAGCAGTTTTAAATTTATATATTGGATTTTTCATTCATTATGTAGTTTCAGTGAAGTTACTGAAAGGGTTATTCCATTTTCATCTGTTCTGTGCCAAATGTGACTCCTGTATCTTTTTCATTTATTTATAGTATTTCGGTGAGAAAGCACCCAGTATTTTCCTATCTAAAAAGACTTCCTCATATGAAGCAACTGTCTAACATATATCTAGGTGTACCCTACTCTAATATCTTTTTGTTTCTTTTAATTTTGCATAGGATATAATGTGCAAAATCAGAAGCTGGGTAATAGATGAAAAAAAGCCAGTCCGTTTCTATCATGATTGGAATGACAAAGAGGTAGGCTTATAACTATTACCTTATCCATTAAGTATAATGTTGTCCTTCCATTAAACCACCCCAAGTGTCTCAGATCTTTATTTATCTTTTATTTTAACTCCAGTAAATTAATACCATAATTTCCAAGCCACGTGAATAGCTTTTAACAATATCGTTTCATACTTTAGAGATTAAACAGATTTAATTTTTAAAAATCTGACAGGACTGTTGTGTGTTTCTTGTTGTGGATGTGTTAATAGAGTTTTTCCCCATACCTTTAGATTGATGTGCTGAACAAATACTTGTTTTTAACTTCAAAACCAATGATCTACTTGGTTAACCTCTCTGAAAAAGACTACATTAGAAAGAAAAACAAATGGTGAGTTTACTGAACTCAATTAATCTTTAAGATATTGTGATACTTCTCAAGGGATCTTAATGTTTGTCAGAATAATAATAATGGTTAGGGTGTTTTTTTCTCCTCCATACTTGAAGTAAATCCTAATGTTAATATTGGCAGAATACTTATTACCTTGTCTAATGGAATGCAGTTGAAACAAACTGGAATGCAGAATTGAGTAGCAATTTCCTTTCTTTTGTTAGTTTTTATAATATAGCACTGAAGACAACAATGCCAGTTGTCCAAAAAGACTCATTCTTTCTCAGTAATATTGAACTTTAGAAATATGACCTTATTAATGTTGGGTTAACATCATTAAACTTTCTCTTTATTGGATGCTGAGGAAGAAATAAGTATCTTAATATGATACGAACGAGAAAATAAATACACTGCATATATATGTGTGTAGAGGGTCATGTGTCTCATCTCATTTGAGGAAAATTAAAAATTCAGCCTTGAGTGTCAGTTCTTAAAGCTTAGAAGCTATAATACTTCATGCAGGACATTAGTCACATGGGGTTCAGAAACTTTCATACTTTTGTGTGTATCAGTGCATATATAATGGCTGTTGCACAAGCTGCCTTTCACACAAACAGGCACTGGGATTCCTGATCCCAGAGCACAAGTATACAGTATAGATCTGGAGATTTGAAAATAATGCTGCATTAGCTTGTCATGAAAAGGTTGCTGATGAGATAAAACAGTTGTTTTAGGATTGAGTCACTTAATCTATTTCATTAAAAAGAAACACAAATTAAAGCCACTAAGCTTTCATTTCTTTAAGCTTTACTGATCTCATACTAGCTAATTTTTTCATAAAAAGTCACTGAGAAACACATTTAAGATTTGTTATATTTGATTCTTGCTTTGTAAAAGTATCCAGAGCATAGTGTATCAGAATTCTTCTAAAAACACACCCTTTAACGTCCCCTGTACTTCATTAAGTACTTAGATGCACATGGTTTCAATTTTCCATTAAAACTTCTCATTTCCATATGATATCAAAGAGTGAGAAGGCTTTAAACTGAAAAATAAACATTCATAGACTGGAAGCCGAATCAATAATTAATGTCAGATGGCTAACTCCAGTAAGTTATTAGAATGAATTCTGTGAAATTATTTTCACTAAAAATGACTCTCTTCATAATGCTAGAGTACATTTATATTTATGCTTTTTAGTTGTTCTATGTAGTTTATTCTATGTAGTTGTGATTCTCTAGTAGTAGTAGTAGTAGTAGTAGTAATTTTAAACTTCAGAATAGAATGCAATCTTAGCAAAAACCCTTCCTTTCTCTTCCTTGGATCACTTGACATTATATGTAACCCACAGGGAACTTTCAAGATACGACTGGTTGATTGCAAAAAGTTATGTTTCAGAAGGAATTTCAGATTTCACACAAATTTAATGCAGTACATTTAGCATTTTAAACTAAGTGATACTGTAGAGATTTTAGTGCTGCAGAAAAAATGTGTCTGTGTTCATCACACCTTGGTATGGTTAATCACAGGTAGAACTTACTGCCTCTAATTGTACAGTAAATACTATTGCTCAGGCCTTAATGATAGACAGGCTGCTCAGGAGACACCAGTCTGTGATTTAACTCTCGCCAGACACTCCATGTTTTGTTTTTTTTAGAGAGATGTGGCGATGACAGAATGCAAAACTTAGCATATATATTACAATTTTTAATTTGTAAATATTGTATTTATGTTATGAAATTATAGTAAAAATCTTACTCTGTTCATACAGAACTGGGGGTGGGTGTTTCTTTTTTTCTTTCTTTTTTAAGGTTTTGCAGACGTTAGTGTAATTGTAGCTGAAAGATCAAAGCCTGGGATAGCTGAGTGATGTTCCAGAAGAGAATTTACCACATAACCATTTTCAGTACAGTTTCTGCCGCCTGCTGTTCCTATTTTCCCTCAAGCTAGCCATTGACAACCACCTGTGCATCCCTGCTCGTAAAAAATGATTGAGGAAGTATTTGTCATGTATTTATGAGTGGGAAACATTGTGTGATATGGAATGCCATCTACTGAAGTCAGAATGATGACCATTTTTTCCTCCATCCAGGCAGAGTGGCTGATCTTTCAGTCCTCTCTTCTTATGCAATGAACCTGTGCATTTCTACCATTAAAATAGAAAAAAATATATGTAGAGTGTAATGCTTGACCTTTGGTTAGTTGGGGCAGTGCAAATAGATGCAGATTAATAGAATATATATTTTTTTTGACAGTTGTTTTAGTCCTATGTTGATTTTGTTGTTTTTCACTCTCTTATTCTGATCCAAAGTTGAGTTGGTTGCTCAGTTAACAACTTTTATTTCTTGACAAAATTAGTGGTAGTGCTGTAAAAAAGTTGATATTAATTCAGGAAGAATGGGCAAGTAAACATTTTTATATGTAATATTTGTAGCAGACTTGTATTTACAGCACCATCAAGGATATATTTTAAGGTTGTGGACACAAGAAGAACTTGAAAAGCTCCTAAGCAAGACCATCTCGGTTTCATGTGTATCACCCTTTCTGAATGAGAAAACACCCAGTTTAAGTTACTGATGGAAACATACTAACGCTTAAATGGCAATGTACCATTTTTCAGAGCAAAAGAACAACAGCAGTGTGAATGAGAAGACTTTTGTGCAGTTGTGTGGTGTATTGACCTTTTGAAAGCTATAAACTGGATTGACTCCAAGGAACTACTTACTAGTATTAGCAGTATTCCATTAGTCATTCATTCATCTGATTTATGATTAAGACTTTGTTACTGAAGGGAAACTGACATGGCAGCTGTGTTAATTGCACTTATATTATGATCAGATGTACCAATCATGATGTATATTAGAATCTACTTTGGCATTTTAAAATACAATGTACTTTTCTTTAAACACATGGTTAAATAATTGAAAGCCCTTTAAAAAAATTTTTTTTATAGAGATATGTAAAGAACCAACTCTTAATCTGGTACTCTTTCTGTAATTGCATGTATTGTAAATAAAATAAATTTTACCTTATGATAAAAATGCTGCCAAGTAAAATCTAAGCAGCTAAACTACAGGGCACCAACATACTTTAAGTGTTACTAAAGGATTAAATTATGATAGCGTTTATGCAACAGGTACTTTCAAAGGACATATTGAATTGTCTAAAATAAGATTGTACTCGTTAGACATACATCCCTTTAGTTTTTTATTCTCCCTTTGAAAGTAACGTAGTGAACTATGAATTAGGTATACCTGTATGCGTAAGTTTAGGAAACTGATCTTGTCAGTTCGTTCTTTGCACTTTTGAGCTAACGTTTTCTCGCAGAAAGAGAATTCAACACTCTTCTTTAATACAGTTATTGAGTAGTAGATTAATGTAGGTTGGCAAAGTCATTAATGGCATTGCACATCTGAATCTTACACAGGTTTAATAAAACTGAAAGGAGCTGTGTGCCATTTAGACTGGGATATAGGCATGTGAATTTTAAAATTTCCAATACATAATGACCATGAAATCTCAGGAATATTTTAGTTATCTTTAGTTGTGTTATTCAAAGATTAATGTGTTTTAAAATATTTGGTTTTACGACTTTAAAAAAAGATTTCCTTCTGTAAAAGTTTCCAGGCCACAGATGATGAAAACCAAACAGTGCAGACTTTTGATACCCTACAGCCAATGTGGTATAGTGGTTTGAGTATTGGACTACGACTCTGGAGACCAAGGTTTGATTCCCCACTTTGACATGAAACCCACTAGGTAACCTTGGGAAAGTCACATGCTCTTAGCCTCACATGAAGGCAATGGCAAGCCTTCTCTGAAAAAGTTTTGCCATGAACACCCCATGAGAGATTTGTCATAAGTCAAAAATGACTTGAAGGCGCACAACAACAACAACAACAACAACAATAACAAATCCCCAAATAACACTGATTTTCTGCAGTTGCCTTTGTACCCACATTTGCTGGAATGTGATAGGGGGAAAAAGAAGGGAACAAAATTGAAGAATAAAGGAATGGAATCATGAAGTCAACTCTTCAACTTCTGCTGAAACAAATCTGCAAAATGTCTGTAGTTCAAAAAGATTTGCCATGAATGAGTGATATAAAGCACAAGAGAGAGGAGCTCTGATCTTGAAGGAAGTGAGGCAGAGTAATGTCTCAAGGAGAAGTATATGCCATAACAGTTCTGTCCACAACAGCTTTCTCCAAGATGGTGATCTCAAAGTATTTTGGACTATGATTCCCATCTGTCCCATTCACTCAGTCAGTGGTCAGGTGTAATGGGAGGTGTAGTTCAAAACATCAGGAAAGCACCAAGTTGGGGAAGGCTGCTTATGGTGACTCTATCACAGAGTTGGCAAGAGTCACGGCAAAATTTGTCAGAGTGGAATTGCCTTTGCTTTTCTCTGAGAGAGTTTGACTTGCCCAAGATCACCCAATAGTTTTCCATGGCTGAACCCTGGTCCCCAGGATCATCGTGCAACACTCAAGCGACTACACCATGCTGGCTCTCAAGAAAGTATTAGCTTCACAAATAAGATATTAACAATAGGTTATGCCAAATGTTTCATTTTTATATCAATTTTAAATCAAAACTTGCACATTCCAGTTGGAATTGGAAGCTGATTTACAACAGTTTCTTTTTTGCTAAGTAAGAATGGTCTCACCCATTTGGTTTTTATGAAAAAATTGATGATGAAGGATCCCAAGAAAGAAATTAAATTCCAGAAATGTTTTGTTAGAGAGCCAGCGTAGTGTAATGGTTAGAGTAACACTCTTAACTCGAGACCAGGGTTCAAATCCTCTCTTGGCCATGGAAACCCACTGGGAGACCTTGGGCAAGTCTCATGGTCCACCTCAGAGGAAGGCAAAGGCAACATAAAACAGTGCTACCTTTATTTGGCTGACCAAAATGCATAAAATACATGATGCAAGCTTTTGAAGCTTCACTGGCTTCTTCATTAGGCAAAGGTGTTTTAAAAATCATATAGGAGAAAAAATGTATAAAATGACAATGATAGTCACAGACTTGCATTTTCTCAAGGTGTTGTTGGTTGCTATTCTTTGGAAGAATATTTAAACAAGCAGGTCTTCCTCCTCCTGGCCACGTGGCACTGGGACCAAAGTCCAGGAGATGAAATTTGAATTCCATTAGCAATGCAGAAAGTTACTTTTCTAAGAACCCAGATGTCTCCATCCTTTGTGAGGTCACAATAAAGGTATCACTCTTTTGTGAATTTTGGATGTTATTGTCAATATTGTTATTTCAAAATGTTTGACTACATTGAAGAGTTCATAACACTGTTGTGTTATACCATAGTGAATATAGTCACTGAAAACAGTTATGGAACTGTTGGTGTTTGGACATATAGAAAGTTGTTGATAACCAATCCTGTACCAGTAGAAACCTTCTATCAGAGCAATGACAATAAATTTGCCATTTTGGCATTAGTGGAATGCCTGACCTTGCCAATTTGAGGGAGGGAGTCTTCTTCTCCTCATGGTCCACAGGCTGGGATGCCCCTGGTTGGTGAGCCTTGACTTTTATGCATTCACATCACATTTGGAAAATACAAAAAATAGTTTCTGTATGCCCAAATGGCATAAATGGCTTACCATGACTATCGTTTGACTGATTGAAAAAGGATTTGCATGTTTACTGCAATGCTGAACTTTATTCATTTTGTACCCTGATATAGCAAGAAATGGCCTTTTTAAAACACTTTATGGACTTGATACAGGAAACACTATTAGGGCATTTGTTGTTTTTATGAACTGATTTTGTTAATGTTTGAGGAATACCTGTACACACATATAGATGGAAACACTGTTGTATGCAGATGATGATGATGATGATGGTGATGATGATGATGATGATTTTATTTTCTTATATCCTGCCTTTTCTTATATCCTGTCTTCCAGACAGGCACATGAATTATGGATGAAAGATCTTCAGTCAGTAGATCTGACTTTGTGCTGTGATCTTATTTACAAAATATTGTAAAAAGATTTGGCTTGGTGTTTTCCAATCAAAACTGCTTTTGAAGTGAGAATCCATTTCTTCTTTTCCCATGGAGCAGAATCCAATGTTCCAGACAAGTGTGGCATCAGTGCTGGATTGGGAATTTAGTGACAGTTTAAACTGTATAAAACTAAAAGTGGTGGCATACTGGTTAGAGTGTATGGCTGGGACCCATTGGGCCATGAAACTTGTTGGGTGATGTTGGGTCATTCACTGTTTCTCAGCTTGATCTCCCTTGCAAGACTGTTACAACGGTGAAGTCAGGAGGAGGAAAGCCTAGAAGAAAGGCTATAAATGCAAATGGTAAACCATGCATTAAAATCCATAAAAACATTTTTAAAAATCAAACTCTTTCCCCTGGAAGTAAAAACAATTCATTGTGAACGTGTCAAAATTGCTCTTTTTACAGTTTTTCTGTTTGCATTACAGCTCAGATTTGTTTGTTCGTTTGTTTTTGAGATTTTGGCAACTCAAAATCACTTGCTTTTCCATATCTTTCTCTTATCCACTGGTAGAAAAGGAGCTTCCAGTTTTGACTGGAAAAATAGAGTTATGAATCCCCCTTTGTTATTCCTTTAGGCAAATTCTTAGGTTTCTGCAATTTTTAAAAATGCAACAACACAGACATGCACATTGCAACTTCTTGTAACATGTAGTTATGCCTGAAAAAAAAAAAAATAGATTTAACCCAGAGTGGTTAGCTCTTTTTGCTGAAAGCTTTACACTCTTTATTAATATATCAAGCCACGTTCAAGGTGTTTACTTTGGCTGATAAAGCCCTATACAGTTCAGCATGGGTTTATCGGAGGCTTCATCTACACTGTAGAAGTGGTGCAGTTTGACACTGCTTTAACTGCCATGGCTCAGTGCTGTTGGATTCTGGGATTTGTAGTTTTATGAGATAATTAGCCTTCCCTGCCAAAGAGCTCTGGTACCACAACAAATTACCAATCCCAGAATTCCATAGCACGGAGCCATGGAAGTTAAAGCAGTGTCAAACTGCATTAATTCTGCAGTGTGGCAGCAGCTTCAGAGACAGCTTCCTCCAATATCATCTTCTCAGGTTTGTAGGAGGGGCTCTCATTACTGTACTGTGGCCTAGTGTGGCCCATTGGACTAAGGTGTGGAGGAGGACCTTCTCTATTGTCATCCCCACCATGTTGAATGGTCTCCTCATTAACTTTTGGTGGGCTTCCAGTGTTAGGTGTTTACACTATTAACCTAGCTTTCAACTCAGGCATTTTTTCTAATGGCTAAGTGTTGCTATTTTATCTTTTAACCACTGTTTTCTTGTATCTGTTTTTTTATTATGATTTGTGACTTTTAAAATGAAAAGCAGTATATACATGTTGAAAACAGACAAGAATCTTTTGGGAACCATTATTCCAAAGTCAGGTTTTATCTAGATTTTTGAAATAGACATCTAAACATTCCTTTTTGGTTTGGACATCAGTATGTGTATGTGTTGTGTGTCCTCAAGTTGTTTCCGACTTACGGTGACCCTAAGGTGACCCTATCAAAAGGTTTTCTTGGCAAGATTTGTTCAGAGGAGGTTTACCATTTCTTTCCCTTGAGGCTGAGAGCATGTGGTTTGCCTAAGGTCACCCAGTGGGTTCACATGGCCCTGTGGGAATCAAGCCTTAATCTCCAGAGTCATCATTTGGTACTCAAACCACTATGCCCTGCTGCTTCATTTGAACGTCAGTAGACAGGATTAAGCATTAACTTTGTTGGATATGTTGTCTAGTTTCTGTGTAGTGTCTTGTTACCTACCCGGAATCCTTTGAAGGGGTTGAAACAGAAATGTAATAGTTTGCATTGGCAATAATGGGGAGAAAATAATTCTCCATTCTTTCTTTGTATGATATAAGATAGCATGGCCAATAGGAGAGTTAAATAAACAATTTCCTTCTAAAATTCTGTGCTTAAACTGCATAGAAATTTTATAAGAAGACTATACATTATAGACTTGCTACGAAATGATTACATACCTCTTGAATTATGTACAAAATTAGAAATATATTTAGTGGCATGACCAGTTAATATGGCATTCCGGAATTAATGCAGTGTTGGATCACCTTTAATTTGGGGTTCTTAATTTAAAAAAAAAATCAGCATGAAAATGTTTGTCTTTGGCTCCCTCTATCAGCCTGTCATACTTGAGTTTCAGAATTGTTGATTTTGTGCGCCATACACCCGCCTAACAGGCAGAGTGTCTGAAAAGGTATCAATATTTTTCCTGTGTGGATAAAAAAAAAAAAATAAACCAAGTAAATAATTCAAAATGCAATGGGTGATATGTATCTATTTGTGTTGAAAAAATAATTGCCATATGTAAGTGCAAGTCCTTCCTCCATATTTTTCCTTTTGGTAACAAGTCTACCATATTCTGTGGTATTAACATGTCATATATTCAGAATGCTAGAAAACCATTCACTTTCCTTAGGTATATTTTAATGGCAATGCATTATAACCACACAGGAATGGGTTTAATATCCAGCTATTTCATTGCCCTCCTGACATTGGGGGAAACTGGATTGTTCTATTCAGGGGTTGCAGCAGATCAAAATGATTGGCTATACTAAGCTTTTTTCTGACAGAAGAGACAAAGTTTTGACAAACATGCACGGCACAGCAAGTGTCCAATTCTAAAGAGCAAAATAAATGCAAACCACCATTAAGGGGAACACAAACAGGCTGAAAGCAAGTTATTAGTAAGCAAATAATTGTTGAACTGTTATGAATGGAATAGGATGTTGAAGTAAGACATGATTGGCTGATATTACATATGTCCTTGATTACCTTCCTTGTGCTTTTATCCTAATAAGTGACATTCTTTGTATTCCCTTGGATGGCTAGACAGTCTGACACTAAAGAAGAATAAATATTGCATGTGGTACACATTAAGCTGTCATCTAAGACAGCGTTTATAAAAAGTAACTGGAGAAAATCATAAGAAATTCTGCAGTGCTACAGTTTCCTGGCTCTAGTCATAATTGTCAAACTTCTTGACACATTCAGGTCTTCTAAAGTGATTTCAGTTTACCATTGCTTAGCATATGAATATTTTCTTGGATTTATATTTTCAAATACTGTTGACTGCTAACATTGGTTACATTAATTGAATATCTTATTTTTTGAATTTTTTCCTTCAGTGGAGGAAGGCAAATAACAGTAATAGATCTGAAAATGCATTAGATTAAATGGAAATGCTGAAATATATGCAAACAACAACAACAACAACAACAGTCCTTTCATGCTGTTAATCTGGTCCCTTAAATATATATCTCCATTTAATGTTCTTGAAGAGGAGCAAAAACAATTAACAAAATTGAATTGTTGATAAAATGATAGTAGGACCTTTCTAGAGTTGAATTAAGTGTTGAGATTGTACTATGGGAACACTGTTATCATGTTGCTACCACAGTTTGAAAGATGTGATGTATATATAGATACTTTTTAATGGCACATCAAGGTGGTCAATATGATATAAATATAAAGCAGAAAGGTTTGACATTCATACATGCTTTTTAAACTTAAGGCGAGATCACCTGAGCAAATATTTAATAATCACCAGAAAATAATAAGGAAGTAGCAAGGCAGTTTTCAATGGTGTCCAGTCATATTTCAGAACTTGGCACACTTCAAAATGAATCCTTCTCTTGATGGTCTTTGGGCAGGATTCAGCTTGTGGCTTGCCATTGACTGAAGACATCTTCCAGCAAAATGGGGGAAAGAACCCTTGTTAGAATTTTCCTTCATTTTAGGGATTTTCAGCATTTTGACTGCTCTTTCTTTAACAATCTCTCTTAAACTTGTACTACCTTTATCAAAGTGACCCAGTGAGCACTCTAATCATCATCTATCATGGTGGGTATCATGGTTTTATTGTGGCTTTAATGTCTGTAATTTTATATTGTTTTTAGACAATATTTTAATTGTTTTATTGTAATATGTTTTTAGAATTTTTATTGGGTCCCTTTTGGGGAGAAAGGCAGGACAGAAATAATAAATAAATAAATAAATAAATAAATCTAGTGTTTAAAATTTTAAACACATTTAAAAAGTTTTTTTTTAATGTCATCTTCAAATAAGTGATAAGCGGTAAAAGCAAAAGCAAAGCAGCTTCATTTATATACTGCTTCATATTGCACTATGGGATGTCTAAGCGCTTTACAACTGTAAGCTCATTGCCCCTCAACATTATTTCATTTTCATTTCTTCTTTTAAACTTGACATCTGTAAATATGTTCTATAGAAAAAGGAAGTTTATAAAGTTACAAGTAATGCTTTGTTCACATTGCCCCCTGGAATGCTTGATCAAGAATGAAATCTAACATTGTGGAAACAGAATTCCACTTGTATGATGGGGTGTCACCTCCTCTCCTTCCCCTACTCCCCAAAGCCCCACACACTTATGGAGAAATAGATTTTGGGGGGACATCCAATAGAAAGGAGGATTTATCCTTTCACCAGTCTGAGGATAGTAGCAGTTGTGTCAGTGGGTAGACTTATTGAACTTGCATTCATGTACTGCTTATATTCAAAAAGAATATAAATGTGTTTCACACATTACACTAGTTACTATTAGATGCCACTTATTGGCTTTATATTGATGATGTAATGTATATTTTCATTACATAGTGGCTTATAACTTGGATGAAAGTCCCAGATTTTTATCTATAGTAATAATAATAATAATAATAATAATAATAATAATAA
>CM034701.1:175337850-175341234 GCA_020142125.1 Phrynosoma platyrhinos | reverse complement strand
TCCAGTCCTGGATGGGGTCACACTCTCCTCTAAGGACTATGTTTGCAGCCTGGGGGTGCTCTTAGACTCGTCGCTTCACATGACAGATCAAGTGAATGTGACAGTCAGGAGCGCTTATTATCAGCTTCAGCTGACATGCCAGCTGCGCCCTTTCTTGGAAATAAGGGACCTAGAATCTGTAGTACATGCACTGGTAACTTCACGACTTGACTTCTGCAATGCACTCTACATGGGGCTACTCTTATACCTAGTCTGGAAACTACAACTAGTACAAAATATGGCAGCCAGGTTGATCACCGGTAAATCTAAGAGTGATCATATTACTCTGATTTTGAAATCTCTTCACTGGCTTCCTATTCGTTTCTGAGCACAGTGTAAGGTGTTGGTGATTACCTTTAAAGTCCTACATGGCATGGGTCCAACCTATCTAAGGGATCACCTTTTTCCATATAATCCGCCCCGCACCCTCAGGTCCTCTGGGAGGAACTTATTGCAACCAATAAAAACTAGATTAGCGGTAACCTCCCAGAGGTCGTTCTCTGCCGCCGCTCCCAGACTATGGAATGCCTTGCTGGAGATCCATTAAATAACCAGCTTGGACAGCTTTAAAAAAGCTGTCAAGATGGATCTCTTCTAACAGGCCTTCCTTGAATAGTTCAAGCCCACCTAGTGATTTCCATGGCTAAACAAGAATTAGATCCTAGTCTCCAGAGTCCTAGTCCAACACTCAAATCACTACACGACACTTTCTCTTGCCTACCCAGACTCTCAGATCTTCTAAGCAGGTGGGGGGGGGGACTTCTCTCAGACCCGTCTCCTTCTTAGACACATTTTGTGAAAACAAGGGAAATGGCTTTGTTGATAGCTGCTCCCACTTCTTGCAATTTCTTCCATAAGGAAGCTAGGATGCTTCCTCCTTGCTATCCTTCCTCCAGCAAATGAGTATATTTCTGTTCTGACAGGCTTTTATGCAGTGGGCTTTTTAATGGTGTGCAGATTTTTATCTGCTGTGTTTTTTAAAAATTTGAACTGTTTTGATTCTATAGATTGTTTAATAATTTTTTTTTTTACTGATGTCTTTGTATGTATTCTAGTCTATATTTCATTTAAATTTGTAACCCACCTTGAGTCCATATATTGGGGAAAAGACGGGC
The DNA here is from genome assembly GCA_020142125.1 of Phrynosoma platyrhinos. Classification (NCBI taxonomy): domain Eukaryota; kingdom Metazoa; phylum Chordata; class Lepidosauria; order Squamata; family Phrynosomatidae; genus Phrynosoma; species Phrynosoma platyrhinos. The sequence goes on along the minus strand of CM034701.1, from coordinate 175,340,080 downwards.
TATAAATGAGATATTTGTTTGTTTTTTTATTCATCCCTCCATTCAGTTTGTGCCCCTTCATTGACAGAAGGCCCTTTGGTCAGAGAAACAGAAGGGACGAGATCGTCAGTTACTTCCTCATCTCCTTTCAGCCTTTTACACCCTTCAGAGTTTACTACAGTGAGTTAGGAGTTTTTCTGAACACAACAGAGATTGGCACAAGGGTCTGCAGGGAGACAGAGGAGTCACCCCACTGACCTCCATCCATGTTCTGCTGATGGAAGCCTCAATCAGATGAAAGAATACTCCCTCAACAGAAGTATGCCATTTGGATGCAACCCATCTTTCAATTTGGGGAGTAAGGGTTCTGCAAAAGTCCCTTTTGTCCTCCACTGCTTTATCATTAAACAGGTATAAATGAGTAAATCTTCCTCTGAGTGTTTTATGCTACTCAGTCCATTTGGGGAGGGTACAAGATTTGGAGTTCTTGTAGATATATTGCTAAATTATTTCTCAGGCCAGATTTTTGGGTAGCATGCCATAAACGTGAGTACAGTTGATATTCACATTCGCTGAGGTTAGGAATGCATGACCATCATGAAAGTGGGAAAACCACAAATAAAAAAAGACTGTTTTTGGGTTTGTTTTTTTTACCTGAGAGAACACCACTCCAGGAATCTCTTCATCTGTCAGAGGTTAACTATAGACTTGTACTGGAGGAACTACAAATGCCTAGAGAAGTGTTCTCTTTAAAAATGCCTAGGTCATCTAGCATTAACACATTAATCAAATCGTTGAATAAATAAATTCACAAAAGTCAAAACCACAAATGTGGAAAGATGACTGTATATCCTGGTTCAGCTGTAGACAAACAACAACAGGCAAGGCCTAAAACAGTCCAAAGATGTCCCTGAGTCACACACCTTCCAAAGCGGTTAATGCCGTCTTTAGCCCTCTGTAAATAGTATGCCTCTGAGGCTGTGCAAAGGTTGTACAAAGATCTCACAACTAGCGTTTAGAGTTTTGAGTGGATCAGCACCAGTTTATTTTGGACTTTTAAAAAAAAACTTTTAAAATCAGAACCCAGTACTTTCTCCCTTCCCTAAACTTCTTAGGAGCAAGCAGGGATACATGGCTTTCTATTTTCATCTTTCTAATTTGATGTCTGTCATCATGAAATAAGGAGTCTGGAAGCAGGGAGTGGGGGAGGGAGTGTGTAGGTGAAAGTATTCATGTGCTAAGCTGCTGTGAAATCCCCAAAGAGCTGCTTCTTTCTTGCCTAGCCCTGCACTTCAAACCAGCCATTCAAGGAGGTAAAGAGGAAAGTGTTGCACTGAAGACCACAGGGGAAAAAAATACAAGGGGTGGCATTCCTTAGATATGAGATGAGCCCTCAAAATCTAGCATATCTTTTAAAAAGGCCCTCTTTGTTTCACACCACTGTATTTATCTGGGAGGGAAAAAAGAATTTCTCTGTGTCTCAGAAGTGACTTGGTTGTGATCTTGCTTTGCCAAAGTCTACATCTCCACATCTTTAGAGGTCACAGGGAAAATGACAACCCACTTGTAGAAGAGCAAGCACTTCAAGGACCATAAAGAGTAGAGCCCCAGAACATGAAATCTATAACATGAACTCTATAAAGCAACAGGGTTGGTAGGTGTGCATTTTCAGATGAAATTTGCACAGGAATGGGCAAAAGATAGACATTCATTCTGGTAGGTGGATGGGCTCTGCGAGTATTGTAATACAAGACAAGAAATGCTAAGCGCTCTGTAGGATGCATCACCATCCATACTGTATTTCTCATTTTCCTTTCTCTGTTTGGCTTGCTATTGTACTGTACTTTGTCTTCACTGACAGATTTGTAGGTTTCTTACAGTTGAGATTCACTAATAAATGTCATTACTTAAGAATACTTCTAGACTGAAAGTTTCCTTCAGCTGTTTTACTAGATTCCCACAAACAAGAAATAGTTAAGGGCATGAAACAAACATTCCATTGGTTACTGAGACTGCAACTTTTTCTAGTACATACTGCAACCTTATTGATAGTTAAGTCAACTGTCTAATATAAGTCATCGATGGTATCCTAAATACAGGATATTGCCACTTCTCTTCATCAGCAAGCAGGATTACTTCCTTGGATTGTGTTTTGTTGGTCATCTGCCTGTATCACTATTATGGAAATTCTATGACATATCTTTAAAACTATTTTAATAATCCTGAAAGTCACAAAAGTGAGAAAGGGAAG
>CM034701.1:175320350-175332850 GCA_020142125.1 Phrynosoma platyrhinos | reverse complement strand
GTTTGCTTTTTAATGTAAATATATTTTAATATAGAGGCTAGTACTGTTTTCAGAGACATGAAACTACAAACCCGTATTGAATATTATTAAAATATCTATTGTTCAAGATAGTAAATGCAACATTTTGTATTAACGTGTTCTTGCTTCAGTATTTTAGCTATATAATGAATATTATTAGTATCGTTTTTGTACCTTCTCAGAATAATTTGGTTTGATCTGTGCTAACTTCAGTCATTTTAAATTTAATAAAATGCTTCACATGTTTAGATACTTCAGCAAACATGCTAAATCGGGAAGAATATTAAATGTGTGTGTTTAGTTTTCTAACACACTTTATTTGACTCAACTCAGAATAGTGTCTTCAAAGACACTTTTGCGCTCAGTAGCAAAAATGCCTTCCCTTCTCTAACAATCTGAAGGCTGGTTTATCTTAAGACTGATTGTAAGTATCTTTGATTTAATGTGCTCAGATATTTAGTCAAGTAAGCATCAGTGAGTAGCCATATTAACCCAATACATCTTTTATTGTAAAAACTATGCTTTACAGTGTCAGACTCCTTAGCACTTTAACATGGTTTATTAAGCAGCCTTTAGGTCACCATTATTTCTCAAATGCCTTTCCATGCTTGTGTGTGCATAGAATAGATGCCCTTGTAGTTCAACACATGAAGCAATTATAATGCATTTTTCATAATTTAAATTTCCTGGAACCATTTGCATGTATATAGGAGGTTGCGGGTTGTGTTTAGATGCATTTGAAATACAACATTTAATGACTTAAAAATATTTATCTGTTCTATACTTTATTTCATCATTTTTAGACAGTATCTATGTTCTGTAATTATATCATCTAAGCAATAAATGCCATGTGTTTTTTAAAATAGATTTTTAAGATAATTGTATGTATTTATTTCAACCTGTGATCTAAGACCATATAGTTTTGGAAGTTATTTAATGTGGTTTTTCTTCATTGGGAAGATCAGATTCTTGCACAAAGCACACTGTATCCAAAATCAATACAGCTGTTGGCATTCATTAGGTAAAAACAAAGCTTGCTCTTCTTTAATATCAGTTTGTTTATCTCTGCTAAAGGTGTCTGTCTGTGGCCCAGTATTGAAAATCGGCCATTTAGATTCTTGACACTTGAGCTAATATGAAACTAAGTTTGACCAGATCTTGAAAATACATGACAATAGAGAAATCTCTCTTGTACAGTCACTCTTCCTGAATACAATTAACTTTTTCCTGGTTTTTCCATTTGACAGAAAGGGACGAAGGCTCCTCAGGCAGCTGGAAAGATTCACACTGATTTTGAAAAGGGATTCATTATGGCTGAAGTAATGAAATTTGAAGATTTTAAAGAAGGAGGCTCTGAAGCAGCTGTCAAGGTGAGCTCCCTGCTCCTTTCCTTTCCTTTAACACCCTTCATTTCAAGACTTTAGAAGAGAGAAGACCTCAGTGAAGTGAACCTGACAGTCATCACTAATAATAGAATGCACCCACGCTTTATTATTGTTTTGGCAGAGAGTTCAGGTGTAGTTAAAAGGCAGAATGGTTTAATGTACTGACTGTTGACAATTTTTAGGACAAATGTAAACATCTAAAACAGTAACACTAAAGATTTTTGACTGGACAGTGAAATGAACTGCCTAATTTTATAATTGTAGATCATTCCAGTGTCACACCAGTGTATGTGAAAATGATAGATCACTGTCATATCATGTCAGATCATATGTAGCCACTTGTAGTGTAAAAATAAGAAATATTATATCAATGATATTAAATAAACATCACTAAAATAAATTTCAGCAAATATTTTAAGGGATTCTTTTTACACTTCTTAACCATTTTGTATACTGCATAAAACACACTTTCCTACAAGATATTTTAAAATAACATTTCTGACTAACTGTAGAATCTGAGGATTTTCTTTTCTAATAATTTCCTTTATTGTAGCCACATAAATTAAAGGCATACTCTCATGTACGGCTTGTAGCCTTACCTTTACAAAGATAGGGAATTTGATCTTCTTTCCAAACACTAGAGGGCAGAGGCTGATTAGGTGCCCAAAATTGTGCCCTGTTGACAGCTGTTAACTGTGTTGTTATCAGATAATAAAGGATGAGATCAGATTTAGATTTTATTAGCGCTGGTGTGAAGGAATAGCATTTTCTTTATTGTAACATGAACGTGGTTTCTCTTTTCACAAGGACATCCTCTTCTCATTGCTGAAAACCTAGAAAATCAGTGTTTCGGTCTTTAATGTACTTTAATGTAGCTTTTATGTCATGTTTGGTTCTTAGAATCTTAAAAATAGAGTTACATTTAACAGCCCGGAGTTCAAAGCTTTTTACCAGAGTGCATTAATAGATGTTCAAGCTTGTATCTCATTGTTTTCCATTTGATAGCTTGCAAAGTATGCAATAATGTAATTTCAGATGTAGGGTATTCTCAGTAATATCACTAAAGAAGATTGTACTGAGCAGCAGGGTTTTAATAGGTCTGTTTGAACCCCAGGAAGTGTGTGCAATGGAGGTGGGGTGGGGGGAATCCCATTATAATTGGTTTGTTGTGGCATGTGAGCCATCTTGGAAAGTGAAGCTGAGCTCTAGCCAAATAAGTAAACCACAGCCATAAATAAATCATATGGGTTGGGTTGGTTGTTTTGTTTTGGGTTTTTTTGTTTTGTTTTGTTTTTTTGAAAAAGAAAAATCAGAAAGCTTGTTCAGTTGTCAAATCATAAATTATTCCACAAACACCCATTTCAGTTAGTTATGAATGTGAAGCATGTAGCATAAAAAGCTATATTATGACAGAAATTGACTTCTGATTTTTCTAGCTGTTTTGATCTAGATAGTAAGTAATTTGCCATGGCTAAAGAAACCAGAGAAGCTGTAAATCATAACGTTTAAATTGATAAGTACTTCTATATTTAAAAAAGGAAACATTTTTAAAATGTGGAGTTCTGAGAATTCAAGGTTGGGGAAAGCAGAGCATTGTATAGGACTGAGCATTGGGATAGACTGTTATTGTAAACAGTGCTGGCCACTATTTATTTCTGTTTATATTTCACAGCTGATTTGGGGAGTTTCTAGGCTTAGCTGCAACAACAGTGGTCATGGGTTCTGGTCGCTTTGTATGTAATGAAGCTGATCGATTTTTAAGTTTATTTTTGTGTGTGTCTAACACCAGTACAGCATAACTAATTTAATGCCAGTGCTCTGAACTGTACACTGAATAGCTCTGTGTGGGCTTTGTAGTCTACAGGGATATCACATTATTAGCAATCATATCTGCTTAGGCAAAGCTGGCTTCTACAGATGGCTGCTTTCAAGTGCAAATGAACTGGTTAGACGTGTCTTGCTTAATACATACTCAAGATTCACAAATGGGTATTGATTTTTTTTCCCCAGCCAGTATTTCTGATAGCAATGAAAATGGATTAAATGGCCTCTGGGGAATTTAAAGGAACACAGTCACTTTTAATTAATTGTGAACTGGTAGCTAAAATACATAATACTTGTATTAGTATGTCAGAATGTATTTAATTAAAAGTGACTATGCCCACTTTGTGAAAACAATGAACGTGGCCACTTTGAATGAAACAGGCTAGTCCAAGAATGCATGTACATTAAGCAACTCTCTCTCTCTCCTTTCTACACTGCAATTTTCTGTTCAGCATCTGACTTTCCTGGTGGGAACTTGGCTATCAGCAACCTGTGTTCTTTCTTATACCTTCAGCCATTCCCACATTCCAGTAGTAACCACAGCTTCTCCACTTCTTCTCTCTGTTAAAAAAGGAGAACTATGGAAATACAGTATGAGATTGTGCTTAAGCAGTGGTTGGTGTGTCCTCTCCTGTGTAGGCCAGAAATCTGTGCAAGTCCATGCAAAGTCAATGCTTCAGCGAGGACTGGGAAAACCTTGAAGGTTTAAGGGGGACCTGTATGGTTTAAGGGAGACCTGCTTTTAAACACCTTGGAATTGGGGGTTGAGATGGGACTCCCTGATATAGAGAGGCAGAAGATCCAGCTGGTTCTAAGTGACGGACACTGGGGGTCACCTTCCTCCCTGTCCCCATTGCCTCATGTGACCAAAGAAAGAGACAGGGAAAGAAAAGTGTGATATAAAAAGAGGTAATGCATAAATACCTGTTTGAGAGAGAATGACTATGACGCTGAGACCATCAGTTGCTAACTGTGAGTGTAAGCATTTAATTGTATAATCATAAGTGTTGGTGAATGATGTTTACATTTAGAGTCTAATTAGTATTTGTCCCTGATTAAACTGATTATCCCTGACTTTAGACATTGGTCTAATCAGCAAAGTGGAAATATTACAATGGCTAAATTCTCAGTCATCTTTTTTTGTGTAAAACTAATACTTAGAGCAGTTGTTAATTCTCTTCTAATAAATATGCCCCTGTGGATTAAAGTCTGCTACTGAGGCATCCCATGTTCCTTGCAGAAGCAAGGAGACCTATTCCGACTTATGGCGACCCTAAGGCGAACCTGTCATAGGTTTTTCGTGGCAAGATTTGTTCAGAGGAAGTTTGCCATTGCCTTCCTCTGAGGCACATGCACTAAATGGAGCTATTTCCATCAGTGGAAGTCTGAGGAGAACAATCTCCCCACCAAAAGAAATCTGCTGCAAAGGGCTGGGAAACTTTGGAGCCCCATTCCAAGCCACACCAAGAAGGAAGAAAGAGAAAGAAAGTTCTATCATGGCTGTTAGTGCATCATCATCATCATCATGACAATGGATTTAGGCCACAGTGTTTTGCTTCTAGGAAGCTTGAAAATATTTTGAATGTACAAGGTGCTGCCATGTCGAATTATGCAGAAAATTAATAAATTAGTAACTTTTCAGAACCTATTAAAGCACAGGAAAAGCCATTATATTCATATTTCAGTTAGAGCCAGTGTGGTGTAGTGGTTTTGTGTTCGACTAGAATTCTGGAAGAACAGGGTTCAAATTCCCGTTCAGCCATGGAAGCTTACTTGGTGACTATGAGAAAGTCATACTCTCTCAGCCTCAGAGGAAGACAATTGCAAACCACCTCTGAACAAACCTTGCCAAAAAAACCCTCTGAGAGGGTTGCCTTGAGTTAAAGTCATCTTGAAGGTGCATAGCAACCGCAGGAAATCTTTTTCAGTAGTTCTATGTTAGTCATTAAATTGGAACCAACTTTCCTGCCATAAACTTACGAGATTTGCCTCTGAACACTACATGAAATGATCTGGTTGATACCTTTCTAGCTAAATCATTTGTTTTTACTTTGTGCTTTAAAGATCAGATTAATCATATAAATATCCTTACACCATGCTCCCATAATAGCTGGTAAAAATGACTGAGAACAGAGAGAAAATACTACAGTATTTCTTCATAACAAATTCACTCTGAAGTAATGAGTGCAGATTTGTGATTTTGTTAGCTGCTCTCTAGTTATGTTTATGTACATGTTATCTCATGAGGTATATCTTGGTGCTCCTACTGTCTCAGAATGTTTAAAACACACACAGAGAGAGAATCACAGGTGTACTTTTTCAGGCATGTCAGCTGATCTTTGCTGATCCATTCTTAAAGGTTGTTGTTGTTGTTAACTACACCCTGGTTGACATTGACTCATGATGACCCTGTGAATGAAATCTCCAAGACCCCCTATCCTCCACTATTCTGCGTAAGTCCTGCAGGCTCAGATCTCACTCTTTGAGTGAGTCTTATTCATCTGGCATACAGTCTTCTACCTTTCCGGGCATTATTTATTGTCTTTTCTAATGAGCCATGCCTTCTCATGATGTGGCCAAAGTATGACCGACTCAACTTAGGGCCTAAGCAGACTGCCAGAAATAGTGCACATTAAATTGAGGCACTGCCCTGGCTCAGTGCTAGGGAATCATGGGAACTGTAATTTATTGTGGCACCAGAGCTCTCTGACAGAGAAGGCTCAATGTCTCAGAAAAAAATACAATTTCCATGACTCCCTAGCACTGAGCCAGGGCAGTGCCTCAATTTAATGTGCACTATTTCTGGCAGTCTGCTTAAGCCTTTTGTCATCCTAGCTTCCAGGGAGAGTTTAGGCTTGATCAGTTCTAGGAGCCATATGTTTGTCATCTTAGCTATCCATGGTATCCTCAGCACTCTTCTCCAGCATGGCATTTCAAATGAGTTTCTTTCTATTGACTTTCTTCACTGTCCAGCTCTCACATATGAAAGCGATCTGTTAAATACCAGCCTCTGTGCTAAGCAGTTTCTCCTTGCACCATGTCTGCAGCTCATTTGGGCTTCTCAGATTGGCCCCATTATAATAAGAACTTGTTATAAGAACTTATAATAAAAATCCGGGCATATGGGGGCAGGGTTGATCAATACAAGTTGGTCCCATCCAGAACCTTGAGTTGTGGTTTTTCCTCCCTGAAATTGTTGTGTTATGGAGGATTTTGCTGGTATGCAGTGCTCTGGAGGGTATAGCTGGATTACAGGACCAAGACCTGTTTGTAAATGATGTGAAGTGAGGGCGAATCTCTATCTAGTAGGCATCTCTCACTGCTGCTTGTGTGTGTTCATTGGGTCTCAGAAGGCTGCAGTGGTTTATTCCTTCATACCAAAACACAGGAGAATTACCAATTTTCACTATTGGTGTGAAGAAGATGACTCCTCAAATCCAGGGAAGTTCCTTAGTTTGTGCAGATGTCTGTGTAGGACTCCATAAACTCATTCTCAAAATATTTTTGGCCTACTAGAGTGTAGCGGTATGAGTGTTGGACTACAATTCTGGAGACCAGGATTTGATTCCCAGATTGCCCATGAACCCCACTGGGTGACCTTGAACAAGTCACGTGCTCTCAGCCTCAGGGGAAGGCAATGGCAAACCTCCCTGAACAAATCCCCATGGATTTCCATAAGTCAGGAATAATTTGAAGGCACACAACAACAACAACAACAACGATATCATACACTATAGCCTATATTTTATTCACTGTTTCTTACTTTATAATGCTTACGTGCATAACCCATGTCCCTTAAGGCTGTAAGTGGACTTCCCATAGGGATCCTGCCCTCCCCAGCACCACTAAATTAGTCCCTCCCAATTTCCCACCAGTTTCATATATACTCCTCTTTCTCCATGGCTTGAAGCAACAAAAAAATAATATATATGAGGATTGCTGGGAGAAAAGGAGAAAAGAAGACCCTAATAAAGTGCCTAGTCCTGTTAACTGAAAATAAATCTATGGGCTCTTCTGTTTATCAACAAGATTTTGAGATTTAAAAAATCTGACAGACAGGCAGGGGAATTCAAAATACCTTTTGTTTCCTATCTTTGTTTTAATATGAAGTAACACCCACAAGTATGCAAAGCAAGTACATGGTTGAAAACCTCATGGCAATATTGTTTTTGCTATCAGCAGTGAAGAAGAAATTATAATTATGTGTCAGTCAAATTCTGCCCAAGTCAAGAAGCTGATACCAAATTTGTGTGAGGGGTGGTGGGGGGTTTTGTTGTTGTTTTTAGTGTACACTATTTTATTCAAACTGCACTGCTTTTAAAAAAATCCTTCATGCAAATGTACATAATTTTAATGTTGTAATATGTTGTTTTTCTGTCTCTCCTAGGCTTCTGGGAAATATAGACAGCAAGGCAGAAATTACATAGTTGAAGATGGAGATATTATCTTCTTTAAATTTAACACACCTCAACAGCCTAAGAAGAAATGAGTATCAGATTTGTTCATTACTAAGAATTAAACTTGGTTACTTTAAAAATCATATGAGTTTTTATTATTTAGATTGGGATGTCTTGGGGTGGGTGGGGAAAGGATACAGTGTGTATACCTCAGGACAAATAACCCCCCAGAAATGAAATCCCTTGTGGTTGTTTTGAATTACATGATGACACTTCCAGTGAGCGTACAAGTTCACTTAAATGTGAACAGCGCTGCATTTCAAACGATTAAGACTACTCCAAATTGCGGGAGGTTTCCAGGAACCATATTACTCTCATGATACTTCATTAATCTCCATCATATATGCCAAGCCTGACATGTTTGACAGTGAGGACAATGTGGCTTGCTCCTTTTTGAATCTACAGATAATGCATGTTTTACAGTACTCCAGATGTCTACACTCAATAAAACATTTGACAAAACCAGCCTCTGTGTGTTTGGGGATGTCTGTATTGACTGAATGTGGTGTGCTGAATGTGATACGGCACCTGGTGGATGCTGATTACAGAATTTTAAGACGTGTGTATGATACAGTAAATGGCAGTGTGGGGCAGCTGCAATTGTATCTTAAGAGGGAGCCTTTCATTGGAATTAGATGATTAGGGATGCCAGTGATTTGTCTCAGAAAAGTTAATGTATTTGTAGATTGCTACCACTTTTCAAGTGGATGTCTTAACATGATAAAAAGACACATGGTTTAAGTGGCTTTTGAGAGGAGCCAAAGAACGTGTGTTTAAAGCATACCCTTTGAAGACTTCTTCAAACAAAATATTTTAAACAAGACTTTCCTCGAAAATCTTTTACATTTGAGTGTTTTAACACTTTGTGTCTCCCTTCCAAAAACAAGATTGGTTAAATCCCAGAGGTTCAGGGGCCAATTTTCCATCCCTATCCCATCTCCATCTCAGGCTACACAATCCCCTTCTGTTGAAACTGGAAGTGGCCAAACGTTTACCTCCTGTTTAAACAAAACAAAACTCACCAAATTGAATTTAAGAGGTGGACCTATGGCACAAGGGACAAAAAGAGGGCTTTGCCCCTCCAAGTAACAATTCTGCCCCCCTTATTATTTTTCCCTTCAGTCCACAGATTTCTAGCATTGCAGAGAATAAGATAGTGAAAATGGGCCACACTAGAACTTTTACATTTCCTGTCTTCACATTTCCTCCATACTTCCCCCCCCCCTCCATTTCTTTGGATGCCTAAACTATATAATTCTGCTGCACGTGAACATGAAATATGAAGAAAAACATGAAAACTCAGAAGAGGTAAGTGTGGAATCCCCCAGCATTGGAGAAATATTTCCATTAAATCTAATATATTTATGTACAGGGAAGGCCTGATGGTGTCATACAGCAGGGGTAGGAACCAAGTGGCCCTCCAAATGATGTTGAAGTGCAACTCCCTACCGGTCCAGCCAGCCTAGCTGGTGGTGAGGGATGATGGGTGTTGTAATCAAACACTCTCTTTAAAGGACCACAAAATTCTCATCCCTGTCCTATACTTATTAATATTCTGATGCTATTCATCTGTGCTTCTCATTGTAGTAGATTCTGCATCAAAGACTTTGGTGATTTATATAGGAGAGAACTAGTCATAATACTGCATATTGTAAAATATTGGCATCTCTCCCCCAGCAGTGTTTTGATGGAAAACTGTGTGTCATGCAGTGGCTGTCCCTCTGTTTTGGGTGCTGTGGGAGAGACAAACAGCAGTTTATCTAAAGGGATGGGGAGGTCATGCCAATATTTTTCAAGCTTGCTAAACTGATTTCTGAAAACAGAATTTTAGGATCATAGAATCATCGAGTTGGAAGAGACCACAAGGGCCATCCAGTCCAGCCCCCTGTTATGGCAGGAACGCAAAATCAAAGCGTTCATGTTTTTCTTCATATTTCATGTGGTTGGATATAGTTAGTTATTTTTGTTGCTTGTTTGTCAAACTTGCTAAGCATGCTACTATTTTTTCTTTTAATTTAAAAATATAGACGGCTACAGTAGACATTAGTATTCAAAATGGATTATATGCTGATACTGCCATGTTTTAAATTGTCTTTGTTCTTTAAATAGGCATCATTCTGTGGGAATAAGCCAGTCCAAGCCAGGTACGGTGCCTCTTGCCCTGTGCTCTGTTGGGGCATGGGACTACTGCCTGAATGACCACCAGCCATGTTGTGAGCCAAGGCAATGCAACTAGCTCTGGGTCATTTTGGAAGTCCTTTCCAAGGGGCAGGATGACCAGATGTCCTAACTGCAAAGGAGGACAAAGCACCACAAAATGTAGGCATTCAAGAGAAATGTAAAACGTTACCAAATAGAAGCTAAAAGCACTAATGTAAATCCATGTTTCTTAGTCATGCCGAAAATGGAGGACATTTTGAAATTCCTCCTGGACAGAAGGTTGAAATGTATGGGGGACATCTAGTCCCCCTGCCCAGGGGCGTAACTGGGGGGTGCAGAACGGTCCAGTTGAGACCCTAAAGAGGTGACACCACTGCTCCTCAAACACCTATTTTTGGCAGAAACAGGCTGACATTCATCTGCTTCCCTTTAAAATGCTTTAAGAGATGGTGGGAGTGGAGTGAAGCTTGGTGGGAGAAGAAAGGAGAGGCCCCAGAGTTTTTTTAAAATTAAAATTTCAAATTTTTTAATTTTTTAAAACATGAAATTTTTAATTTTTAAAATTCTTTTAAAATTTTCTTTTCAAACATCACATTTTAAGCAAATCCTCACTATTTTTATATGTAAATACATTTAGGTTGTGGGTGCTGACGGTTCACTTTGGGGTACGTTCTTCCTGCCCCGACCCTCTCTCCCATGCTCTTCTGGTATATTATACCTCACATATCCCTGTTTGAAGACTGTAAACCTATGGGTAGAGCAGGTCTTATGAAAGCTTAGTCTTTTTTAAAAATAAGATTGTGACCAAAGCCTGGAAAAGTTACTTCTTAGACTACAGTACCCAAATACCCCAGTCAGCATGGCTGCTGGCCATTCTGGCCAGGGAGTTTCTAAGAGTTGTAGCCCCACAGGGTTCTGGATTCTGGGAGTTGTAGTCCCAAAAGCTCTGTTTATGACCCAAAGTTCTGTATGTCCATAAGGTAACATATTAACAGCACAAAATTTTATAGCAGCCCAAGATGAAGTTGTCTCGAAAGCGACTGACAAAAGACTTCTGTAGCAGAAGCTGGGAAATGGAATTAGAATTGTAATAGATAAAATGTTTGAAGCTAAAGAGATATAATTGGCTGCTCATATTTGAATTTCTGGGTGTCAAAGGCTGTTTCATTGTTGTTGTTTCTAGCCATCACATCTGTCACTTCGCCTTTCTTGTGCCAGGCCCCAGTGCTTTCCTTTCTTTGTTAGCTAAGAGGCAAGAGAACAATCAGTGTCTTGTGCAGTCTACTTAAAGCCTATGGAAAGTCCATCTATAAATATATAAGATCTCTGAGAGCACCTAGATTCAACAGATACAGAGCCAATAAATAGGTAAATAAATGAATACTCAGTCCAAGTGTAACAAAAAGTTCAACTACATTTCAGAGTGTTAATCTAAAGGCCCTACTTTGCTCAGTGCCAAAATCACACTCTTCTAAGAATTCAAATTAAATATCAGCAGTGCAGCCATGGTGGGCCCCTCTGGTCCCAGCACTGTGTGTAAACATCTTATGCTACAGCTATGTTTTGAAAGTGCGTGGTCCACCTCCTAGCTAATGACATCTAAAAGCAGGGGGAATTGATCAGTCATGTGTTTGAGGATCATCCCTGCATTTGGATGTCATAAATATTTATGATTTTCTTCTCCAAAAGCAAAATATGGTAATAATAAAAATTAGAATATGTATATGTGCTGCTAACAAAGTGTCCTAAGTAAACAACAGGTGTGTGCCAAGTTTTGTCTGATAGCAATATGCAAGTGTCAGGTAGCTCAGCTAGATAGTTCAACTATAGCTAAGCAATTAGCTAAACAAGAATTGTTTCTTAAATGGAAAAGTGAACAATGGATTGAGTGTGATGCACACAGTTATCTGACATTGGATGTTTGGTGCAGGATAGATAAGAAGGATAGATAGCCTGATATAAGGTACACAGTACACAGAATTACTGTATACAGCAATTCACAATAACTGCATATGTTTTTGATTTTGATAAAGCATTAATAAATATCCAGGCATTAACTGGATCTGTCCATGCTGTTAATGAAGATTCTGGCACATTTTGTCAGTGTTTGGAATGGGGCATACGGATTAAGTAGCAAAGGTTAGATATCTGTGATGTTACTCATGTTCACAAAGACTGAAATAGCTACTGAAAAAATAGTGGGGTGGGGATTGCATAGCCTGCTTTTGGTTGTTTGGCTATATACCAAATACAGTTTTATGGGGAAAATATTGTATGCAATAGTGACTTTGGAGATGTGAGCAATAAATCTGCTTCAAAGGAGTGGAACTGGAAACTGCTTGCTAAAGAAGCTAATTAAATAATTCTAAGTAGCCTTTCGGGGAACAGAGAAACCTCTGTAGTTTGAAAACCAGAAGTATCAATTCTTTTTTATTATTTTAACATTAAATAGAGAGAGGGGTGATTTTGCAGTTTAGTTCCTCTAAACAATGGTTTTCCTAACAAAAATGCAGAGTCATTAAGTGGCTATTTTTCAAGGTTCCAATTAAAATGCACAATGATAATTTTTAAACTTTCACTAATAATCCAGTGGGTTGCTGCTGCTGTGTGCCTTCAAATAATAATAATAATAATAATAATAAACAACAACAACAAC
>CM034701.1:175306214-175317849 GCA_020142125.1 Phrynosoma platyrhinos | reverse complement strand
GGCAAAATTCCCCACCCAAACCTCAGAAATTAAATGTCTGGAGAGTTTTTTGCTGAATTGTCTCACACCCTTGAACCAAGGAGCAGAAAGACCTGGATGGAGAAATGTGAAATGCTCTGGCTTTTCTCTGCAGCCTCAGGCAGGTATATATCATTGTCTCTTTCCTCCCCACAAATGAGCAAGTAAACACAGTTCAATCTCTATGGCTGGGTTGAGTTTTACAGTGTTGTTTTTTTTTTAAATAAAAAAAATCCCTAGTACTGTTCAGGTTTTGCCCGACCTCTGAAGGCAAGAAAGCGATAACCCCCAAGAGCGAGTGCATCATAATATTAGCACAGCTGGAGATCATCAGAAAGCACATGAGGTGAAGAATCATTTCAGGTCAAAGTGGGTATTGCCAAGTGTCTGCTGCTATAGTTTCTCCGAACAAAGCCAGTGCCTGAAAATTGTAAATTGTAAGTAATATGCAGCGACTGATCAATAAATTATAAAGGCATCGGATCCCTAGCGACAGAATCGAACATGGGGGCCCGGTGTTTGAGCTGCCATGGGTAGAAACTGACCTAAAGCACTGAAGCAGAGCTACAGAATAATTGTGGTCTGGAGGCATCCTTTGGAGGAATCCACAGCACCAACTGGCTTGGTGAGCAAGCAATCACAGGCATGATTTCAAATCACATAGCAACCATTGCTAAGAACAATTCCTTGCCTTCTCATGCTTTTGGAAAATGTACAATCACCAAAGTGAGGCAGCTGTTCAGTGCAGTTGGCAGTCGCTTGGAGAATTCCATGTTGCTGGATTCTGCTGCCTCTGGAGATCTCTGCCAAGGTACCAAATCTCTGCTTTCCTCTGCAAAGTATTACCAGTGGGAGAACTGCGCTTGAAAGACAAATGTAGTGTATATGGAGTTTATCACACAGGGTTTATCATGTGCAGAAATGGGATTTAAAATGAGAAAATCCCACAGAAGCAGGATCATTTTCACACAATGTCCGGCATTAGCGAACACAGAAAGTGGACAAATCCCGCAAAAGCGGGATCGTTTTTACACAACGTCAGAGGCATTGAGCATTAAGGAGAAAATAACCCGCACAGAAAGTGGATAAAATTGGCCTCTTTTTACTTTCGGGATACTCCTGAAAGTAAAAAGCGGCAGATTTTGTTCACTTTCTGTACTGGTTATTTTTGTGTTAATGCTCAATGTTCCTGATGAGTCTGAAAATGATCCTGCTTTTGCAGGATTTTTCCAGGATTTAAATCCAATTTCTGCATGGAATTTAGGCACTTAGCCTCCCATATGATAAACTCCTATGAAACATGAGCTGATAATCATGCATTTTGCTTTAAAAGCATCACAGCCTTCTAACAAGTATGGCTTATAAAGTTGCAGTACGGTATGTCTTAGGTATCCATGAGGGCTGCATTCCTGGACTTGCCATGGAAATATGAAACCATGGATAACAGTAAAACCTACTGAAGTGAATGATTTCCAGCAGAAGCTAATCATACAGTTGTACTGGAGGACCCAGATGTTCCTAGAGAGAACACTTCTCTGGGTATTTCTAGGTCCTCCAGTGCAATTCTGTGGTCAGCAACCACCAGAAGCATATCAGAGAATGACGCTGGAGAACGTAGCACATGTCTAGATAGATCTTTTTTTTTTATGTGGGTAAGTGAAACTGCAGGTATCAGTCCAGTAGATATGTGGGTCGTACTGTACTTCTAAAAAGTAATTCAGAAGAATTATAATTGCAGTGCACAAGCCGCTGCTAATTGCTGCTATAAGTTACCAGTTTGCTTAAAGTAACTTTATTTTCCTCTTTCTCAAAAAAGGAAAAAGAACAGCATGCGAACTATGTGATATCCCATCACCACACAGTGAGGCCACACCTATGGAACTACAGAAGTAACTAACATTATAGTTACACTGCAAAAGGACTGAAGTTATCCCTTGTCAAGTCACAATTGTGATATAATGTAGATATGATTTCATTATGTGTGTGGAGGGGGAAGGAATAAATTACAAATGACTTGATATTTATAACATGTTACTTTCAAAGGCTGCCAAGAATCTTTGCTCACACTTCTCCAGTTCCATGCTAGTGGCTGCTGTGTTTGGTAAATGCTGCCCTATTGTAACTGGCATGCTATGCTCTCCCACTAGTAATGTACAATACCAAACAATAACTCTAGAAACAAGTACTGACATGGCTAGCTGTTCCAACAATGGCCCTGGCTATTCAACAGTGATTTTCCAATCACAGAACTGCATGCTGATGATCTCCCCCATATACACATATATACACATTGTCCTGAATGGAAATCACTGGTCAATAACACAACAGTGTATACTGGACTGCCCCAAGAGATAATGACCTCCTCTACTCTACATACAAACTTGGAACTGAACCTTATTTTAGATGCTGACAAGGACAAAGGATTCAAAGGATATATCATCTTAACTGACAACATCAGAATGTGGGCTTGCAACTCTAACATCACCAACATTTTTCTCCCGTATGATTTTAAACATCTCTGCCTGATGAAGAAACCAGTGAAGCTTCAAAAGTTTGCTTAATGTATTTTATGCTTTGGAGTTGCTGCTTGTGGATTTTGGATTTTGTTGTATTTTGCTGCACTGGCAATACACCTACCCTTGAAAATTATTTTACTGTAAGCAAAGCAGCTTCATTTATATACTGCTTCATATCATGCTATGGGATGTCTAAGCGGTTTACAACTGTAAGCTCATTGCCCCCCAACAGTTGGGTACTCATTTTAGCGACCTCGGAAGGACGCATGCCTGAGTCTAGTCTGAACCCTGGCTAGTATTGAACTCGCAACCTTGTGGTCTCGGAGTGAGTGGCTGCATACAGGCATTTAACCACTGCGCAACCAAAGTGTTAGCCATTTCACTGACCCATCTTTTTCTTTTATCCAAAGTGTTTTTTCTCTCCACAAAAAAATAATAACAATAAATGCTCAAGTGCACCATCAACCATAGTAGAAGTGTCATCAGACATTATGTAGGGGTATCTGTTGAGGTTTGAGACTCATTTGCTGTTTGGTGGAAGTGACTAGTACTGGTAGTGCTCTGTTTACTCTGGTTTCGTTGTCCATTTTTGTGGTGACTAGGATAATGAAGAGCAATTAGGAGATTGCCCCAGTAGGTAGTTCCCTTGTCTGACTGCAATATTCATTTGCTCATTTATTTATTCATTCATTCTCCACCTTTTTCCTAATATAGGACTCAAGATTGCTCACAACACAGATTAAAACAAACTACAGATCATAATAGCAGTCAAATACTATTAAATAAACTATGTTCTTATAGAAACAATGTTATTAAAAACTATTTTAAAGAATTTGAAATGTAAATATGAGAAAAAGAAACCCCACCTCACCCCGCTAAAATCCCTTCTGTAGCAGCAACCAGTTAATATCCAGTTGCCTGGCTAAATAAAAATGTTGTTGCCTGCTGAAGGAAGGAGGGAAGGGGCCAGCCTGTCTCTCATGGAAAGGAGTTGCATACCATGGGAGCAGCCAAGGAGAAGGCTCTTTTCTGTGTCCTCACCAAATTAGACTATATTGGTGACAGGACCAGAGAAAGCTTTTTTCCAAGGATCTCAGGCAGGCTCAAAAAGGGAGACACACTCTGATAGTCTGGACACAAGATGTTTAAATGTTCACAGCCTAGGGCAGAAAAGAGTCTGCCTCTCATCCCATTTACTGCAAATGTTCTGCTTTGTAGGTGAGAGCTGAGTTTGTGAAGAGGTACAAAAGAAGAGACTCAAAGTGGATTATTTGTTAAATTACAGAAGGACATCCTTTATCATCCATACGCTGGGGTCTCTGGGGTTTGCATATTTTGATTATTTTGACTGTTCGTTACAGACAGACAACCAGAGTTTAGAAACCTGCTTTAAAAAAAAACCTGCCTGGGTGAGGGATTCTGGAAGCTATAGTCCAAAAAGGTACTTTTACAGTTCTGCTGGTGGTGCGGGTGGTAATGATGATGAGGGTGAGGGTGAAAAAGACAATGAAAATGAATATTTATCCAACTTAACAGAAAAGGGAAAAATTAAATATGGATTAGTAGGAACGTGCCCCCAAACACAAACCCTTGAGCCATTAGTTCTATCTATCAACATTACTATCTGTTTAGAAGAAACTACAGCTGATTCCTTACAACACGTTCTTTTTAGAGCCATGAGGGGCCTCTCATCCTTTTTCAAGAATGTTACAGGGCAAACATGTTGACTACATGCATATCAGTGCTATACTGGTGCTTTCCAAAGCAAAGACACAGGGCATGGATCAGACCCATGCATCTTTAATAGCTAAGGGGGGAGTGCACGGAAATGTAATTGAACCCAGATGCACATATATATGGGTGTGTCTGCCATACATTCTGCCCACACCATTTACTGCAGAAAATGTATTTGCTGCACAAAGTGTGGAGCTGCCCTTCCTAGCCTTCTGCTGAGCATGTGCAAACTGATCACAGGTTGGGAAGGGTTGGTGCTCCCTCTACTGGTGTAGCCTAAAAAGCAAAGGAAAGACAGACGTTGTTTCAGGTGTGAGCAAGCTTCAGCCCTACATTGGGATCTACTTTGGTTCTGGGTTGTTTTTTTAACTAGCATCCTAAGATCCACCAGGTAGAAACACACAGGAGGAAATGATGGCAGGAGCAGGGAGTGGTCCAGGGTGATGATGCATCCACTGGGATGCTCTGAATCCCTACAGAACAGAGATGCTTTTGGAGACACTAACAGAGGAAAATGTTTTCGTTGTTATTGCTTAAAGGAGGAGTCTGACATCTTGTTGATTTACTGCAAAGGTCTGTCAGTCTATCCCAGTCCACCAGCCAGCCGTTCCTTCTTAGAGGCAGAGATGACCTTCATAGCACTTACACACCATGTTATTTGCTTTTTTCCCTTTAACCAGACTGTTGCAGAGTACCTGCAAATGTATGCCCTTTCATCCCATCAAATAACACAGAGGCACTTCAGGGAGTTTGCCTTCATTTTCTCTACTTTCTTCCACAAAATGGAAGATAAACACAGTGAGCCAATGGCTTTGGAAGATAAATTGCCTCCAAATATTTAAATTAGCAAATAAATGTAAATGTAAAATATGATGCATATTTTGAATATGAATACAGCCCAGAAAAAAAGTGGTTAATTCCAATAGTTGGCATATGCTACATTGTTACCATGGGTCCAAAAATGTGATTTAGGGGGGTTGCAGACTGTCAAAAATAGTGTGAATTCAGTCCACTTTTAGGGTTAGGGTTAGTGCTAGGGAATCATGGGAATTGTTATTTTTCTGAGACATTGAACCTTCTTTGTCAGAGAACTCTAGTGCCACAATAAAATTCAGTTCCCATGATTCCCTAACCTTAACCCTAACCCTAAAAGTGGACTGAATTCACACTATTTTTGACAGTCTGCAACCCCCCAAAGTCTCTAACCATTTTGGGGGAAAAAGAGCATTTTCCAATGTGTTTCCAAGAGTTGCAAGGCAAACATGTTAAGAGCTTATTAGAGATGCACATCAAGTTCAGTCAAATCTTGAATCCTATTCTGATTTGGCTGAATTGACAGGTGTCTGGATCAAAGCAAGGCTCCTGTGAGGCAGACCAAACCAGTATATGAAGACTCTTTAAGTTTCATGAATGATTCAAAGGAACACAGGGGAATTGGCAGCATACTTGCAAAAATCCATAATTTCCTCCCAAGGGGAGGTTATTCTAGTGGCCCTCCTACTAGCCCATGTGGACATAGCTTTGGATTTAGTCAATCTATCCCTTCAAGAGAACTGGAAGCTTCCATTTTGTAGGGATTTCTTCACACACTGGGATCTGTGGCCTTACCATGCCCAGGAGTGTTCTTGTTGGCTACCTGATGGAAGCTGGGAGGCAGTGGTTCAAGCCATATAGAGTACACAGAGGACTTTATCTAGAGTCCTTTCACACTGTACAATAATAGCACTATGATTCCTCTTTAACTGCCATGGCTGCATCCCATGGAACGCTGGAATTTATAGTTTGGTCAGAGGCATCGAAGGAGCTCCCTGGTTGAGGAGTTAAAGGCTCCTTCCCTAAAATGGCAATCCCAGGATTCCACTGGATGCAGCCATGCCAGGTAAAGTTGAATCATAGCACTATAGCTGTGTATTGTGAAAGGAGCCCTGGTGGCACAGTGGTTAAATGCCGGTCCTGCAGCCACAATGTTATGAGTTTGATCCTAAAGCTCCAAGGTTCACTCAACCTTCTATCCTTTCATAGGTCGGTAAAATGAGTACCCAGCTTGTTGGGGTCAATTAGCTTACAGATTGTAAACAACATGAGTCAACAGTGTGATGCAGCAGCTAAAAAAGTCAATATGATTGCATCAAAAGGAGTGTATTGTCTAGATTGAGGGAAGTAATAGTACCACTTTATTCTGCTTTGATCAGGCCTCACCTGGAATACTGTGTCCAGGTCTGGGCACCACAATTCAAGAGGAATATTGACAAGCTGGAACATGTACAGAGGAGAGCGATCAAAATGGTGAAGGGATGTCATATTGAGGATGAAGCAAGCTTGTTTTCTCTGGAGCAGGAGAAAACAAGCTTGCTTCATCCTCAATATGACATCCCTTCAAATATTTAAACATGGCTATCATGTCATCCCTTAACTTTAATCAGGCTAAAATACCAAGCTCCCTAAGCCACTCCTCATAGGGCATGGCTTCCAGACCTTTCACCATTTTGATCGCTCTCCTCTGTACATGTTCCATGTATCCTGACAGTAAGAGCTGTTTGACTGTGGAACATGCTGCCTCAGAGTCTCCTTCTTTAGAGTTTTTCAAAGAGACCCTCTTTTCTACCCCTTAGAAATATTTCATTCTAAATGTTCATGTCCTTTGCATCCACTTGGTAGTTCTCAAAGTACTAGTAAAAAACAAAATAGATCCCACAAGACTGAAGTCTGTCCACCCCACATTATGTTGTCCAATCTGGGGATTACCATGGTAAGTAGAAAGTTCATTTTCTAAAGTGGTAGTGGGGGGTATCTGATCTAGAGGATGTACATATTACAGTACAAGTATAGTATGTGATATTTCCTGACAGTCTCACTGGTTTATGGAAAAAAATCTTGATTGTTTTGTACCACTAACACTTCAAAATCTGCAAAATTGCAGTCACATAACAATACAAAATCACAGGTTAAAAAAATCCCAATATTTGGGAAATTATTCATAATTGTTCTATTCAGCGCCATTGTCTCCTTTCAGTGATTACATTAAAGTTATATTTCTCTAAATAAACCACCATCTTAGAAGGTCTTCCAGAAGACTTGACAGAAAAGGTTTCACTCCTTCCCTGATTTAATAAAACTTGCAGAAGAGCACCAAGGAAAAATCCAGCATGAAAAATGCATGTCATTCTTTGTGCATCTTCCAAATTAGCAACAACATGGGAGTTCACATTTATCATTCCTGGACACGTTTGTGACTCTTGAGTGAATAGTGTTTCTTCATTTTTTCATTCTTTGTATATCATGAACTATTTCCTCCTCTTCCTCAAATGTTTGCTGTCATATTTATAAACCGTAAAAAAGACATTTTATTTGGCAGATGCCTTCTTTACTGCGTCCAAGGAGTTATATCTATGAATAGTGGATTCCTGCTGAGTTTGTGCGTATAGTCATTGCCCCTGTTTGACCAAAGTACGTTAGAAACATGTGCGCCATAAAGATTAGTCTCCCTTCCCACACCTTGAGGAATGTAGCTGTGTTCTTATTTCTATAGCCAGGAAGGGCTAACAATTTACCATCTCTACACTTTCTCCTCTTCTGATTCTCACCGCAATCAAGATTGCTGTCAAGGAGGACTTTAAAGTGAGTGGAAATCATCTGCTTTCTGTGACAGCCAGCAGAGTGAGTAGTGGTGGTGAAGGGGGTGGGAGAGACAGGGACTTTAGTCTTTCTCTTTTCCTTTTAAAAGAAATTGTATATATTAATAAAATATATATACAGTAGATAACACAGTCTACTTCGTAACAGCTTCATCTTTAAGTTCATGCAAGTTTAGGGAGTTGCCAGTGGACTCAAAAAGATGAGTGGCTCTAAGATTCACTGAGTGATACTGCAAACAGAGGGAATGAAATGCTAAAGGAGTTGCTACACAGACCTTTGCCCAATACATCAAGAAAATGAAGAAGTTGGGAAAGGGAGGAGGGAGGGAGAATCCTATGTTACACATTGCAAGTTCTTCTCCAAAAGGAGGGGGGTAACCATCCCATTAGTATAGGTGCCAGCAAGCTTGCTTTTGTGACATCTCTCTCCAAACACACCTACATTCACTGGACCACGGGAAGATCAATCCTGTTTGAAAACCACCCATTACCTAAGACATCTAATTTATATTAGAAAGCTCACTAAAAGGCACTGTCTGGCCTCCAACCTTCATTTCCCAATGATAAAGAGGATGTTTTACACCATATGTGACACTTAATCAAAACCGATATTCTTTAACAAACCCTTAACCTCTAGCACACAGGAGTCGCCTGAGGCCAAGGGACGAGACACAGATCCATCTCAGGGTGGCATAGCCTTTGATTAAGATGATAAAGATTTTCCCCCTCTTTTTTTTTTTTATCAGAACGACAAATTCTGGATTTGCCCCTTTTTGATTTGTCAGCATTAAATTCCACTAAGAGGTTCAAGCCAGAGAGAGACCAGGGACTAGTTCTATCTTCCACTAGGTATTAGGAGATAATTTCTAAGAACCCTTGACAGTAATGATCCTCTCATCTTCTGATCTTTTGGTAAGCAAGGTTTCCTAACAGAGGACCTGGATTTAAACCGGTATAAGCCTTGCTTGCATCTGGGTCCTTTCTTAAAAGGAGGAGTGTCTAAATGCACTTATTCTATCAGATACAGATCAGACCTCCTTCCCCCCCACTTCCTCTGGTCTTCTTTTTCTTTCAAAGAGACAGATCTTCAAGTGAGTTCTTTCACCTTCTCTTGGATTTCTGGTGCAGGAGGTTTTACTTAACCAGCTTTTGCAGTGCTTTAGGCAAGAGCTTGGCCAGGCTGTACTCTCTGTAATAGCATCTTAATAAGTGGGACCTACAACAAAATTTTGCAGCACTGAGTATTCTTGCTCATGGTACCAGCCAGCCAGCCAGCCAGCCTTCAGGTTCCTCTTCCACCAGCACACCAACATATACTCATCATTCTTTAGCCACTAAATGTGCTTAGGATTGGGGTTGTTAAGGATACACTTAAGTGTCCTTTCTAAAAAATCTGCTTCTGAAAGTGTAATTTTCCCCTCTTATTTTTTAAATTTTTTTCTAAGCACGCTGGTAGATCTCAATGTCAAATGAGGCATTAAGGAGAATTTTTATTTTCTTCAGTTAATACGTTTTCTCTCCTGCAATGGGTTTTCCTCAAAGACTCATGTCTCAGTAAGCAGATTTAAGTCTCTGTTTAGTTTCTAATTATTATCCATGAAACAAAGCACACTAAATGCAAGATACACAGCTGAGGGAAACCACATGCTATAACAAATAGACATCTTTTACCACATGAGGTAGTGCCTCTTCTTTAAAATTGCACTAAGTGGTCTTTTAGATAGCATTTCATCTTAGTGTTATGATATCTAGTATTTTTGACAGTTTAATTTGACTTTTAATAGCTCTGTTTTAGCTACATATTCATTTATTTAATTATCTAGAATTATTTAATTATTTGTTGTCCTTACTTACATCCTGCCTTTCTCCCAAAAAGGTGGCTTACAATAGTTTAAAAACAAAGACCGTTAAGACATTGATTGTAAAAGTTAAAAGAGAATGAAATACCAGTATTATTAAAAACATGGTTAAAACAGTTAAGAGCATTTAAAATATGTTTACAACATAGTAATAGATTTTTTAAAAAATTAAAGGTACAGAACACCACATGACACACACAATACAATTCCATAATTAAAATTCATAAGGCCTGACTGGTATCTTCACCTCTTCACCTGCGAGAAGAAAGTCAGAAGGAAAAGGGCCAACTGGACCTCCTGTGGAAGAGAGTTCCACAGTTTCATAGTCATCATAAGTCACATCTGCCTTGTCACAAAACGGCCACGATTCCAGGACAGGGAGAAAGACATTTCCATGGCCTTGGCTGCATCTGCACTGCAGAAATAATGTAGTTTGATACCACTTAACATGCCATAGCTCAATGCTGTAGAATTCTGGGATTTGTAGTTTGATGTGGCACCAGAACTCTCTGAGAGAGAAAGCTAAATATCTCAGAAAACTACAGATCCCAGGATTGCATAGCATTGAGCCATGGCAGTTAAATCAGTGTCAAACGGTATTATTTCTGCAGCACAGATGCAGCCCATGTTAACTCTCCCCTCTAAGGGGACCAGATGTCCTAACTGCAAAGGAGGACAAGGCACCACAAGATGTAGGACATTCAAGGAAAATGGATAACATTACAACATAAAAGCTAAAAACACTAATATAAATATACATTTATGCTTCTTAGTGATGCTCAAAAAGGAGGACATTTTTTAATTCCTCCTGGACAGAAGGGAACAAACAAGGATATCTGCACCTGGATAAATTTTTCTGATGATTTCTGACAGAATAAGCCCCAGACACCCTGCCTAGAGCCAAAGATTTTCACCATACAGTGCTGGTCCAGTCTACTAATATTTCTTTTAAAATTAACACTTAAGAGGACCTCTCTCAGCAGCCTTGGATGGGGTTTGTGCTTTTCTTCATAACTGGAATTGGTCTGGTTTTCATAAAGACTCTGACATGGAATAATTTTTAAAATTAAAATACGTTGCACATGAGTTTTGATTTGTAAAAATACACAGTTCCCTGGTAATGTTCACATAGTCCATATACCCTCCAACATGTCACAGACGAAAACCAGGACACCGCTACCCAAGCAACTTCCGAATGTTACCAAGATGGCAAGTTATTATGAAGAACACACAAGGTAAGAGAAGCTGCAGCTTTTCCTGAAGACTAGTGGGAAGGATAAGATCCTGCCACTGCCTTTCCTATCCCTTCTCCTGAGTTAAGGGGTGAAAATGACTTTTGCACTTTGAACTCAATGTGCACCACTTGAATTAAGCTGAGGATAAAGAGAGAAAGTGGGAAGAGGGGAGAAACGGGAACAATTTAAAAGCATCTTAATAAGTGGAATGACAGGAGATTAATGGGGACTCTCCCTGTCAGATCGGGACATGGGGAGAGTATTGTACATACTCGACTATAAGTCAAGAAATTTATGCCCCCCAAATTGACCCAAAATTCCTGGGTCGACTTATATATGGGTCAATACACTAACATTGCTTAGAAAGGTCCTGAAACAAGCACAGCCTGATGCCTCACTCATCTTGCCTTGAGGCAAGAGTTTGGGTGTGTGTTGAAAAGGTTCCCAACCTGATTTGAAAGTCATCTCTTCCCATCAAAGATCCCCCTCATTTAGTTCTGATGCCACAGCTAAAAAGGCCAATGCAATTTTAGGCTGTATTAATAGAAGTATAGAATCTAGATCAAGGGGAGTAATAGTGCCACTGTATCCTTCTTTGGTCAGGCCTCACCTGGAATATTGTGTCCAGTTCTGGGCAC
>CM034701.1:175287770-175306114 GCA_020142125.1 Phrynosoma platyrhinos | reverse complement strand
GGACTGGATGGCCCTTGTGGTCTCTTCCAACTCTATGATTCTATCTCCATTTCTGTCCCTTCCCAATCCTATTTGAAAGCCTGCTCTTCCCATCAAAGAAACCCCCCATTTAGCTCCACTTTTGTCCCTCCCCAATCTGATGTTAAAATCTCTCGTCCAGCAGCAGGGAAGTGGTGTTAGGTGGTCAGGAGAGGCCCAGAGAAGGAGAAGGAAGGATAGAAGTGGTGTTTTCCCCTTTCCATCCTTTGTTATAGCCCTCAACTCATCCACGGGTCGTATCAAAATCTATGATTTTGACCCTGAAACCTTCCTACGACTTAAAAGTGAGGTTGACTTGTACACAAGTATATACAGCATGAGTCAGGACTGGAGAATATGGGAAGGATTAATCTAGACTGAGCCTCTGATTCTTGCAGTTTACACATATATGTAAAAGAGAGAGAAAGAAAACATGCACAAAAGAGATTCCTTCTAACTATCCAGCAGATCTTCAAAAAAGCTATTGCCATCATCACAGCATTCCTTTTTTTTTTTTTTTTAAATCCTTGCTGTTTTTGTTTGCTTGTTGTTTAAATGCAAACCAGCCCTTTCTGGCCTGGTATTCAAGTTTAAGCTTCATTTGAAAAATACATGAACAGGGAGAGAGACGGCTTTGCCCCACAACAATGGATTCATTAAAGTTGGCCAGGATCCTAGATGCAGGGTGTGACTACTGCACATGCAGCTCTGTGCCTCTTTCCTCAGCCAGATGCAAAGACCCAAGGGGCTGCTGCTAGGGCTGATACATACAGTGGGCTTTTGGTATGCCCTGGGGTTTGGTTCCAAGACACACACACCCCTCCATGGATACCAAAATCTGTGGATGCTGAAGCCCCATTAAATGTAAGGGCATAGTAAAATGGTGTCCCTTATATAAGATGGCAAAATCAAGGTTTGCTTTTTAGGTTGAATATTTTCAAGCCATGGATGGTTGAATCCATGGCTAAGAATCCGTGGATAAGGAGATCTGACTAGCTGTGAAGGGGAGAGAAGAGATAGAAGGAGGCCCTTGGGCAGCAGGACTGCCACTTGTCCCCCTGCAATTTGCTAGAGGGAGATAGAAGGACACCAAGAATGCTGTTCCTGTGTGTTGTTCCTCTGCTTCTCTCCCTAGAAAAGTGCAGGGAGATGAGAAGGAGCCCTCACTGTCCACTTACCTCCCTCCTTCTCACTCCCCCTTAGCAGCGGACCCACTGGGATTGGTGGCTGCCGGTGGGTTGTGGTTTTAGATGAGCAACAGGAATATAGCTCCTTGCACCCCAAGATTCCTAAGAGAATTCCAGCTGTTGTTTGTTTGTTTGTTTTGCAATGCACAAAACCATTCAAATTGGAAATATTTTCTCCATTCCAGGATCTCATGACCATTGCATACATGGAGCTCCTGAAAAAACATGTCCAATTATTTCAAATAAAAGACTGCATGTGAACATCATAGGAACATAAACTCTCCAGGAAGGGTGTTCCAGGAAGCATCTACATTGTACAAATTAAGTAGTTTGACACCACTTTAAGTGCCTATAGCTCCATCCTATGAATCCCTGGGATTTACAAGGCCTTTAGCCTTCTCCGCGAAAGAGTGCTGGTCCCTCACAGAACTCTGTATGATGGACCTATGGCAGTTAAAGTGGTGTCAAACTGCATTATTTCCACAATGTAGATGCACCCTAAGGGAAAACAATGAGAAGATTCTGTCTCTCATTTCCATGCATGTGAGGATAGCATCACTGAGGGAATGGCCTCTTCTAAATATCTCAGAGCTTGGGCAGGCTCATACAATCCTGCAGATAATGCTTTCCTAAACCAAGGTTACTACACCCCCATCCCCAAATGTTTTGTTAGGCCAGTCAGTGCCCATGTTGGCTGGGGAGTTCTGGGATTCCAAAATCATGCATACAGGTATGACTGTAGGTTCTTTTGTGCCACTTTTTCCAAACCAACTGGTTTATTGCAACAGCGTTTATTGAACTTTAGACTTATCATAAGGTGAGACTGTCAGAAAAAGCTGCCTCCTGATTTGAATATGGAGCATCTGTAGGACAAGGTAATTGGTGTGAGGGTCCACTTCCTTGACAGTAATTCCTGACATGAGTCTGGAGCCTGTTGGCTTTCCGCTCCACTGAAGGCCATTTAAGAGAAACCATTTTTAGCTTACAAAAATGTGCACAGTCTCAAAGATGGGGGACTGCTTTACAGCAGCTAAAAGAGAGGCTGTCAAAAGGCAAAACCAAGGATGGGGGAGGAAAAGAATTACTATTAGATGGCAGAGATTTCAAAGTAAAGCTGTCATCTGTCTCCTCGCCATTACAGCAAGAACATAGACAAAAGGCATCCATTACATTATATGGCATTACTGCTCAGTGTTGACATTTCCTGTGCTAAAGTGTTGACAAATGTTAATAGCAAAAACTCAATTAAATATTAGTCGAGAATGCCTGCCCTGTTTCATAAGGGCCAGAAGCTCAGGGGGAAACTTTTTGAACAGTTAACATGATGTTTCTATGAAAAACCAGGTGAACCTTCCTTGCCGGGCCTTTTTCGCCTTAAGAAACAAGAGGAGTGAAAAACCTCTTATTCTGCAGCTGCAGTGAGGCGCTCACGTAAATTGCTGACAGTTTGTCCAAGTGATCGACATATCAGATGTCCTGGATTGTCATAAATTAAAAGAAAGAAAATAACAAATTGTTCATATGTCGATTACAATAATGTCTGTCCTGATTTCTTTCAAATGCAATCCAAAATAATTTCTGGATGTTTATAATTCACTGTAGTTGGGCAGCAGAACTCCCCCAGCAGCAATGTCTCCAACAAATTGATTTCTAAAATGAGGGAAACATTTGTTTTCCATATGTAGTGCTGGTGTGAGGAAATAGCTCATTTTTAGTTTAAAGCCATGGTGGAAATTTCTAATATTTTATATTTTATTTTATGTCTTTAAAGGATGTGGACTCTTCAACAAAAGTTCACTGGAGCTGGCCTACAAAATTTAAAAGATAAAGAATCAGCAAAGTATATGATCTAGTCCTAAGACTGCACTATTGTTGATATTCAATGATCTTTTCAGTTAAAAAAGTGAGTGAAACAAAGAGAAGGGATAAGGAAACACCATCCCAAGACTCCCTTGCCATTGTAAGAAAACAGTGGGACAATCTTTTTGGCATCAAGCCCTACAAAGTCTAAGGGTGTAGCCACATTGCAGAATTAAAACAGTTTGATGCCAGTTTAACTGCTATGACTGTATTCTATATAATCCTGGGATCTGTAGTTTAGTGAGGCACCAGAGCTCTCTGATAGACGAGGCCGAACACCTCACCAAACTACAAATCCTAGGATTCTGTACGACAGACTTGTGGCATTTAAAGTGGTGTCAAATTGCTTTAAATCTGCAGTGTGGCTACATGCCAGATCTGTGCACATGTAATTAAACAATATTTATTATTTTTTCCTCCCTACACTTTATAGCCTTGAGTTACCTTCTAATTTATAGTGACCCCAAGAATTTCAAAGTTTTCTGAAGCAAGGAATACTCACAGCTGGTGTGCCATTGTCTTCCTTTGAATATGATCTACAGCAGGGGTAGGCAACCTTTCCCCTTTAAGGGCCGAGGGACTTCATCTCCCAGAGTCCCAGGAGCTATTGGCCAACATGGGACTATTGGCCAACATGGCTGAGGCTTCTGGGAGCTGAAGTCCCTCGGCCCTTAAAGGGGAAAGGTTGCCTACCCCTGATCTACAGCACCTGGTATTCCCTGGTGCTCTCCAAGTAGTAATCAGGGACCTTATAGCTCCGCTCAGATTACCCAGCTTACCTCTTCTGAACTGAAGTCTATTTCGAGAGGCAGCCAGGTCCTATCACAAGGATTTTGCCACCAAAGCCACTGGTGAGTCCAGCCTGGTTGCAGCCTGGGTCCCCGATGCGCTTTGGCAGCTTTATTTCGAAATTGGGAACTTTCCGTCTTAAAAAAATGGCTGCCGAAGCATGCCGGGGACCCGGGCTGCAGCTGGGCTGGACTTGCCTGGTGGCTTCAGCAGCAAAATCCTTGTGATAGGACCTGGCTGCATCCTGAATTAGACTTCAATCTGGAAGAGGTAGACCGGATTATTTGAGTGGTGTGATAATCTCCCAGGTCTAATCCTCCTTATCTTCCAAGATCAAATGGGATCTGGCGCCTTCAGTGTATGCATGACTCCTTATAGTTTTTCCTGTGCTTAGGTTTTTATATTTTAAGCATCTAACAACAAATAGATGTTTTATTGATTTGTTTGCTTGTATTCTCTTAAAGGTCAACCTGGTGTTTGACATTTTAAGAACTACTGTATATACTCAACTATAAATCGACCTCATGTATAAGTCAAAGGCAGGTTTTGGGGCCAAAATTATGGATTTTGATATGACCTGTGGGTAGTTGAGGGTAAAACCTAAGGGCATATAACAAAAGTTCTAAAGGTTGAAGCAAAAGAAAACAATGCCAAAGAACTTACAATAATTCCAGCAGGTATTAACTGTTTGTATTCACGTTAAAGGCTGGATGACTGACCCCCGTTGCAGACGGTGCAAAGCCAAGGAAGGGGAGGGGCAGCCGGACGCCGGGTGCCCCATCCCCTTCCTGAGGACATCATTGGAGCGCCTGCCCTTCCACATGACAGGCGCTCCAATGACATGCTGAGCCGGAAGAGATGGAAAAGAGCCGCATGGCACCTCTTTGGGTGCCCCTTTCATGGCTGCGTGGGGCAGCCTCGGCCCCAATCCCCCACTTCCTAGGGTGGCCGATGACCGCCCATCTGCATCCCCCCTGAGAGAGTAGAGGGGACAGATTATATTCTTGCCTTTCACCAGAGGATGGTTCCCTTTTTATAATTAGAATTAAAGTACAATACTTAAATTGACCTGTGGATAAGTCAATTCTGGTTTGTGGGGCCAATTTTTTGATTAAAATTTCTAGACTTATACATGAGTATATACAGTAGTGCCCTGGTTCATTTGTTTTCTTCTATCTTCCCCCATCCTCTTTTCCTTTTGTGTTCTGCCTTTTCATTTGTATGTTTGGGAACAGATAGTTTTTTGTTTATTTCTGAGGCCAGGCAAGGTATACTAGGAAACATTTTGTCTGGAGAGCAAAATAAGTACCTTAATGTATGAGAGCTACTATGGCATAGTCATTTGAGTGTTGGATTACAACTCTAGCGACCAGGGTTCGAATCCTATCTTGGCCATGAAACCCACTGAATGACCTTGGGCAAGTCACACTCTCTCAGCATCAGAGGAAGGCAATGGCAAACCTCCTCTGAACAAACCTTGCCAAGAAAACCCTATGATAGGTTCTCCTTAGGATCGCCATAATTGGAAATGGGTTGAAGGCAGACAACAATAACAATACTTGGCTATGACAGACAGCATGGCGTAGTGATTTGAGTGTTGGACTGTGACTCTAGATACCAGGGTTCAATTCCCCACTTGGCCATGAAACTCACTAGGTGATCTTGAGCAAGTCACACTTTCCCAGCCTCAGGGGGAGGCAATGATAAAACCTCATCTGAACAAATCTTGCCAAGAAAACTCCATGACAGGGTTGCTTTAGGTGTATCATAAATCGGACACACAACAAAAGTTGACCTCATGCATACATCGAGGACAGGTTTGCGGCCAAAATTATGGATTTTGATATGACCTGTGGATAAACTGAGGGTAAAATTTAAGTGCACATGACAAAGGATTTAAAGGACAAAGCAAAGGAAAACAATGCCAAAGAACTGACAAAATTCTGGCAGGCATAACTGTTTGAGCTCATCCTAAAGGCTGGATGGATGAAGAGGAAATTACCACCCAGGCATTCAAAAGGCCCAGAAGCAGTGCCACAGTGGAGAGAATGGAGGGGGTTGGTGTTTGATTCTCTTGGGATGGATTAAGGACCTATGCAGACCGGCACAAAGGGCTGGCCTGGGGATAGAGTTGAGGTGGGGCAGCCACACGCCGGCCCCCTTGACTCCACCGTGACACCATCTTGACGTTGTGCACTGTCTGCATGGTGTGCGGCATCAAGATGCCCTCTTGATGCATTGTGCACATATGCTACGCCCAAAGGGCACAAAAAAACTGTGGTTGCTCTTTTGGGGGCGGCAAAAAGGAGGATCGGGGCTATGGCGTGTGGGTTGCTGCAGCTCTGATCTGCCACTCTCAGGGGTGGCTCTGTGCCTCCCCTTTCAGGCCGTCTGTATTGGTCCTAAGCTCTCATTTTTTGCCATTCGACTCCTTTGTAGTCCATTGCATGATTCCTCCCCTCTTCTCACAAATACTTTCCCATAATTCTGCATTCATGCAGTGAAACTGGACTAACCAATACTCTCTCTCGCTCTCAATAATTCTGAAAGTGTCTTGCAGTCTCCCACAGACACATTTATTCATGTGTCATAGTGGTTTGAGTGGTTGAAATCCCTGCTGAGCCATGAAATCAATTGGTGGTACTTTGGGCAAGTCACATTCTCTCAGCTTCAGAAGATATCAATGGCAAACCCTCTCTGAAGAAACTTGCCAAGAAAACCCCATGATAGGTTTTCCACCAGAAGTTGGAAATGACTTGAAGGCACACAACAGCAGCAGCAACAACAACGCCCCACTGAACAAAGTGAGCATTTCTCCCATTAAGTGTGTGTAAGACTGCAGCCTTCAAAAACTTCCACATTCTTGTAAAAGCTTTTCAGTTTCCTCTGATACAATTAATTTGACAAATTATGACAATTATGACAAATTACAGTCCAGATTAAATGTTAGACACTGAGAGTGCCTTTCCAGGACTGGCATTATCCATGTTTGCTGATTCCCCTCCCCATCCACTAATTGGCTCTTTTCCATGTCTTTCGTCATAGTATTTGTTAATACAGGATAGGGCTATTATGAAATTAAACTGGGAGGTTGTCTTTTAACTATTATTCCAGTTGTCAGTTCTGGTCCTGTCACAGCTGCTGTCCATTTGGCTGTTCTGCATTATTGGTGTCACATTGCCAGCTACAGTACTTACACGTTAATACCTTCAGCAAATATTGGTTTCTTCAGTTTTCTTCCAGCCCTAAATACTGCCAAGCACACCTACAGAATTTTTCTTTCACCCTTTTTTATGGGAATGGAGGGAATATCCATCCTTTCTTCTAATAGCCTGCTTTCCTCTTCCGTATTACATGTGCATTGTATTTCTACAAAAGTACTCTACTGGAATTAAAAGTGGTTGCTTTTTAACATGACCTTTTAGGTGCATTTTAGAGAATTTTTAGAGGCATGTTGACCAGAGCCAGCTTGGTATAGTGGTTTGAACGTTGAACTAGTGCTAAATTGGCGCTCCTTTCAGAAGTCAGGGAAAGTGCGCCTTAAACGCATAGGGTGCACTTTCCCTGACTTTTCCGCCGCAGCGTGTGTGGACGCTGCGGCGGGAGGGCCGGCAGCTCTGAGGGCAACCTCAGGAGGAGGAAGGGGTGCCGATCGTGTGGCTGCCTCTCCTCTTCCCTGCCTCGGAGACGACCCTATTAGTTGTCTGCCGAGGCCCTATGACTCTGGAGAGCAAGGTTTGAATCCCCGCTCAACTATGGACATTTACTGGGTGACCTTGGGCAAGTCACACTCTCTCAGCCTCAGAGGATGGCAATGGCAACCCCCTCTGAAGAAACTTGCCAAGAAAACCTTAGGATAGGTTCACCTTTGGGTTGCCCTAAGTCAAAAATGATTGGAAGGCACACAATAACAACAGCATGTTGACCATAATATTATGTGTTATGCCATGCCAGGACAGCTGGTGGCTTCCAGGTCAATGGGGTGCAGACTCTGAGTGGGTTTTCCTCCAAACTTTAAAGATGCTAAACCACATCTCATCAAATAGGTGCAGGACATTGGAGAGATACTTTAAAGTATGCAACTGTGAAAGGGTAGGGGGTCTTTTTAGCTCTCCAAGAGACCTTGGAAGGCTGTACCACAGCATCCTCAACACTCCTGTAAGAAATACATACATACATATACCCCAAGTTCTCTAGGAGACATGAGAGGCATTTCCATCAGGGCTGTTTTAGGTCCAGGAGTTTTAAGACAACACGAAGGACATTATCACACGGGGCCTAAAGCAGTCCCATCCCCGTTGCATTCCCGTCCCATTGCGGTTCCTTTTCAATCCAGAACTTACCGGCATACAGAAAGCAGCATCATTCCGGTATCATTCTGGTCGCGGCAAAATGTAATTCCCAAAGAAACAGACATTCAAAAGAACGGGGATGATGCCGGATGATGCCGCAATGGGACGGGGATGGGGCGGGGATGGGTGCGACGTCGTGTGAAGACACAGGGAAAGGAAGCGCAATGGGACGGGGATGGGACTGCTTTAGACCCCGTGTGATAACGTCCGAAGTGAGTGGAAATCCCTTTCTGTTCACTTCCTGTTTCAAAAAGACCTCTCCTGGTCCTATTATGGCCACAGAGGGCCCAAAATTTAGTATAAATGCTCCCTACACACATAGCCTGAGGGCATTTGGGGGTAGAAAATATTTTAATTTTTTAAAAAATATATTATTTTGCAAAAATGTTTGCTTGGCCTGGTGGTGGGCTCAGGTGTGTTCAAATATCCCCAGATGATATTAGAGCAAAATAGAGGGGGCCTTGGAGGCCAGAAAAGCTTTTCCTACCCCTCTTTGAAATCTTTAAAATCCAGAATGGATTCATAGCCCTTCCACCAGCCCCACCAATGCCATATTCTTATCAACCCTATTGATAAATATATTTATTTAATAAAATAAAAAAGTTGACAGGTAATGTGATGAGTCAGTCACACAGAGTTATTTTCTAGACACTGCAACAAAGAATGACTACAGACTACTGTTAAATATTATAACCAAATGATGGGAATGCATTGCTTTTAAAAGATGTGGCAAGTGACCACAGGAGTGACAGCTTCTGGGCTGTTTCTCCATGGCTTACTCTGTATCCCCAAATTTATTTATTTATTTATTTCATTTTTATGCCACCTTTCTCCCAAAAAAGGTACCCAAGGCAGCTCACAAAATAAAAACAAGCCATCCTCCTGCCCTTAGGGGAGGTGAAGGATATTCTCCTGTCCCTAGAGATGTAGTAAAATCCAATTGCCATCTTGTATATGGGAAACTGGAGGCAGAATTGCCATCCTGTTCTTTGTCTCAGCCAGCAAAAGAATTGCCCTGGCAAAGGCATTTCCATATAGTTCATTTTCTGTCCCTCAGGGCCACCTCTATTGGGCCTTTGTGTTCCTCTTTAACAGTAATAACCAAGGTGGCACTCTGGGAAAGACTTGTGTTGGCATTGGTCACTGCCCCAGCTACACCACATGGGACTTCAGAGAGTAGATTATAACATCTCCAAGAACTTTGGGAAGTTACTTTTTGGGGATATAGGTCTCAGAACCTTCCAGCTTGCATATCCACTGACCATGTTGCCTGGGGATTCTGGGGGTTATAGTCCCTCAAAAGTAATTTTCCTAGGTTCTGGCATCTCCCCTTCAGGGCTCCCCTTCAAAGTGGCTCAGTCCTGCATCTGGCTAGAAGGGTCATTCACACATTTTTTTTTCACTTATGCATTCCGGTTTTGTTATTCACATTTTGAAATGGCATTGGTCTGTATCTCTTCAGGATTTTAGCTGGAGCCGGCAGCTGAGGAAGGGGAGTCCCCCACTGCCGCTCTTGGGCTCAGCCTCTGATGTCTGAGGGGGGGTGAACATGCCATTTTCTTCCCAGCAATGGATATACAGTGAAAGAAGAAGAGTGTCTCCTCGTAAAGCTGGCCGAACAGTGCCTTGTCCTGCCAACAAGTTGATGATGCAAATATATTCGAAATGCATTCAAGGTATGCTGAGTTTAACCAAGGTCTGTTCACATCGTTATTCACACTTCCAGCAATGCAAATCTTTTTTAAAAACTCGGGAAAAGACCCAGTGTCGAATATCCCGGGTTAAGAGGGGGTTTTGGTAAAACAACAACAACACCCCAATGAATTGGGGGCATTCAGGGTGTGTGTGAACAACAGGGATTCAACCCAAATTCAACCTGGATTATTTTCATCTTGTGAATAGGGCCTTAGTGTGGCACAGATGTACCACACCTTCATTGTCTGAGGGTTATTCACAGACAATGAAAATAATCCTCAAAAAAGGTGGGTTGAATCTTTGTTTTTCACATGCATTTCGAATGCCTCTGCTTATGTTTGGGGTGGAGGGGCTTCCAAAAAGCCCACTTCACCAAGGATAATCGATTTCAAATTTTTCTCCAGAGTTTTCTGAAAAGATTTGCATTGTCGACTGTGAGAATAACCAATGCAAATAGTCCCAGGATAAATTAGGATAAAACTCTGCATGCCTTGAATGTGTTTTGAATACATCTGCATCATCAACTCCATCTTTATTTGAGTGCTGACACTTTTGAGCAACAGAACTTGTAGAGATGCTCAGACATGCTAAAGTGTATAATTTCCTTCATTCTTATTTTCAGCACAGTCTACAGTACAGTACAGTCTTACAGTCTAAAATTCATCAGTAATGTTCAAATGCTCTGAAGAACAT
This sequence comes from Phrynosoma platyrhinos, assembly GCA_020142125.1. NCBI lineage: Eukaryota > Metazoa > Chordata > Lepidosauria > Squamata > Phrynosomatidae > Phrynosoma > Phrynosoma platyrhinos. The sequence continues at coordinate 175,295,520 of CM034701.1, read as the reverse complement.
TTTAAATATTTGGGAAATCTAATACTGAGATGAGAAAGAAAGGCCCATGGAGCTGGAGGGGACTTCTTACTGTGCAAACTGGGATTGGATTGCATTGTTGAGTGTACAGTCCATATGTGAAAAGAACTGGGCCACAATGACCTTGATTCCTGTGACTGCTCCCTCACATAAAAACATGGCTGCCTTTGGTTCAGCATTTTGGCGCTTGCTAGGCAATCACACTGCTGAAACCATTTTGGGTTCTGTAATTTAACACATTTTAAGATGATAGCAGGTTCCTGTAATGCCCCAGGTAATCTTACATGGTCTTACAAGTACTTCACAGATTGCTATATGCTATAGGTGCTTGGTTCTAGGTGATATTGGTCATTGTCACAGCAAGAGTTACTCATGCTACCCTCATCTCTTGTCAGGAGGATTGATACTCAGTGAGCTCCCACAGTTCTTTCAGGGGGGAAAAAATTCTGATTCTTTCGGCTCCTCCAAGCACCATCTGTGAGAGTCGCTTTCTGCATAGCAATTACTCAAACAGTTCAGGTGATCCTCCTAATGCACTGAGTGAAACAATAGCTACTATCTTAAAAAGAAGGAAAGAAGAATGTGGCTTTGATTCTTTTGGTAATTTGTACAATTTTATCAGGTCCAACGGGAAGCCTTCATGAAGTTTTCTCTGCAGTCACTTTTATGACTACAGTTTTATGTACACTGACTGGTAGATAAGCTCCACTGAATGCAATGGAACTTATTCTGAATAAACAAGCAAAGAATTGTGCTATATGTCTCTATATTCTATAGAAACTTGCATGATGTCAAGGTGTCTACTCCCCCCTAGACTATTTCCCAAATGTAGAATATATTTAATGTTTGTCTTTATAATTATTATTTACATTTGCATCCTACTCTTCCTTCTCTATCTTATTTCATAATAATCCCATGGGATAGGAAAGCATTTGACTGACAAAACGTCACTCAATGAGTCTCATGGCTCTGTAGAGACTTGAACTTGAATTTCTCAAGTTCCAGTTCCATATTGGCTCTTGCCTCAGATATTACTTCCCATATACTATAATATTGTTTTTGCAGTTGGTGAAAAATCAGCATATTGTTTTCCTCATCTGCTTATCTTGCACTTAATGTAGTTCATTTTGTAACTGGTTATTGTGTTTTTCTGACTTATGGCAATCCTAGGACAAACCTGTTACATGGTTTTCTTGGCAAGCTCCTTCAGAGTTTGCTGTTGCCTTTCCTTGAGGCTGAGAGAGTGTGACTTGCCCAAGGTCACCCAGTAGGTTTCCATGACCAAGCTGGGTTTTGAACCCTGGTCTCCAGAGTCCAATAGTCCAACAGCTACATCATGTTGGCTTCTTGATATATTGGAATTGGTAACTGGTTAGTGGGAGGTAAAAACAGAGTTAAAGTTAAGTCTAAGTACTGAGGCACATATCTTTGAAGACGGTTCATGGATAACTCTCATACAGCATTCAGTATTATATTAACTATAAGAAAAACACCACATTTCAAGAGAATTGGGCCGTCTTTATTGATTATATAAACACTAATATACATCAACTGAGACCCCTGGCTTCTCATGCTGACTGTTGGAAAGATGTGTTGAATCCAGACCATCTCACCTTCCTGGGTCTACATCCAATTCACACATGGCAAGTAGAAGTTTTAATATGTAATCAACAGGGGTGGAGATTGAAACTATATCTTGTAACTAATGAAAATGTTGAATTATGCATATGTTAATGTAATTATAAACTAGCTGTATAAGATGGTATATAAGGATGTTGATTAACTGAGGGAGGGGTTCTTAAGTCATGGGGTTAACCTGCCTGAGAGTCCATCAATGTAAAAATAAACTCTACTATCCTGGATATTGAGTCTCCATTCCTGTTTTGTCCACTACACAAGGACACTCACCTGTTGATAAACATTTGACATGATTGTTCACTCGTATAAATGTGGCAGTCCAGATATAATGGTTGATTGCTTTTTCTTGTAGAGGTATACATCCTGCACCCAAATGCTTTGTATTGTTTGTACAGTTTGTTAGGGAATTTCTTTTTTTCTTTCAATAATAATAATAATAATATGCTGAAGAGATGGTGTGAGTGGCATGTGGCTCAGTGGGAGGAGAAAGGAGAGGCACCAGATTGTTTTTCTTAAATAATTTTTAATTTTAAAAAAATGTTTATTAAAAGTTTAAATTTTGAAAAATGTTTATTCCTTTAGAATTTTATTTTTTAAAAAATCAAAAAAAAATCAAATCTTTCCAATTTTTGAATGTTAACCACAGGAAACTATGTACATGAAAATACATTTAGGCTGTGTGTATGATATTGTAATTTAAAGATATAATTTTAATTTTGCTAGTTGTTTAATATCACAATTACTGTTATATTCAGTGATAAATGGGAATTATGACTTATGAGTAACATGAGTACAAAAAACATTACCAAGGACTCTGTATGATGTGGTATGGGAGGAAATCAATGGGGAGGTGACAACATGAGTTACCACACCGAGTGACGCCAACCCTAGTTGGCTTAGAGTGAAATACAGTTTTACAGCACAATCCTAGGCCACATCCACATCAGCCAGAATACTCCAGGAGTGGGAGCAGGAGCAGCCTAGACTATTCTGGCCCTGAAGCTGCCTTGAATCTCACCCACCCACCCACTCCTAATACTTAGGCACTCCAGAGAGACACCGAGTGGCTGTTCACACATGCGTCCGACTGTGTCACTCACCGCTCCTGGCGGCAGAATGAGTCGCTCTCTCTGAGGCTGAAAATGTGGTGTGCCCAGTGTTGAACACATGGCTGGCCACCTTGTTCTGACCTGAGAGAGAATGACTTGTACCAGTGGTGGCAGGCAGCACAGCAGGATGTGTGTGTGAACATCTGCCTGGCATCACTCTGGAGGAAGTGGAGCATAAGGTGAGTTTTTAAATCCCATTTTAAGGGTGGTATAATGTGGGTTCAGTGCTGAACTGGCCCTATGTTGTCAGGATAGTTTGCACCAGAATCAGGGATTGGGCCCTACATTATCTGGACTGATCACTGTGGGGAGTGATGTTTTATTTGGCCTGGACAAACACAGTCCTCTATATGTCCTTTGTTGTCATATGTCTTCAAGTCGTTTCTGACTTATGACAACCACCCATAGGATGGCCATAGCATGGGGTTTTCTTTACAAATTTCTTCAGGTGGGGTTTGCCATTGCTGAGAAAGTGTGACTTGCCCAAGATCACCCAGTGGGTTTACGTGTCTACTCAGAAGCGAATCCTATTGTACATAATGGTTCTTATCCCAAAGTTAAATAGATAGGATGGAAGTATGAAATACTTAAGTTTATTGACTTCAGTAACATAAATAACATGATGGATTCTGACTGGAATTCTTTTTTTTTTTTGCTCCAGATTTTATAACAGGTTTACCATATGTCCTTGTTTTTCTGGGCTATGTCTTTTTTTCTCAGAGGCACACTTTCTGTCCAGAAGGATTTTTTAAAATAAGAGAGGATTCTAAAAATGTCAGCTGCTGCTTTGCCTCCTGCACAGTGATACTGACCTCTCATCACCATCTTTCTGGCTCCAAAATCTTGGACACAAGACAGAGACTAGCCTGGCGGGTCACTCAAAGAGAAGGAGAAGGGAGATGGACAGTGGCGTTACTAGTGTTGGGATCATCTAGTGCGGTAACTCATGGTGTCACACACACACACACACCCATTGGCCTCCTCTCATTACCACACCATACAGAATCCTTAGTTATATGTTTTTTTGTCCTAATTTACTCATAAATTGTAATCACCATATATCACTGAGTCTAATGGTAATCGTTGTGACATAAACAACTGACAAAATTAAAATGATATTTAAATTACAACATCATATGCACAGAATAAGTGTAATCAAGTGATTAAAGTGAAAATTTAGTAAAATGTGATGTTTTAAAAGATTTTCTTTAAAATTAAAATTAAAATTTGAAATTGCAAATTTTAATTAAAAACAACAACAACAACCTGGGGCCTCTCCTTTCTCTTCCCACTGAGCCTTATCCCACTCACACCATCTCTTCAGCATTTTAAAGAGATGCAGGCAAATGTCACAGGCTGTTTCTGCCAAAATGCAGATGTTTGAGGAGCAGTGGTGTCACCCCTCTTAGGGTGTTTGTTACCTGGTGCGATCCACTCCCCTTGCATCCCTCTAGTGACGCCACTGGAGACAGACCATTACAGAAGAAGAGTCGACCTAGGTGAGGGAGCAGCCGAGGGAGCTGCCAAGAGGTGGGTGATGAAATAGGGCTACTCAGTAGAGCAAATGAAGCAACTATCGGAAAAGGTGGCGAAGGGGGGAAAGGGAAAGCAATTTTTTTGTTATTTAAATATAATGGTTATGAATATTTCTAGTAGCAATCATCACAGCTATACAGGCATAGACTTTAAAGTGAGAGTGATATTTTTGCTTTTTGCAATATGGCAACCCTATTATAACAGCTTCTAATTTAAAAATTAGCCTTTCTGCCCAACAGCACCCGACAGGAAGGATATTTTGCATTTATTTGTTGTTGCTGCTGTTGTGTGCCTTCAGGTCATTTCTGATTTATGGTGACCCTAAGGCGAACATATCATGGGGTTTTCTTGGCAAGTTTCTTCAGAAGGGGTTTGCCATTGCCATCCTCTGTGGCTGAGAGAGTGTGATTTGCCCAAGGTCACCCAGTGAATGGGCTGCTTTCCTTACAATGCACTTTGTGTTTCAACACAGGAAATAGAAATAGTAAAAGAGTTCTCATATCTGGGATCAAACATTGATCAGAATGGGGACTGCAGCCAGGAAATCAGGAGAAGATTAAGAATGGGGAGAGTGGCTATGAAAGAACTAGAAAATAATCCTAAAATACATACAACTCAGCCCAAAAGCCAGAATCATACAAACCATTGTATTCCCTATTACCATGTATGGATGTGAGAGCTGGACAGTCAAGAAAGAAGATAGGAGGAAAATCAATGCATTTGAGATGTGGTGCTAGAGAAGAATGCTGAGGATCCCATGGACAACCAAAGGGACAAACAAATGAGTCCTAGAACAGATCAAGCCAGAAATATCCCTGGAAGCTAGGATGACAAGACATAGACTGTCGTACTTTGGACACATCATGAGAAAGCATAAATCATTGGAAAAGACAATAATGTTAGGAAAGGTGGAGGGAAGTAGAAAGAGAGGAAGATGGATGGACTTTATTAAAGAGACCACGAATATGAGTTTGTAGGAGCTGAATATGAGTTTGCAGTAGAGGACGGGGGGGCCTGGAGATGTCTCATCCATAGGGTCACTGCCATGGGTTGAGACCGATGAGAAGGCAGTTAACAATAACAACAACAATCCATTTGATTCAGTCTTCATAATCTTGTTTAAAGTGGCATGTTTGGTATTGGGATTTATTTTCTCATTACAGAATTGAATTACAGATCCATTTAGAGATCAAGGTTTATTTCTGAATGAGGAAAAATTTCTGTGGGGGTTAGGCTAAGCAATTAAATCACTAATTTCTATAGCCTGACAGAGCTGTGTTCTTTGTAAAGTGAGATATGACTAAGTGGAAGAATTAACTGTATTCGGAGAGAAGCTGGCTTACCCTTAATTAAACTTTGTCACAGCTATTTAGTTTTGTCTTTACCTATTTCATGTCTCTCTTCCTCTCTAGCATTTTTGTTAATGGTTATGGGATTGGAGCACATTACTTCAGCTGTTAAGATAGAGTGTTAATCAATTTTATTAAATGTCTAGAAGCTGTAGGTGGTGAAGATACATCCTTTAAGGATGTAAAGGATGTACTGCAGTTGACATTGTAAATGTAAGTGTATAGACTGCTGCTTCTTAAGGAAAATAATGCATGACTATGCACCAAAAATTGTTTTAAGGATCCTAGTACACATATTTGGAGTTGCATTGACTCCACTGTTATGATGCCAGAGCATGCCTATAAGGTGTAGAGAAATAACAGGTTAGAACATGGACAACAAATACAGCAGTTGTGGGAGAAGTAAAAGGTCTATTTGGGTTGGGAGAAAAACTGTACACAGCACCTAGGAACACTGTGAGAAGCTTGGGGAAAGACAGACAGAGGAAGATCAATAGCTATAGCCAAGAGACCAAGAAGGCTAAGGACAAGGCAGCAGGAGAGTGAACCGAGTTTTGTTTGAAGTACTCACTTGAATATTTGGCTTTAAAGTTTCATGTATGGACAATGTCATACTATGCTGTTACAGCAGTATTATTCCACTTTAACTACTATGGCTGTCTCCTGTGGAATCCTGGGATTTGCAGTTTAGAGAGGGGCATTTAGAATTCTCAGCCAGAGAGTGATTTGTTGTTGTTATTGTTAGCTGCCCTCGAGTCGGTTCCGATTCATGGTGACCCTGTGGATGAGACATCTCCATGAATCCCTATCTTCCATTGCCTTCCCCAGATCCTGCAAGCCCTTGCTCATAACCCCCCTGATGGAGTCTATCCATCTGGTTTGTGGTCTTCCTCTCTTTCTTCTACCCTCTACCTTTCCTAGCATTATTGCTTTTTCTAGTGATCCGTACCTTCCCGTTATGTGGCCAAAGTACAATAGTTTCAACTTGATCATCTTTGCTTCCAAGGAGAGCCCTGGTCTGATCTGTTCAAGAATCCATTTGTTTGTCTTCTTGGTTGTCCATGGGATCCTAAGTACTCTTCTCCAGCACCACATTTCAAATTAGTTGACTTTCTTTCTGTCTGCTTCCTTCACTGTCCAGCTCTTGCTGAGGGTGACTGGGCCTCAATAAACTACAAATACCAGAAAGCAGCCTGGGCAGTTAAAGTGGAATAATAGCACTATAATAGTGTAGTGTGGTAGTCTCCAGTCATTGATCTTAATCACTATGACACATTAGGACAGAGAGCTTATACTTCCATCTGGGATATAAGGATGTAAACGTATTTAACCCTTATATAGGGAGGTGGATAGCTGTAATCTGTTCTGGCATTTAGTCTGAACTTTAAAAGACTGATCCAAGGTGCTACACCTGTTTTGGGGGGGGGGTTTCTATATCTTTTTGGAAGTTCAAACAGGAGCAGATTCAAGCCCCCACTGACATTAGACGAGAGGCACCAAACCACCTAGACAGAGATACAGATAAATATTTCAGCTAAAGATGCAGAAGAATAAAATCTTTACATTTATTTATTTATTTATTTATTTATTTGAGTATTTATACTCGATCCTTCAGATGAAAAGGCTCCCAGGGCAACTTCCAAATAATGAATTTGACCGTTCCCTGTCCTCAGGCTTACAATCTTAGAAAAGACATAATTCACAAGGAAAAGGGGATAGCAGAGGTAGGAGGGAATTTCGGCCAGCAGATGCGGGCTGCTCTTCTCTCCCTCAGAGGCCAGTGCAATGACAGTGGATACATGGAGGGAAGGCCTCTCACTAGCTGCTGGGGTCAATGTGCAATGGAGCTGTGCCTGGCCACTCTTTCGTCCTCCATAGGCCATTGCGATGGCATCCAAAATACAGGAGAAGGGTTTCTCACTAGCTGTTGGGGGCCAAGGCATTATGGAGCTGTGCCTGGATGTTCTTCTCTCTCTCAGTGGTCAGAGCAATGGTATTGGCAGAGGATTTACCTTTCACAGTCCTGATATTGCAGTGAGCCCTTGGAATCTGCTGGGATTTGGTTCCAGGACCCCTCGTGGATACCAAAATCCATGGATG
>CM034701.1:175247030-175259818 GCA_020142125.1 Phrynosoma platyrhinos | reverse complement strand
GCCAACAGTGAAGAATGCTGGGAGTTGCCACCCAGCATTTTGAAGGATGCATGTTGTTCATCCTGATCTAAACCGAAGCTTATATGAGTGATTCCCAAACTTTAGTTGTCCAGGTGTTTTGGACTTCAATTCCCAGAAGCCACAACCACCTTGACCAACATTCAGGAATTTTGGGAGCTGAAGTCCAAAACATCTGGAGGGCCAAAGTTTGGGAATCACTGGTTTAGATTATGGTCAATGTAGCAAGCTTCAGGATTTCTGCTTTTTGGCATCAGAAAAGAAACTAACACTTCTGCTGTTGACACACCCACAGTTTTCTATTATGAACTTGGTGAACTAAATTGTTAGTTGAGACAAATCACCTTGTCCAGCCCTGCTTTGATCCTAGAAAGAGTTAGAACAAAGAGCATTTCCCCGGATTTATAAGTAACAGGAAGCTGATGTAATCAAAAATGAAAATAGGCTTTACTCTCCTACTGTTGTGCCAATAAGGGGAGGAAGAGTAGCCTGTCAATGATTTGAAACTGTGTGTACTTTAATTAAGCTTTGCTAATGCTTGCTGTTTAGTTCTGACAACAAACATCTGGGGTAGATTTCTAGTTACTGAACAAAGGTTTTCTGAGGTTTATACTGAAGCTTGGATTTCTAAACTAAGGGAGTCACTGGATTTGACAGAACCCAAGAATCACTGTAGCTCATGTGGGATTATCTAATCTGTCAGTTTAAATTATTGTTTGAATTACTCCATTGTACTGTACTAAGGGAATGTGCGAATCTCAGAATCAGTGGAACTGGTTAAATTAATGTTTGTATTTTCTTTCAAACTCAATACTAGTGGACTTTCAGAGACTCTGACCTCATTAGCATCACCATCTGCCTGTGACAATATAGGTAGGTATCAGAAATGAAGGGACACAGTGGCTCAGCAGTTAAGACGCTGATTCTGATGATTGCAAGGTTGCCAGTTCGAGACCCAAGCACCACATGATGGAGTGAGCTCCCATCACGAGTCCCAGCTTCTGCCAACCTAGCAGTTTGAAAGCATGTAAAAGTACAAGTTCAGTGCGCCCTTGCTATCTGCGGGGGATCTGTTCCAGAACACCCCCCACAGATAGCAAAAACCGCGGGACCTTAAGTCTTGTTCTTTTCAATAAGTGTGTGCTCCTGCTTGCGCCGCCACATGTGTGCACCCATTGAAAAAGTTGGGGCTTGTCATCACTGGAAGCTCCAACCACGCGGATGACAAGTCCGCGATTGGCGCAGGCATGCTGTAGATAAAGGTACCATTTTGATGGGAAGGTAACTGCATTCCATGTAGTCATGTTGGCCACTTGGCCACGGAATTATTTATGGCAATGCTGGCTCCCTCGGCTTAGTAGCGGAGATAAGCACCGGCCCCTACAGTCAGACACGACAATGTTGTCAAGGGAAAATCTTTACCAGCAACAAAGAACACTAAAAAGAAAAGAACAATTTTCAACTTTGTTGTGGTGTGGTATTTTGTTACTCAAAATATTCAAATTATTGCTCAAAATAAGTATTTAAATGCAGCTGTGGTTATCTGTATACCTTAATTATGAAATATTTATACTATCATACAGAGGTTATATTCTGAGTTTTGCCATTTTAAGCAAGGATGAGACAGGCTAAGTCAGGGGGCTTGACCATGATATGAATAATTTTTTCAGATGTTGGATTTTACCAAATGACCACTGTTGTGATCATGAGAAGGATGTTTGACAGTCCTACCACTGACCTTGGACCCTGAAGCACTGACAAGTGAAGTTCATAACTTTTTTTTTTTTGGACTATAAGCAACACAAGAACGATTTAAAAGAGAGTTCACAGCAAGATACTGTAAATTGTTAAAGATAGGTCCTAAGAGTGGATGACCACTTGGAATTATATACCTGGAGACCTGATGCTTCTAAAGCAGGAGTGGGCATATTTTGGCCTTCCAGGTGTTTTTAAACGTCAAGTCCTTAGTAAACCTAGCCAGTACAGCTGATGTTGAGGAGCACTGGGAGCTGCAGTCCCACAACATCAAGAACAATGCATAAATCCTATCCCATGTTCTCAAGACTTAAAAACATGGTATTTTGGAGATGACTTTCAGCAGGAACTAAAAATTCTAATGACATTTAACTCCACTTCCAGCAATCTTAATGACATCATTTATCCATGCAAAAAATTAAATAAATACACTGGAATCTTATGGTTCCTGCAAGTGTAGTTGGACCTCTGTGTCCACAGATACTGCATCCACAGCGTGATGATTTATTTATTTATTTATTTCTATCCCGCCCCTCTGCAGAAACAATTGTGGTGGCTTACAACAATAAAATACCACAATGCACATCCCAAATCTACCTACCCTTTAAAATAATATTAAACATTGAGAAATTCTAGAACAATATAAAACAGTCAACAATACAACTAAAAATTAATAACAAGCAGGCAGTCCGTTACACATGTGGCAAAGGGTAGAGGGAAGAATAACTCACTCCTGACCGGGAAGACTAGTCAGGAAAGGCCTGCCGGAAGAAATCCGTTTTCACAGCTTTTTTAAAGCTGTTTAAGCTGGTAATTTGATGGATCTCATCCTGCAGGCTGTTCCATAGTTTGGGAGCGGTTATTGAAAAGGCCCTCTGGGATGTAGCAGACAACTTAGTTTTAATGGCTGAAGCAAGTTCCTCCCAGAGGACCTGAGTGCGTGGAGTGGATTGTATGGAAGGAGGCGGTCCCGAAGATAGGTTGGACCCAAGCCATATAGGGCTTTAAAGGTAATACACAACACCTTGTACTGAGCCTGCAAACTGCAGGCAGTGAAGTGATTTTAGGTCAGGAGTTATATGGTCTCTCCCAGATGTACCAGAGACCAGCCTGGCTGCCATGTTCTGTACTAATTGAAGTTTCCAGGCTAAGCACGAGGGTAGTCCCATGTAGAACGCATTACAGAAATCAAGATGGGAGGTTACCAGCGCGTGCACCACAGTTTCAAAATCCCTTACTTCCAGGAAAGGGCGCAGCTGGCGAATCAGCTGAAGCTGATAGCAGGCACTCCTGACCGTCACATTTACCTGATTAGTCATCTGAAGCGATGGATCCAGGAGCACCCCCAGACTGTGAACACAGTCCTTTACGGACAGTGTGACCCCGTCCAGGACTGGAGGTTGTATCCCAATACCTAGTTTCGGGGCTGCTACTTACTGTTAGTACCTCCGTCTTATTTGGATTCAGTCTCAATCTGTTTTTCGCCATCCAGCCCATTGCTGCTCTAAGACAGTCATTGAGAGGAGAGACTCCATTTGAGGTCATGGCTGATGACTGAGACATGGAGAAATATATCGGTGTCATCAGCATACTGATAACACCCGGCCCCATGCCTCTGGATGATCTCTCCCAGCGGCTTCATGTATATATTGAACAACATCGGGGACAGGATGGTGCCTTGAGGAACGCCACAATTAAGCTCCTCCTTAGTGGAGCAACTGTCCCCGAGCAATACCCTCTGGAATCTGCTCGAGAGGAAGGAACGGAACCACTGCAATGCAGTGCCTCCACTTCTTAACTCTCTCAGGTGACCCAAGATGATGATGTGGTCTATTGTGTCAAAAGCCGCTGAGAGGTCTAAGAGCACCAACAGGGTCATACTACCCCTGTCGATGCTCAGACAAAGGTCATCAGCCAAGGCAATCTCCACTCCAAATCCCGTCCTAAAGCCAGTTTGAAATGGGTCTATATAATCGGTTTCCTCCAAGACAGCTTGGAGTTAGAGTGACTGCTCTCTCGATCACTTTGCTTAAGAAAGGTAATAAAGAGACCGGCCTGTAGTTGTTCATATCCAGGGGGTACAGGGAAGGCTTTTTCAGAAGCAGCCTGACCACCGCTTCCTTCAAACAAAGTGGAATATAATCTTCGCTGAAGGATGCATTGATGATGTTCCCTAAGGAGCAGCCTCAGTGCATTCCCCCCCCAGGACCGCCAGCCAAGGCGGGCAATGATGGAGAGGGCAAGACGTCTTCCTCACACTTCCAAGGAGCTTGTCCATGTCATTGGTACTTACAGATTGAAATTGATCCAGTATAATTTCACTAACTTAGTTGCTGGTGACCTCATCAATTGATTCTGTTACAACACTGGCATCAAAATCGGCTCTTATCTGAGAGATTTTATCTGCAAAAGAGTTGTTAAATGTGTCACAGTAGGTCGTTGTAGGGTTAAGTAGTGGGTTCTGCGTAGGTGACACCTGCGTCAGCTCCCCTACCACCTTAAACAGTTCTGCTGGATGGGACTCTGCAGATGCTATACATGTAGAAAGATCTGCGCTGCACGTATTGCGTCTCAATAGGAACAAAGAAAGTTCCTATGACGAGTCTTGTCAGATGAAAGTCAAGTTTTCCGCCAGATGCACTCCAGTCATTGTCCAACCTGCTTCATCTAAGCCCTATTGTATACCATGGCTTTCGGTAGGAAAAAATCCAAAAAGTAAATCTTGATTTTGCCATTTTATAAAAGGGACACCATTTTACTATGCCATTGCATTTAATGGGACTTGAGTATTTTATAAAAGGGAACCAAACCCCAGCGGATACCAAGGGCCCACTGTAATGCCCTTTCCATGTCCACTCTTTCAGGATGAATGATAACCTTCCCTCTGGATTACTGGATTCAATGGTTGCAGTAACTCTTAGCAAAGTTTGACTTTCACCTTTGTTTTGCTGAGCTGTTTGGTTTTGGGCTGGCATAGAAACTTAGGTCCAAGACATTATCTCTTGAACGTTGCATAACTTTCTCTTATAAAGAACTCAAAAATAGGTAATGCAGAGTTTTTGTAAATTTTTGTACCCATGACGTGTCTATGTAAGACTAGTAGTCTAGAGGCCACTATTTGTTGTGTGCATTCAAGGCATTTGTCATTTATTGCGACCTTAAGGTGAATGTGTCACAGAGGTTTCGCAATAAGATTTATTCTGATAGATATTGCCGTTGCCTTCACCTGAGGCCAAGAGGATGTTTCTTGCCCAAGGTCACCCAGTGGATTTCCATGGCCAAGCAGAGATTTGAATCCTGATCTCCAGAGTTATATATAGTCCAATGCGCAAACCATTACACCACATTGGCTCTCAAGACCACTGTGCAAAAAGCAGATTGACAGATGAGGATGAACTTCTAGAAAAAGGGAAAACAAAAAGTAAAGAAAGTTGTTCAATGCTTAAATTCCAACACATAGGCTACATCTACACTGCAGGATTAATACAGTTTGACACATTTTAACTGCCATGGCTCATTACTATGGAATTCTGGGATTTGTAGTTTTGTGAGATACTTAGCTTTCTCTGTGAGACCTCTGGTGCTACGACAAACTACATATCCCAGGATTCCATAGGATGAGCTATGACAGTTAAAGTGGGATCAAATTGCATTAACCTTGGAGTGTGGCAGCAGCCATAGGCTTTTATTGTTGTTCTTGTATGCTCTTCATTTGCATGAAGTAAAGCAGGTTATGGAATTAACTCCTGTAGTAATTTCCAAATAGATCTCCACCAATATTTTAATGGGGTAGAAACAGACTTCATTCTCACCAGCAGCTGCTCCCAAAAATCTATGGAGAACCCCAACACTCCAGAGCAAGTCACCTCCCTTCTATTTGCCACCGAATTCTCTCCACTTAATTCAACACCTATTAACACAGTAGCAGGAAACTTCTAGCTTCCGAATTATTGGACATCACCTCCCATTGGCATTAGCCAGTATAGTGAATTGTGAGAGTCTATGGGAGGTATAATCCAGTAACATTTGAAGGGACATGGTTGCCTACTTCTGGAAATATATTGTTAAATAAATGTTGTTATTAAATAAAAAAATAAGTGTTTGTGTTGTTTGTGTTATTTTTGTCTGGGTCTTTGAAGGTATAAAGTGTAAAGATACACAACTGAACACTAAAGTTAGAATTGTCCAATCTATTGTATTCCCCATCACCATGTATATGTGAGAGCTGGATGGTGAAGAAAGCCAATAGGAAGACATATTAACTCATTTGAGATGTGGTGCTGGAGAATAGTGCTTAGGATACTGTGGATGGCCAAAAAGGCAAACAAATGGGTTCTAGAACAAATCAAGCCTGAACTCTCCATGGAACCCAAGATGATAAAACAGGCTGTCATACTATGGCCACATCATGAGAAGGCATGACTCATTAGAAAAAAAATGCAGGAGAAAGTGGAAGGCAGCAGAAAGAGAGGAGGACCGCACACCAAGACTAAGGGAGGTCATGGGCATGAGTCTGCAAAACATAAGCAGAACTAGGCAGTCTTGGAGATGTCTCATTGACAGGGTTGCCATCAGGACCACCTTGAGGGCAGTTAACAACAGCTTTGAAGAAGAGCCTATCACTGGCATTTTTGCAATTTTATGGGGCGGCTGAATGAACAAAGCAATATTTTCTTGCCTTTCAGTGTTGGTTTTGCCTGTACAATACATCTTTAAAGTGACAGTACATTAATCTTCAGGAAGGTGCCCATTTATAAAAGTGACCCTAAGTGCTGATGAATAGGAGGGGATAGGCTCAGAAAGATAAGCATGTAGGCCTGAATTCTGTTACTATCCTAACTACAGTAGACCCACTGAATTGGTGGGATTTAGCTATGTGTTGATTGATCATTCAGCATTTCATTGACTGGGTCTACTCAGATCACCATTCTAGAACTAGCCAGATTCCAGCCATTGTATTTAATAAAATAAATGTAAGATCATAAGGTAAAAAGATCAGAGTTTATTTTTTTTCCTATTTTTGTATATTGTTAATTCTTATTGAAAATAAACTGAAATAAGAATGATTATTAATGTGAAATGTTAGCAATTCATTATGGGAAGAAGATCATTTCTTTGATAACTTTAGTATCTTTGTTTTCCATTACATTCTTCCAGGCACCTTAGTATTTGAGTTGCAGCAGCTACATCTTTTCAGGACTTTGCATACTAGTAAATACAATATTGGTTTGTTAGGAGGCTCTGGTATTGTAGCTGAACATTTGATCTACTCTTACTTGCCTTACTAATGCATTTGTCTGAATTACAACTTTCCCTATGCTGTATTATAAATTTTGAATTTTCCAAGTGAATAATTTGGTTATTTTATCTCAAACTTTAACTTGTAGAGCAGTTTTAGGTAAGGAAAAGTGTAAAGTGATTAAGGGCCTTTGCAGACTGCCAGAAATAGTGCAAATTGAGTCCACTTTAAGGGTTAGGGTTAGTGCTAGGGAATCATGGGAATTGGTTTTTTTTCTGAGACATTGCGCCTTCTCTGTCAGAGAGCACTGGTGCCACAATATAATACAGTTCCCATGATTCCCTAACCCAAGGGTAGGCAACCTTTTTGAGACGGGGTCCGAGTTGCTGTCCCTTAGACAATTGGGGGGGCCGAAGCACCAAAAATAAATAAATTAATTAAAATTAAAATTAAAAAAAATTAAAAAATATGCATGCACAGTCTCTCAGCCCCAGAAAAGCCATGGCAAAACCTTTGTGGAGATTTTGCCAAGAAAACCCCAAGAACAAGTAATAACAACAACAATATCGTGGTGGGCAGCGGCAGGGGGCAGCGGCGGCAGGACTGGCCAGGGGCCGGTTCAAAGGCCTCAGGGGCCGCATCCAGCCCTGGACCTTAGTTTGCCTACCCCTGCCCTAACCCTTAAAGTGGACTCAATTTGCACTATTTCTAGCAGTCTGCAAAGGCCCTAAAACATGTCAAAGTAATGTCCATCTGATGCTCTGTGATCCACTTCAGAGCAACATTCCACAGTGCTCCAGGGATATGTGGAAAGGTGCTGTGTTGTGTCTTTGCTGTTTGAGTAGCTTCTGTAATTTCCAAGCTGAAAAAATAACATCCTAGATGAACACTAGATTCATGGTAATAATCCTTTTCATAATCTCCAAGACAAATCACTGCTTCTAACAATAAACAAGTGTATAAACCAGTTAGGAAGTAAATTGCTTTTAAAACTGTGAAAATGAATTTAAATGTCAGAAATTCAAAAGTTACTATATCTTGACTAAGGAGCAATTAATGTAACTGAGCACAGTGTAGCACAGAATATAATGTGATGCAATGTGCTGAGTGTGGTGACATCCATTGAAAGCAATTGCCTTTTGTGCATTTCACTGTGTGTTGTATTGAAGTCAAAGCTTTTGGTATATTGTAGATGCATGAATAAATGTATTCACTTGCATTCCACATGTAAACTAACATAAGTGTCTCACTTTTGTTTTTTGCTTGTTTTTATTTAGACTGGAGATTTGGCCACTGTACAGTTAGCGGGAACTCCAAATAGATGGGAGGTGTTGTCTGCTACACCCACAACTATCAAAGATGAAGCTGGCAATATAGTGCAGATCCCAGGAGCAGCCACAGTAACTTCAAGTGGGCAATATGTTCTTCCCCTTCAGAGTTTGCAGAATCAACAGATATTTTCTGTTGCACCTGGATCAGATTCATCAAATGGTACTGTATCCAGCGTCCAATATCAAGTCATACCCCAGATTCAGACAGCAGATGGTCAGCAAGTTCAGCTTGGTTTTGCAACATCCTCTGACAATGGTGGAATAAATCAAGAAACTGGCCAGATTCAAATCATTCCTGGCTCCAGTCAAACCATTATTGCCTCTGGAACATCTAGTAATATTCAGAATATTTTATCCCAGTCTGGCCAAGTCCAAGGGGTGACAATTGGTGGTTCATCTTTTCCTGGACAAGCACAGGTAGTTGCTAATGTTCCTCTTGGACTACCAGGAAACATTGCTTTCGTTCCCATCAATAGTGTTGATCTAGATTCTCTGGGACTCAGTGGTTCTCAAACCATGACTGCAGGCATTAATGCTGATGGACACTTGATAAGTACTGCACAGGCAATGGATAATTCAGAAGCTTCTGATAGGACTGCTGAACAGGTTTCTCCTGAAATGACAGAAGCCACTGCTGATACAGACTTATTTGTGCCAACATCCTCTTCATCACAACTGCCCGTTACCATAGATAGTACTAGTATATTGGAACAAAATGCAAATAGCTTGCCTACTACAACTGGGCAAGTACACAGTTCTGATCTTCAGGGAAATTACATCCAAACGGTCTCAGATGAGACACAGGCGCAGAATATTCAGGTCTCCACAGCACAGCCTATTGTACAGCATATACAGCTTCAAGAGTCTCAGCAAACTACCAGTCAAGCCCAAATTGTGCAAGGTATTACACAACAGACAATCCATGGTGTGCAAGCTAGCCAAGGTATATCGCAGCAGGCTTTGCAGAATCTTCAGCTTCAGTTGAATCCTGGAACCTTTTTAATCCAGGCACAAACAGTGACCCCATCCGGGCAGATAACATGGCAGACATTTCAAGTACAGGGAGTTCAGAACTTGCAGAACTTACAGCTGCAGAATGCCCCTGGCCAACAGATAACATTGACACCTGTGCAGACACTCACTCTTGGTCAAGTTGCTGCGAGTGGGGCCTTGACGTCAACCCCTGTTAGTCTAAGTACTGCCCAGTTGCCAAATCTACAAACAGTTACAATAAATTCCATAGACTCTGGTGGCATTCAGCTGCACCAAGGAGAAAATGTGGACAGTCCAGCAGGTATTTATATTATTATAATTGTTAAAACTGGTGTCTCGTGCTTTGAATACTGATAAAAGTTAATAATGCTTTCTTTACTAAAACTTATAAGACTTTATGTTCCCATTTATGGAGGGCTCATTTTCTTCCATATAAAGTTGTATTACTTTTTTTCCTCTACTGCTCAGATAAAAAGGACAAATATGCCATTGAAATGAAGGATATTTATTTTGTAAGTAGGTTTAAGCAGCCTGTTTAGAGGAAGCCTATATTTATCAATTTTAGGATCTCTCCCATATATCGGGTGCTATGTTGACTTCTGGAGTTGTTTTATTTTCACTTTTAACAGCAATTAATGTAGAAGGGTAACATGGAAATCAAGATGCCAACATCATTTTGTAAAAGTACAAGAGCACCTATAATATGATATTTTAGAGATGTTAATCATGCAATAAGGACAGCCAAAGCAATAAAGGGAGTGGAACAACACTCCTGAGGGGAGAAGTTACTTTGGTACAGTTGAGTTTAGAAAAATGTGGGTGGGAACGATGATAAAGGTTATAAAATTATATGAAATTATGTATGATATGGAGAGTGAATAGAGAGGATTTTTTGCCTCCCGCACCATATTAGAGTCCACTGTTATCTAGTGAAACTGAATGATGAGAAAGTCAGGAAAGAAAAAAAGGATTTTACACAATACAAAGGAATAGAATTCACTTCCTTAAGATGAGGTGGCAGCCAACATCTTTGCTTTGATTGCTTTGAAAGATGGTTAGTCAACTTCATTGATAAATCCATTAGTGGCAGCTTTTCATGGTGGCCATATATATCTCAAGATCACTGAGTCCCAGTCATTTTGAAAGTATGAATAAAAGTAGGAGATTGACACCGCCCTTATGTGGGTTTTCCATAGGGACCTTTTTGGTCCCTATGGGAAATAGGATAGTGGACTAAATAGGCCCTTAGTCTCATCCAGCAGGAGACTACTTTATTACTGTTTATTTAAATAATCCATGTATACATTACTTTTTGGCTCCTGAAGAAATTATAGAAATATCTGATGTAATTATTGTATTTCTAAAAAGAATGAAGCATCACAGCTTTCTAAAGAGTGCTTGAGTCTTATAGCCTGATGTCTGATGGACTGCAGAAAAGTGTTGGTGGCATAGTTCATTCAAACTTAGACTTGTTACCAAGTGTTGCAGAATGCTGATGCCAAATTGTACATAATAACCTATATATAAAAGTTACAACGTAAGTCTGAACTACCGTAATTTCAGTTGTCTAATACAGGACCACAACAGGCACCTTAACAGACACTACCATACATTTCCAGAGATTGTTTCAGGAATGTCTAGATGCACAAAGATTATTGATCAAAATAGACATTTATACATTTTACATCATTCCTCCTCCATCTGGTACCTCTGTATTTTTTGAGCTATCATTCCATCAATGTCAGGCAACATGGAACATCTTAGGAATGACAAGTGTTGTCTAAAACAGTCATTGTTAAGATCTCATGTAGTTTTCCCCACAATATATCAGGAACTAGTACAGTATTTCTGGGAATGAAACATCTGAATGGGCACTGGGTTGAGGTAACATAGCTTGCCTCATAGTTAAAGTAGGCATTATCTTATTCCTGGACAGATTTTAATTCAGATTTCTTGCACCCTATGGCTTCTAAAAAGTAATTGACAGAGATAACAAGAAGTAGGTGCTTACTCTGCTGAGGATACTGGGTTGTTCTACCTAATTTTGGTAACCTTTCCCTGTGAAATAGATGGGAATCCAGTTCCCAGAATACTTTTGTGATATGGGGTTATCAATTTGTTTTCTTGAGAGCCAGTGTGGTGTAGTGATTTGAGTGTTGGACTAGGCCCCTGGGAGACCTTGGGGAAATCATATTCTCTCAGCCTCAGAGGAAGATAAATTCTGCGAAGAAAACTCTGTGATAGGTAAGCCTTAAGGTGTCTATAAAAAATGACTTAAAGGCACAGAACAAAATAGGTGCATTAGGCACTAATAGAAATTGCCTCCCCCCATGGGTTTGACCCTTTGGATTCATATTTAGAAGTGGATTGTGACTTAATCTTTAAAGTAAAGGAAGTAAGGATCCTACTGCAACAAATTACAGCATTTTATCTCATTTAACTGAATTTCAGATCTGAGTTTCTAAGAAGAAATGTGTTACTGTACTATTATCAGTTGTAATAATTTGCCTATATATTTAACTGTAAAGGGCCTGGCTGTATGCTAAACATGGAATGAGATCCAGTTGTTTCCATGTGTTGACAGAACACTATTTGTTAATGGGGAACAAACAAGATGAGCTTGAAGTCTTAGTGCAGGAACGTAAATATGATTTTATAGATATAATGAAGATCTGTTGGGATGAGTCCTGTGACTGAAATATTGAAATGGAAGGATATGACCTACTCAAAAAGAAAAGCTGTGGCAGAAAAGGAGGGGGTGAATGTCAAAGTCACATTCACTTGTACAGAAGTCATTGAGAGTGATCAGAGTGGACCAGTTGAGAGCATATGTGTAAAAATAGAGGAATAAATAAATGCAACATTGTAGTAGGAGTTCAAACTATTAAACCAAGAAGAGGTGGTGGATGTTGTTTTACACAAACAAATCTCAGAAATCTCAAACATGCAAGAATTAGTAGTTATGGGGAACTTCAGTTACCCCAATGTCTGCTGGGAGGCTAACTGCTAAGCAAAGGCTGTCCAACAAATTCCTGACGTGCCTCACAGATAATTTCCTATTTTAAAAGGTACAGGAAGCAAGGGGACCAGCAACCCCAGACTTGATCCTAATTAATAGGGAGTCAGACATGGACTTTGGAGCTGATTTTAACAAGTTCAGGGAATTACTGTGTAGAATGCAATGGCTAGACCTACTAAAGCAAAAAGACACCCAGCAAGGGTGAAGAATGAGCTGGAAAAAAGTCGCATCCCACAATCACATGCAATCCAGTGGAAGAAAAAAGTGGGAAACATCTTAGCCAGTGTGTGTATAGCAAACTCAAGTAGGAAGTGAAATTTTTGTTGTTGTTTACTGCCCTCGAGTCGATCTCGACTCATGGCGACCCTATAGATGAAACATCTCAAAGATCCTTTGTCCTCCACTGCTCTGCTTAATTCCTGCAACCCCTTAA
>CM034701.1:175230937-175246930 GCA_020142125.1 Phrynosoma platyrhinos | reverse complement strand
TATATAGAAGGAATGACAAATCAAGAAAGAGTACAGATGTAGAGCTTAAGCCTGCAGGAATCATGTCAGGGATGATGGGAGTTGTAGCTCTTCACCTCTGGCTCTAACTCACCACCTTGTTATGCAGCAGAGCTGACCAGTTTTGATCAGTGGTTGATGCTTCTTTCCCAAGCAGCAGAGTTTCAGAGATAGGCTGAAGACCCTGACAAACTCTCCAAGCCTCTCACTCTTCTTCCTGAGATGTCTCCAAACTTCTCCAGGATTCAGCTGGCTCTTGTATCTTCCCTCAAGACACCAGACAACTCAGTAGTCTTATATAAAAGATCTACTTTATTCCACTATATATAAATAAATACTATATGCCCTATAAATCACAATCTCTACTCTAACAATATCTCCCAGCTACTCCACAATGTACATTAGCAAGCATTGCAATTTATAGCCATTGTTAGACACCACCCACCAGTCAGTTTCCACCCAGTGGGTGTGTACATACATCTTGATTGGTCCACATAGATCATCCCATACCTAAGACCAACCCAAGTGTTTCATCACTTTACCTTGACCACTTAATGAGTCTCAGGTGTTTGCAATCTATCACAGGTGTTCTCAATATACCTTCTATAACTTTGTCCTTGGCTCTCAAGGCTTCTTAATTATATTATCTTTTTCACCTGTGCATCTTCATGATTGCTCCTGCTTAGTCACTTTGACATTCACATACATATTTTTATTTCTATTACTGTATGTCCCATGTTGCTTTTTCCTTGACAAATAATAATAGGAAAGCTAAAGCTCAGAATGAGCTGAGACTGGATAGACAAGCAAGGAATCTGAATTGTAAATCAAAATTTGTGGGGAGTTGGTGACCAAGCTAGCTTAAATGAGCGCAAAACTGCAGAACCAGAAGAACTGCTTATCCCAAAGTACTGGGAAGGGTGGTTAACTCATTGGAAGAGAGGAACAGAATTCAAAAGGACCTGGCTAAATTAGAAAATTGGCAGAAGTTAATAAAATGAAATTCAGTCTAGACAAATGCAATACAGTCACCCCTCTGTTTTCATGGGGTATCCATTCTGGACCCCCCTACCCCCCGCGCAAAAACGAAAAACTGCAGATATTCAAGCCCCATTGGTTTGAAGCCATTTTATTCCTCCTTGCTTGCTGGTGCACAAAGGACAGACCGCGGATTCGAAGTCCACGAACAGGGAGGGACGACTGTACAGACAAATGCAGTTAGACACAAAAACCAAATGCACAAGTATAAGAAGGTATGCATAGCTCAGCAGTACTACATGCGGCAATGACTTTGGAATTATTGTTGAACCTAAGTGGAACATGAACCAGCAATGTGATGCTGTGGCAAAGAAGGCAAATACTATTTTGGTCTGCATTAATAGAAGCATAATTTCCAATCAAGGGAAGTAATAAACTACTATATTCTGCTACAGTCAGGCATCATCTGAAATACTGCTTTCAGTTCTGGGAGCCTCATTTTAAGAAAGATAGAGACAAGTTGGAGGAGGTTCAGATAAGGGCAACGAGGATAGCAGGGATGGAGAACAAAACATGAGAGATTGAAGGAGCTCACTATATTCATCTTGGTGAAGAGAAGACAGGAGTGACATGATTACACTCTAAATACCTCAAGGGCTGTCACAGAGACGAGGGGACAGGCCTATTCTCTGCTGCCCCAGAGGGTAGTAGCAGGTCTAGTAGTTTGAAGTTACAGGAGAGTAATTTTGATTGAACATTAGAAGGACAGTAAAAACAGTTCAGCAATGGAACCGATTGCTTAGAGAAGTGGCAGGGTCTCCTTCTGTGAACATATTCAAAAAGAGGCTTGACAGCTACCTGCTGGAGATGTGCTAGCTGGAAATATTGCACTGAGCAGGGGTTGGACTAGGACTCTTTTCCTCTCTTCTACAACTCTTGTGCCCCTCCAGATCTGCTGTGGAGTGTTGTGACCCTCAGAGCAGATTTGGAGGGTCCATGGGAGCTTCTTGGGTGAAGAAGAAGACAGGAAAATTCTATTGCATGGTCAGATGCTCATGCAGCAGTGGATATAGATATGGCTTCTATCCTGCATATTAGTGATAAACAGGTATTTTGGGTTTCTATGTGAATACCAAAGTTCTGGGACATGTGTGGCATTCCACCTGCTGTTGCATTGTGACTCCCATCAGGCAGCATAGTAATGGTGAGAGATTATGGGAGCTGCAGTCCAACAGCACCTAAAGAAGAAGTTGCCATCTGCCCTTAATCTAGAAGGAGTTGAGTTGTTTCAGATGCTAGAAGGCAGAAAGCAGAGTACCATTTGGAGTGGTAGCAGGCGACAGTTACAATCTTTTACACTTCAGATTTTAAAGAGAAGTAGGTTGAAATGGAAAAGATACATGGTAGAGGTCCCTTTTAAAAATGCAGACAGTGGGTATGGAAGATAAAAATGTGGTCCAAGGAGTGAAGGATGTACAGTGTTGCTAGGCCCAAAGCCTGTAGGGGTTGCAGTGGGATGGAATCTTTTGACAGGTTTAAATTGTCATATCACAGTGAATAACAAAATGCATAATCAAATGGTTCTAGGCCTAGACCTAGAGATTGAAAAATAGATGCTAGGCTTATCAGAAAAGCAAACTGTAAATCAAATAGGTGAATCAATGTGTACAGACTGTCAAGAGGAAGATGCAAATATGGCTGTTTTGTCTGAGATTTTCCTTGACCTCAGGTCCAATCTGTAGAATAATACACAAACAACCCAGTGCACCAGAATAAATAATATGTACAGATAGAAAGTTTATAACATTAGAAAAAGAGCTATGCTCCTCTCGCAGCCCTTGTGGCACCTGAGAAACTGCTCTCAAACATTCAGCAAAGTCCTACATCACAAACAGCTGCAGTCTGAAGATTAGGGGTAGAAGCTTTGGAGTGTGTATAGCATTGCTTTGTAACTTCTGGGTCCCAGCTGTGTGTACATACTAATTCTACACTTTTCAGCATTCTGTTAAAAACATTTGACAGTGGGGGACAGGGTACGGGGGATGCATTTTTCCTGTTTTAATAGTTTTTGTGCAACGAGGAAGCTGCAGGTACATTTTTTTTAGCTAATTGCTATAGCTCAAATCTCATTTTGTCTCTTAAGCATAAAGGATATTTTGGTAAAATATGCAGAAAGGGACTTTTCGGCTTTCATGAGAAGCTTTTTGCTTTTTGGATTTTTCACACTTCTGGGAGGTGTACTCGCAGACGGCTCTGAAGCAGCCAAATTGTTTCTAACCTAAGACGCTCTTTATATCTGGTAATTAATAGCACACACAATTTCAGACTTCAAAATTTGCTGCTGCTTCTGCTGCTGTAGTAATAATGATGATAATGGTGACTATTGGTTGTAGTCATTTCTCAGAATTTCCCCAAACAATTTCAGACCAGGGTGAGGTTAGCAAAGTGCTTTGCGGTTTGAATCATGCATATCTTTTTATGCAGGAGAGAAATCATGTTTAATATCTCATTGTTTTCTTTGATTGGGATACCTAGGTCTTCATACATGGCTGTTTTTCATGGTGCCAGAGCAGCATGCAGTGTGTTGTGAGTGGCTCTGGCTAGAAGATAAAGTTATTCTGGATGTGTATGGGCCTTGTAAAAGCTCGATCATTTGTGGTATTCTATGAACTGCATATTTTAACAGCAGATAGGGATAGAGGGGTTCTTCTATTGCCACATCTAAGCCTGCAATATTATACACATTTTCCTTGGTGTGTGCCCTACTGAACACCCTGAGAAAACATGGGTAAAATTGTTCTGTAAAAAACAGCCAAAATATCTGATTATAATCACATGCTATGCACATCAATCAGAGTTGATATTTGAAACAAGTGAGACTTAATCATGCAGAGTAGTTCCAGTCAAACAAGATTACGTATGTATATAGTTTTGGCTTGTTTTGGCTTTATAGTTCAAGAATCCTCTTATAATCATCCTGGGGAGCTTAAAATATGATCCAGAAGGGAGGACACTGCTGTTTTATGTTGTGTGGCGCCTCTTTTTAAAACAGGATGGTACTTGTATCTCCACTATATTTGCAATATGAAATCATATTTAATCTGAAGATGGGTCTTTGGAATAACCCAACGTTAAAAATCTTTTGTAAAATGGTTTGGAAAAGAAATATTTAGACAAATGGCATTACAGTTGCCCCCTCCGTTTTTGCTGATTTCAAGTCCATGTCCCTCGCCCATTCACTGGTGGCAAATGGAGGGGGATAAAATGGGGCACACGCCCCCATTCAAGCCTAGGAGCTTGAATAGTTATGGTTTTCCGTTTTTGTGGGGGAGTCCGGAATGGATCCCCTGCAAAAACAGAGGGGCGACTATTTCCACACAAATAAGAGAGTTTTGACCCCAAATGCTGAGCAGAATATAATAGCTTACTTAAGAAAACATATATGGCAGTTACATTGTCTTTTTCCTATCTTCAGTTATTCCTTCTATATTTCTTGCATTTGATTCTGTATATTTGTAATAATGCTGTCTTCTTGGAATTCCACTTGTTAGTGTGTGTCTTTAAATAGCTTCTCAAACTTTAAACATTTTAAGAGGAAACTAGTATGTAGTACTTTGTTTCCCTCAAGTCTAAAATGCATTTTAGGATTTAGAATTTCAGAGATTGGATCTCCATTGCACATTTATATCAGTTTGATGCCACTTTAATTGTCATGGTTTTACCCTGTGGAATCCTGAAATTTACAGTTGGTTCAAGTGGTTAAGATGCTGAATCTGTTGACTGCAAGATCGGCAGGTTGGCAGTTTGATACCTGGGCGCTGCATGATGGGGTGAGCTCCTGTCACTAGTCCTAGCTTCTGCCAAACTAGCAGTTTGAAAGCATGCAAATGCAAGTAGATAAATAGGTACCACTTTGGTGGGAAGGTAAACAGCGTTCTGTGCAATCATGCTTTCCACAGGATCAGAGTAGTCACTGACAAGACTCATTCTTTGGCTTAGTAACAGAGATGAGCATTGCCCCCTACAGTTGGACATGGGGAATACCTTTATCTTTAAAGTGCTTAGATTATCTATTTTCTGCTAGTAGTATGGTGTTGGCTGCATATCTTAAATCATTGATTTTTCCTTCCTCCAGTTTTCATGCCTCCTTCCTCTGAGTCTAATCTTGCTTTACATATGATATGTTCAGTATACAAGTTAAACACAGGGTGATAAAATGCAGCCTTGCCTGACCCCCTTGCCAATTGGAAACCATTCTGTTTCTCCATAGTCTGTCTTGATGATACCCTCTTGTCCTGAGTACGAGTTATGCATCAAGACAATCAAATGCTGTGCCACACCCATTTCTTTAAAAGTCATCCATAGTTTTGCACAATCTACACAATCAAAGGCTTTGCTGCAATCTATAAAAGGAGGATTTTCTTTGGAATTGTTTGTGTGTTTTCCTTTATCTAAAGCAGGGGTAGGCAACCTTTTTGAGCCAGGG
The DNA here is from genome assembly GCA_020142125.1 of Phrynosoma platyrhinos. Lineage (NCBI taxonomy): Eukaryota > Metazoa > Chordata > Lepidosauria > Squamata > Phrynosomatidae > Phrynosoma > Phrynosoma platyrhinos. The sequence continues at coordinate 175,241,448 of CM034701.1, read as the reverse complement.
GCCGGGTTGCTGTCCCTCAGACAATTGGGGGGCCGAAGCACCAAAAATAAATAAATAAATAAATAAATAAATAAATAAAAATGTATTTTTTTAAAAAAATTAAAAATATGCATGCACACACTCTCAGCCCTAGAAAAGCCATGGCAAACCCCTGTGGAGATTTTGCCAAGAAAATCCCAAGAACAAGTAATAACAACAATAATCAATATCATCATGGAGGTTGGCGGTGGCAGCCGCGGCAGCGGCGGCAGGACTGGCTTGGGGCCGCTCCAAAGGCCTCGGGGGGCCGCATCCGGCCCCCCCGGACCTTAGGTTGCCTACCCCTGATCTAAAGTATGTTTGCAGTATGATCCCTACTGTCTTTTCTTTCCTGAACCCAGCTTGGACATCTGGCATTTGTTATTTCATATAAAATAAAAATCTTTGTTGTCAGATTTTGAGCATCACTTTGCTTGCATGGGAAATGAATGCAGTGGTCCTGTGGTTACTATAATTGCTGGTGTCACCTTTCTTGGGGATTGGACTGTATATTGAGCACTTCTAATGTGTGGGCCATTGTTTTGTTTTCCATATTTGTTGACAGATTTTAGATAGAACTAGAGTAGATTCTTTCACTCTAGACTGAAGTAGGTCAATTAGTATGCCATCTGTTCCTAATTATTTCTTTCTCCCAAGTGCTCTCCATGCAGCTTCTACTTAATTTTCAAAAATTGGAAGCTTGTCTTCATATGGTTCTTCCTGAAATGAATCTGTCATCCATTCATCTCTTTTATATAGTTCTATGTTTTGTTTACATCATCTTTTTGTTTCTACTTGGTCATGTAGTGTGTTCTCCTGCTGGTCATGGACCATCTCCACTCTTGGTTTAAATATTCCTTTGGTTTTTCAGATTTTGTGGAGGAGGCCTCTTTTTTGTTGACAACTTTTATTTCTTTGTGTTGATTAGTATAGCAGTTCTTCTTGTCCCTGCACAAATAATTGAACAGTTGCATTCAATGTTCTTCTTGTTTATTCTTGCCTGCTTGGAAAGTTTCATCTGTCATCCATTCAGATTTCTTTTTGGCTGCAGATAGTCTCTTTTTGCATTTCTGCCTGACATTGTACCTGGCTTCAGTCCAAAGTTGTTCTAGCTCCCGATCAGTTAGGCTTAATAGTGTAAATCTGTTTTTCATATTATCTTTAAATTCTACTGGGATGTTCTTCAGGCTGTTTTTTGGCATGGTGGTTGTGTGTGCACTTTGCTCTAAATGTTGATATTGGTACTTCATGGTCTGTGCCACAATCTGCTTTTGGTCTTGGTTTTGCAGAGATAATGGAGCTTCTCCTTCCAGTTATGTAATCTGTTTGATTTCTGTATTGGCTATCAGGTGATGTCTGTGTATACGGTTGCTTTTTGGGTTGCTAGAAGAATGTGTTTGTGATGAACAAACTGTTGGCCTTGCAAAATTCAGTTAATCTTCTACTTCAATTATTGATCCTAGATCAAATTTTCCTACAGTCTTTGATTCTGCTCTGTTTCCTGTTTTTGCATTCCAATTGCCTATGATTAACAAGATGTCTGTTCTGGTGTGTGGTCAGTATCCTCCTGGGTTGCTGCATACAATCTTTTAGTTTCTTCTTCTTGCTCTGTAGTTGGAGCACAGACTTGGATTATGATTATATTGATGGGTTTTCCCTAAGTCTTATTGAGGTGATTTGGTCCAGCATTGCATTATATCCTTTGACTGCTTTTGATTGTCCTCAGTATAAATGCCACCCCATTTCTGCCTAGATTTTCATTTCCTGAGTCAAGTTATCTGACTCAAAATATCCCATTCCTGACCACTTTAGCTCAGTCATCCCAAGTATTGCAATGTTTATATATTCATGTTTCTTTATGTCTAGCTTCCCCTGATTCATGTTTCTCACATTACATGTTCCTATGACAGATATTGTGCTGCATCAGACTTTCCTTTCACCTCTGATCCTGAATGCCCTTTCGTCTTCAGTCCCACTGCATCACTAGCCACAGCACTATTTGTAGTTGTCCTCTGCTCTACTTCAGTAGTTTATTGAGTACCATCCAACCTGGGAGTCTCATCTTCTGGCACTATGACTTGTTTCATTTTGGGTTGTCTCATCATAGGGTTTTCTTGGCAAAATATCTTCAAAAGGAGGTTTTCTCTGTGCAGTGCTAACAAGTGTTAACTGTAGCGCCACTGCCATTGTCTCTGAAAGATCATCCGCCACCACAGAAAGGTAGTGCCAAGGTGGGTTTGTATTGTTAGATGGTATCACACAGTTCAGATAGTGACAGTTTAACTTCAGTTGTGTTCACTTCTCATAGTAATTGCAAAAAGGAACTTAAAAAAAATTAAGGCTAACTTTTTAGCCTGTTTGAATTATTCCACTGGTTTCAGTTAAAGAGATTTTCATATTTCAGTGAGAAGATTATTTAAACTACTATTATTATTACTGGAAGGTTTACTTAGTTGTAATCTGAGAGCTAGTGTGATACAGTGGTTTGAGCGCTGGATTACAACTGGAGATCAGACTTTGAATCCTCTCTCAGCCATGGAAACCTACTAGGTCACCTTGGGCAAGTCATCCTCTCTCAGCTTGAGAGGAAGGCAAAAGCAAATCCCCTCTGAACAAATCTTGTCTAGAAAATTCTGTGGTAGGTTTGTCTTAGGGTAGCCATAAATAAGAAACACCTTGAATGCACAAAACAATAACAAAACCTGTTATGACCCACATCCAATTGCTAGTCACAGCTAGAGCACACCCATGGAATCAGTGGGGTTTACATAACTGTTGACTTCAGTAGTTGATTCAGTTCATTAGTTGATTCAATGGGTTTGCATTTGTTGGAATGAGTACTTGAATTTAAGTCAAAGTTTCTTTCCATTGTGTTATTTAGCATGCATTTTAAGAATCATTTTCTAGCAAGAAATAAGTTGCTTTTCTTTGTAATAGTTTCGATACTTAAAAAACACGTGCATTGAATCACAAGTGGATTTGAAACCTGTGGCTAGACATATACTCTAATTACAGAACCGCCAGTAGGGATATATCCATAACATAAATAGGCAATAAAACCTATGAACTTGGCTTTTCAACTGGCACACTGTGGTGTACAAGACATGCTAAAGGGGTAAGATCATTATGGCCTGCTTCTGTCAGTTTAATGGGCTGGATACTGATCTTTGTTACTTGTCCTTAGATATTAGGATTAAAGAAGAAGAGCCCGATCCAGAAGAATGGCAGCTTGGGGGTGATTCTACACTGAATACCAATGATTTGACACATTTGAGAGTGCAGGTGGTAGACGAGGAAGGGGACCAGCCACATCAAGAAGGGAAACGATTGCGAAGAGTCGCTTGCACCTGTCCTAATTGTAAAGAAGGCGGTGGAAGGTACGTGCTTCTTGACTTCCTGTGTAGTAAACGTCCTTAAAATAAATGAGGCAAAAGTGAGAGAGAGCTCATTAATTTCCGCACCTGTAGCTGCGGGGAATCTGAACTTCTGGTACTTGCAGTGCAAATGGCCAGGTGACTGACAGAGGGATGTGGCCTGTATTGTGATTCTTTCCTTCAGCAGTGACAGCTCCTGCTGCTCCTGAACCAGTTAATGCCATTGATCCCTATAAATGCATATGGAGTTATTTAGGCATTATCTCTTTACAGTTCAGCAAAATAGATGACAGACTTAGAAATGCTGAGTAACTTTTGTTTTCATGTATATTTTAACAGGGGCACCAACATAGGGAAAAAGAAGCAGCATATCTGTCACATCCCAGGATGTGGGAAAGTATATGGAAAGACATCACACCTGAGGGCTCATCTCCGCTGGCACTCTGGGGAGCGTCCATTTATCTGTACTTGGACGTTCTGTGGCAAAAGATTTACCCGCAGTGATGAGCTGCAGCGGCACAGGAGAACACATACAGGTTATTAACATATTTTTTCTATGTTATTTTTTGAAATGAGGGTAGTAGAATGCCTCTGTGTGTGAGAGAGAAAGAGTAAAGGATCAGTCAGTCTTAAGATATGGCTGTTGTTGCTGAGTTCTAAATGTTTGCAAAACGTTTGCCTGTAGCTATTTTCTTTGGGGTGGGGGAGCAACGTAGTTTTATTTGGGTGCCTACTTAGTAAGCTCTTCTGTACAAAGATCAATTTGTTTCAGTTACGTTACATTGTGTGACAATGTTTTATGAGTGTCCATGTGAAAGAAACGCTTACTTTATATTTTCCGCAGGTGAAAAGAAGTTTGTCTGTCCAGAATGTTCAAAGCGCTTCATGAGAAGTGACCACCTTGCCAAACATATTAAAACGCATCAAAATAAAAAGGCTATTCATGCTAGCAGTACAGTGCTGGCATCTGTAGAAACAACACCAGAGGATGCTTTGATTACTGCGGGTGGAACAACACTTATCCTTGCTAATATTCAACAAGGTTCTGTTTCAGGGATAGGAACTGTAAATACTTCTGGCACCAGCAATCAAGATATTCTTACCAACGCAGAAATACCTTTACAGCTTGTTACCGTTTCTGGAAATGAGACAATGGAATAAATATACACAAGATACCTATTAATTGTGGTTATTTTTATACAGTAGTGAGAAGAATATTGTTCCTAAGTTCTTAGATATCTTTTTATTGATGTGCAAAAATTTTTGGATTGACAGTAACTTGGTTATACATGACACTGAAATGCCTTACTTTGTATGATATTCCATAGTATATTAAAATGGTAAAATTGCATGGGTTTTGTAGGTACTTTTGGAATCTAGAAGAGATTAAATTTTACCAACTTGTATAAAAAAATTTAACGATGGAAATGGTAGTCTAATCAAATGCATCAATCCTTTGTGGTTTAGTGTAAAAATGAGAACATGTTGGTATTTATCTATTGTAAGATAAAAGTTGATTGGTGAAAAGAAATCATGTTATGATAAAAGAAATTTTGTAATTTTCTTGATGACTGGAATTTTTATTATGCATAACTGACAAATCAAGTTTCCAAGCAAATGTTTCATTGTATAGGCTTTACTTAGCTCATCAACTTGTCATTTTGAAGCTAATTATTTTAATTAGGTTAACTGTGTACAATATTTTAAGCATTACTCTTGCAAGAGTTTGAAAATTACATTTTAACATGGAACTCTAGGGATAGTCACCTTTTAAATCCTATTGAAAAGCCATGTTTAAAGTTTAATTTTGCCAAAATAATGTCTTGTTAATATTCTTTCAATAACTAATTTGGGCAATATAACCAGTGTTTAAAATTATTCAAAGGCTTAAAAAAGAGAGGTTGTAGATTTAGAGTGGTGAAATAAAAATAAAGAGACACCCTTTTCTTGAATATTGGAGGACCAAAAACTTAAGGAGTGTCCATTTCCACAGTGGTTTTTTAAATCTAATATTGACTCCAAAAATCATTTGTCTGCCAGGGCCTTAAAAGCCATCATGTAAATTACCAATAAAATAAATGCACACAACATACATATATACACACACAGAGAAGTAGAAAATCTGTTTCATAGGGACAATGCTTCATATTAATATTAATCATAGTGAAATAAGGGTTTTACAGCGCTTTATTCTGCCAAGCTTTTGGTTAGCTGAGCTGCATTTAAATGTCCACATCTTTACTTTACGCTTCCCTTAAACTGTATGTATCCAGTACATATAAGTGATAAACATATATGTTTTTTATTAAGCCGAATTCTTTTTTATTTTTAATTACTGTTTATATTTTCAGTTATAGAAAAATGTACACACTTTTAATTTACATAGCCAGCCTGTAAGTGCTCTGCCCATTTAACAAAAGGAAAGAAGTACAATAATTACAGCAGTTCACTCTTTACAAGTATTTGGATATTTGTTCATTTATTCAAACCACCTCAAATTTAAAGGCTACCTTATTGTACGTTTAAAATGTATTATAACAGTGTGGTAGTTAATAAAACACTATTTTTTTTTCCTTTTGACTTGGGATGTCTGGTTTTCCTTGGCCTTTTTCTTTTGCCATAAGAGTGATGAGTGACTTGTTGCACATTATGGCAGTACCAGATGCTACACATATACACACACATTCACCCCGCTATCCTCCTTCCCCATTTTCCAGTACAGCTAACCTTTTGAAATTTGATTACTGACCAGACCTGTAGAGTTCTTTTGTCATTCCTAATTCACTCAAGAAATAAGCAGTACTGCAAAACAGATAGTAGAATGTAATTCTCATGTTATTTTTACAGAGTGTGATGTCTTTATATTCTTTGCCATGCAGTTGCTCTTAAGAATACTAGGGACTAAATGTGATAGGCTTATGGCTCAGTAGAGGTTGCTTTGGAGGCACAGCCTTATACATGTGGTACCTTCACATAGACCCTGGCTGGCTATTACGTCTTCTGCCCCAAATACAAAAAGGTCAGATCTCACATGGTGAACTAATTCATGTTTGATGAACTAGCAAGATGGTCTTCAGCATGCTAATGAACATCTTTATTGGCTCAAAGTTGACTTTTCATGTAACCATTTTTGCTGCTTTGCATTTTCCTTGGCATTCTGCTTTATTCCATGCTGAATTTTCCACTTTTCTTAGGTCTGAATTCTGCTGGTAGTCCCAGCTACAGCAGTAGACGTATTGTACTAGTTGATGAACGGGCAGTCAACACTTACTTAAACCCAATCATTCAATAGGTCTACTTTGTTTGGGACTATATCGAATGCAAGCCATTTAAAAATTTTTTTTTACAGGAGACTAAATGTGCAAAAATATACTTTGGACTATAGTTCTACAAAGGGAAGAGCAGTGGATTTCAAAGCTCTTTGTAAAAGAACCTCACGTTTTTCTTAAGTCCCCAAGGTGTCACTGTTTTTATTTTTATTTTACATGTTCATTTGTCTGAACTATAATATTGAATAAATTGTATTTGTTTTGGTCATAGACTTCTCAACAGAAGAGGCACTCACCCTACCTGAAGTGAATTAGCAGCCTTTTGTTGACCATTATTTCAGATGAAAGCTTAATTTGTTTCTCTTGGATGCGTAAATTTCTTCCCTCTACTTCCTCCAGGCCATGTTAGAGACAGTGGTGTTTGTGTGAATCTTGATTTGTCTCAGTCTCAGATACATATTTGTAAATCCTAGCTTCTAGACCAAAAGTCTAGAACATATTTTGTAAGAATCTGAGATCTCACTTGTATTCTGGAGTCTCTCCTCAAGTCTCCCCGTTCTGGCTATGTATCGGATTATTCCAGAAAGGGTTCAAATGTATCAATACATCTCCCTTTCTGAGCAAGGTCTTGTCTACTCTTGAAACTCATTTGAAGAGAAAACATGCTTGAGAGAGAACAAGAGAAAGGGAATGAGGAATATGCTGCAGAAGGAGTGAGTTGAATGTCCCATGCCTTGTTCTGTAGGCAGGGACAGGCAGATTTAAACAACAGCTGTACCACATCACACTTGGATCTGTTTTTTAAAGTTTAACACATCTCTCTTTCCTCACATAGTTTCAATCTTGCTTCATATATGCTAGTGTGGAATTTGATTTCTTCATAGTCCCACAAAGATCTGAGGGAGGGAAATGTATGAATAGTGCATTTTGAAGCTTTAGGAATCCAATAGCAAGACCTTGGTAGTATTTCCAATACTAGTAAATGTATCATTACATCCTATTCCTGTGTGTGGTTTCTGAAACCGTGGTCTTTTAAAGTCACTAGTTATATGTAACTTTCCAGCAAAAATTTTCTATGTAATATCCTGTAGACTAAGCTGCAGAGATCTTGTAATTCCCTTCCAAGCTGATCATGGCAGAAGTTCGACTGATGGAGAGATGCTGGGATATTGTCCCTTTAAGTGTTTTAGCTACAAATTAATGTGTGCTCCCAATGTTCATACATACCAGTGGAGCTAAGCCAACTGAATGGATAGAGGTTTGTGAAATGGCTGCTTTCTTAGGACACTCGTTTTGTCTGTAATCTACTCTGTCTATAAAATGAGAAGTTGGTGGAAATGCTTTTGTGTTTTTCTTTTCTGTTTTTTCATCTGCATTCTATTCTGAGGTTTCTCCTTTTCACTTAGAGCTATCTCACAAGTCTTTAGGATTGGGAGACATCCTTTAACTCACAACAGCCAAATGCAAGTGTGATTCAGCAATAAAATCTCTAGAAATATTTAAGTAGTTTCAGTTCTGTATGAGATTGGAAGTGCATAGTAAAGTAATATAAAAAATTTACCTCTTATCTTTATAAAAAGCCAGCTCCTAAATTCTCAAGTCTTTACATTTGGGCACTTTGAAAAGACACAAGCATGAACTGTGGCATCCCTTTCAAGGGTTATCATCTTTTAACCCAGAAAGCTATCCATCTGTGCTTGGGATCAAAGACAACTCCCCAACGTGTGTGGTATATGCTAGACCTCTCTTTACTTTTAATAAATTCATGCCGGAGGACCTACAAATGCCCAGAGAAATGTTTTCTCTAGGAACCTGTAGGTCCAGGCCAAGGGTAGGCAATCTTTCCCCTTTAAGGGCCGAGGGACTTCAGCTCCCAGAAGGCCTCAGCCATGTTGGCCAATAGTCCCATGTTGGCCAATAGCTCCTGGGATTCTGGGAGCTGAAGTCCCTCGGCCCTTAAAGGGGAAAGGTTGCCTACCCCTGGTCCAGAGTTATGCTGGAGGACCTAGAGATTCCTAGAGAGAACACATTAATCAAAATTGCAAATAATAAAATCTGCAAAAGTCAAAGCCACAGATGTGAAGGACTAACTATTGCTTAGAAAATAAGTCAACGACAGAAATGTGGATACTTAATACATGATGTAGAGCTGAGATGGGAATCGTGGCCTTCCAGATGTTAGGGTGCAACTCCCAGCACCCCTCACCATTTGCTATAGTAGCTATGCTGGGGCTTGTGGTCCAACCTCTGGATAGCTGCATGATTCCCACAGTGGATGTAGGGAATGTGAACAGTAACATTGCCCCCCCCCCCATAACAGAGGGATCTATATAATGAGGCTAAATATTAGGAGTCTCCGTAAAGGAATCCTTCTTTACACAACTGATAATTATTAAAGGGGAATTAGATAAGTTTATGGAGGACCTATTGATAGAAACTAGTCCTGATTGCTGTAGATTAGCATATATACTCGACAATAAATTGACTTCATATATAAATTGAGGGCAGGTTTTGGGGACAAAATTATTGATTTTGATATGACCTGTGGGTAAGTCGAGGGTAAAACTTAGGGGCATGTAACAAAGGATCTAAAGGATGAAGCAAAGGAAAGCGATGCCAAAGAACTTAAAAAATTCCAGCAGACATAACTGCGCTCATTAAAGGCTGGATGGATGAAAGAACAGATAGGGGTCAAATCTTCCAAGACAGATTATGCTTTTGCCTTTCACCAGGGGATGGTTCCTTTGTTTAAAATAAAAGTGAAAGTACAGTACTTACATTGACCCATGGATAAGTCAACTCAGTCTTTTGGGGTCAATTTTTTGACTAAAATTTCTAGACATAAGGCATGAGAGCAAGATGCTTCTGGTGCGATTGCCCTCATGCTCTGCTCTCTAGGCCAGCATCCAACCATCTACATTGGCCATCCGGAACCCTACAGGAAGCTCCCCAGAGGCACCTGGTTGGTCACTAGGAGAACTGAGTATTGATTTGGTATAAAACATGGCAACCAACTTTAAGTTGAAAGCTGGCAGCCTGTCAGTTATGATGTGATAAGATAGACTTTTAACTGCTTCATATTCTCACTTGAATTGTACTATCCATACGCCTGCAAAAGACCCACCTTTAAATCCAGTCTGCATCTGAAGCAACAGAAATCTCTTCTGGCAAGTGAGACGCTCAAGGATGATGTTGTGACAACGTGACTTTTGTCATCGTTAACTGCCCTTGAATTGACCTCGATTCATGGCGACCTTGTGAATGAGACATCTCCAAGACCCCCTGTCCTTCACTGCTCTGCTTAGGTCCTGCAGATTCATACCCATGGCTCTCATGGTTGAGTCCAACTGCCTCACGCATCCTTCCCATAAAATTGCAAAAACGCTAGTGATAGGCTCTTCTTCAAAGTTGTTATTAACTGCCCTTGTGTCGGCCCCAACTTGTAGTGACCTATCTTCCACTGCTCTCTTCAGATCCTGTCAATTCATGCCTGTGGCCATCTTGATTGAGTCTATCCATCGAGCATAGGGTCTTCCCCTCTTTTTACTGCCCTCCACCTTTCCTAAGATTATTGTCTTTCCCAGTGAGTCGTGCCTTCTCATGATATGGCCAAAGTACAACAGCCTCAGTTTGATCATCTTAGCTTCCAGGGAGAGTTCAGGCATGATTTGTTTGTCTTTGTGGTTGTCCTCATTACTCTTCTCCAGCACCAGAAATGAGTTGATTTTCATTCTATCCTCTTTCTCCACTGTCCAGCTCTCACATCCATACATGGTGAAGGGAAACACGATGGCTTGGCCGATCCTCACTTTATAGTGTTCAGAGTTAAATCTTGACACTTTAAGCTGGC
>CM034701.1:175180226-175203650 GCA_020142125.1 Phrynosoma platyrhinos | reverse complement strand
TTATGGAAGGCCATGTCCATCATGTTAGAAGGACTTTCTTCCTTTTCATGCGCCTTGTCCATGGCAAAACAGAATTATTATAAATCATTGATTTGTGCCAATGAGAAGCACCCACAGCGTTTGTTCTCCACTTTCAATGCTTTGCTAAAGCCTCCTTCTCCTTCTGCCTCGTCATTATTCTCTCCTAATGATTTTGCTAACTATTTCATCTCTAAGATTATCACCATTCGCTCTGAGATAGCCCTTCCCGATCTTTCATCTACTACTGATTTTCTATCACTCTTGGCTAAAAAAATTTCTATGTTTTCTCCTGTTTCTTTGGATGAACTCTCCACACTGCTGAACAATTCCAAACCTGCAACTTGTTCCCTTGATCCAATCCCTTCTTGTTTTCTAATCTCTATAACCCCTTCTTTTCTGCACTCTGTTCTCCATATCTTTAATCTCTCTCTCTCTACTGGCTCTTTCCCTCCGGTCTTTAAACATGCTCAAGTTTCTACATTTCTGAAAATTTCTGAAAAATCCTTCTCTCGACCCCTTTTCTCTGTCTAGCTATTGTCGGATTTCTCTTCTTCCTTTTCTTTCCAAGGTTTTGGAACAGGTCATTTATTCTCACTGTCTTGAGTTTCTTGAAGCCAACTCCATTCTTGATCCCTTTCAGTCTGGTTTCCACCCACAGCGCTCTACAGAGATGGCTCTCACAAAGATCTTGGATGATCTTCTGTGGGCCAAGGCTAATGGCCTTTTCTCTGTTCTTGTTCTTCTTGTTTTGTCTGCAGCCTTTGACACTGTTGATCATTGTCTTTTAGTTGATATACTTTCTAGCCTTGGGTTCTCAGACTCTGTCCTTGATTGGTTTAAATCTTATCTGTCAGACAGATCTTTTGCAGTGGTCATGGGCGGTCAGGCTTCGTCCTCTGTTCCGTTATCTGTTGGAGTTCCCCAGGGATCTGTTTTGGGTCCCCTTCTGTTTTTTCTTAACATATTGTCCCTAGGAAAACTCAGCAGTTCTTTTGGCTTCTCCTATCATCTGTACACTGATGACACTCAGCTGTATTTTTCCACCCCTGACCTTTCTTCAGGTCTTGAACAGCCAGTTTCATTGTGTCTTACAGCTGTCTCTCACTGGATGCACCATCGGCACTTGAAGCTCAATATGTCCAAAATGTAGCTTCTTATTTTTCCACCACAGCCTACCGTTCATTGCTCCTTTTCTGTTTCTGTTGATGATATTTCTAGTCGACCTGTCCAGGAAGCCCGCAGTCTTGGTTTTATTTTTGATTCCTCTCTGTCATGTACCCTCCAGATTCAGGCCACAGCTAAGGCTTGTAGATTCTTTTTGTATAATATTGCTAAAATCCGGCCATTTCTCTCAGTCTCTATTACCAAGATTTTGATCCATGCCCAAGTGGTCTCATGACTATATTATTGCAACCTTCTCCTGGCAGAGCTCCCTCTTTCTCACCTCCGTCCTTTAATTTTAGTCCAGCATTCTGCTGCATGCATTATCACATCTGCTCACCGTTTCGACCATATTTCTCCTTTATTGTCATCCCTTCAGTGGCTTCCCCTCCCTTTCCATATTCAGTATAAGCTTCTGTTGTTGACTTTTAAAGCCCTGCATGAGTTGGCCCCTCCTTATTTATCAGAGCTTCTTTCCCCTTACCGTCCCACTCGTGCCCTCCGTTCTGGTAGTCAAGATCTGCTGTCTCAGCCTAGCATTTTTACTACTCTGTCCCTGAATCGTCCCTTTTCATTTGCTGCCCCTCATTCCTGGAACCTCCTTCCCCTATGAGCATGGGGCATCACTTCTTTAACCAGCTTCAAAGCTGAGTTAAAGACTATACTATTCAGGGAAGCATTTGCAGGCATCGCATGATGATTATTTGATGTTTTTAATTTGTTGCCTTCTTTGTATTAATATGTATTATTTTATTATTTTGTAGAATGTACACCATTGGCAGACTTTCTTTCTTTCTTTTTATCTCTTTTATTGACTGTATGTACAGCACTGTGTAAATAAACAGAGCTATATAAATAAACTGTAATAATAATGATAATTGTTATTATTATTATTTCTGCAGAGTGTTTTGGACCGGTATTAATTAATCTTTTAGTTACAGGCTGTGTGTGGCCCCACTACTAAAATGTATGCGTACCATGGGCCATTTATTTGTGACATTCTGATGCCAATGGCATGCCAAACCAGCAGTGACTGATGGCTTCCTTATCAATGTGGCAACGAATCTGTTCTGGGTTTCTGTCTGTACTTTAATGTGCTAACCAAGGTGCTGAATCTATTTTGGTGAAAGGGTTCTCAGGAGCTGAATTGGCATACCAGCCGCTTAGGTTCCCCCCTGAATAATGTTTTTTAATTTATCCAAATTTATGCAAATACAATGAATTGATTCACTGAAACTAATGCAGTTAATCAACTACATTCTTGAAAAATCTTATGATAGCCTTACTTAAAATGTGTATGTGGGGGTTCTTTTGGCAATACTAGACAAACAGATTAACAACACTTTGGCTATTCTTGTTCATTATTTTACAGTAATTAAGGGGGCATATTCATTTGTAAAATAAATAAAAATGCTCCAGATGTTTCAGTTTAGTAATAAAAACAAATAAGAATTTAATTAATCAATTCCAAATGAAAAAAACTGTTTATTTCACATTAATTTCATTCTATTTTCAGTTGTTGTGGGAACATGAAACTGACAGATATAATATGAGATCTTTTCTCCCATACATTTAGAATGTGGCAGATCTGATGTAAAACACATAAGTTTCAACCAGAAGAGTAGCTCTATTTTCCACTGAAAGCAATATGGAACTTATAAAATGTGGATTTTTAAAAATTGTCTATAAATGAGAACTATTGCCCTATTTATTGGAGTCTTGATAGATCTGATCCTGTGAAGGGATAGTCAAAAGCCTGAAAAATATGGAAAACACTGAAATTGCAGTATGCAAAAGGATCTTGTAGCACCTTTGTGACTAACTGAAAGAAAAAAGCTGGCTAGGCCTCCTTTATCGAAAGTGCTTGGAACCTGAAGTGTTTTGAATTTTGAAGTTTTTTATATTTTGAAGTATTTACATGTACATAATGAGATATCTTGGAGATCGGACCCAAGTCTAAGCATGAAATTTATTTATGTTTTTTATATTCACCTTAAACACATAGCCTGGAGGTAATTTTATACACAATAATTTTAATAGTTTTGTGCAAGAAACAAAGCTTGTGTACACTGAAACATGAGAAAGCAAAGCCTTCACTATCTCAGCCATCCATGTGGACAATTTTGGATTTTGGAATAATTCAGATTTTGGAATTCTAGATAAGAAAGACAACCTAGAGTCTACGAAAGGTCATGCTACCAGCTTCTTTCTTTCGGTTATTTTCAAAGGTGCTACAAAATTCCTTTGCATATGATTTTCCACACTAACACAGCTATGTCTTTGTCTTCTACCATTGAAATTACAAGCAGCAGAAGACTGGGTGAAACTTGTATTGAAATCAATGGGAAAAAAAGCTGAATATTATGACAAAATCCAATATTCTTACATAGAGTCCCTTAGAGTAGTAATTCTTAACTAGCAGTTGAGAGAAGTGACACAAGAAGTCCCAGACACCTTAACCAATGGCCAGGAATGCCTGGTAAATTGAGTTTAAGATTATTTTGAATTTTTGTTTAATTGATAAAAAAGTCTTCATAAATATTTTCAATTTGTTGGATCTTTTCTGCCAAACTAGGCTTTCTCATTTCTAATCCCTGAGGAGATCTTCATGATGGACCTAGGAGAGGGAATAGAAAAAATTAAACAGACAATACAGACATTCAGACTGTTCAAGAATACATTCTCCACTTATCAAGAAAAGCTTGCTTGTGATCATAAGAATCAAAGCAGTGTGAAACCCTGGGACTTCCCTTCTTATTTGGTGTTTACTAGATTTGATAAGATCCTTCAGAGGTTGCTGCATGTTGAGGTAATGTATATTAATTGTAATACTTAACAATTAGGATTGCCAGATATCAGGACTGGGGCCTGAGTCTCCAGTTTTCATAGTTTTGGTGGGCTCACAAAGGACTCTGTGCAAGCCCCCAGCTCAACTAGTAGAGCAACCACTTTGTACAATTTGCAAGATTTAATGGATTTGTATTTACTAAGGAGATTATCACACATATTTTTCTCCTGAGCTGGGCATGGGCGTAAACTGCTTAAAAATGGATGTTTTTTCATACCTCCATGCACAGCTCAGAGGCATTGCATACCTGATCTGGACTTCTCCTGTGCTTCACAATAGGAAAGTCCTGTTCTTTGTGAAGTCTGGATCAAGTACGTGATTTCTTTGTGAAGTCTGGATCAGGTGTGCGATGATCTCCTTGGTCAACTTCTTTGCCTCCCAGTGTATGTAGTGCCAGGGCTCAGCTGCTGTTCTGCTCTGCACCCACCTTCTGATTAGAAGCAAGTAGGCTAGATTAAATGTTCCTTATCCCATCTCCCTAAGTAGGTGAGGATAAGCCCCATTTCACCTTGATCTGGGAACAGTCCCTTTATCTAAGATTTCTCTCTTAATTTCCAAACAAGAAAATAGGTTATCTCTCTCTCTCTCTGTGCATACATGTGCATGTGCATGTATGTGTATTTTAATGACAAGCTATAAGAAACTGAGGTTTTCATGTAATGCATAATGCTTAATGACATCACCAGGGACAAATCCTAGGCCTCAGGTTTTGACCCAGAAACTTCACAGCCTGGTATGATCCTGAACTGGCAATCCTACTTAACATACCCATTTGAACTGTTGAACTGTCCTTTCCTTTCTATAAGCAATGCTATTGTGGTAAATGAAAGCATTTTTTAAACATTTCATATGTAGAAGTGGCTGTAGTTGATGCCCAGAGCCAGTGTGTTGTAGTGGTTTGAGTGATGGATTATGACTCTGGACACTACAGCTCAAATCCCCACCCAACCATGGAAACCCACTAGGTGACCTTGAATAAGTGATATTCTTTCAACCTTAGAGGAAGGTTATTGCAATGCCCTCCACAACAAACCTTGCTAAGAAAACCCCATGATTGGTTTGCTTTAGGGTCGCTATAAGCCAGAAATGACTTGAAGGCACACAACAACATAGCTGGTGCCACCCTTAGTTACTCTTCTGAGTGAATTCAACAAATGCATATCTAACCAGATGCTTGCTCTTAACATTTCCAATGGGGGATGTTTACCAATGTGTAGGCATTATCTTTCAGCAGGTGAAGCCTGCAACACAATGTAGTGGGAAGCACTCCACAAGCCAACCAGCCAGTTAGCAAATCAGCCAACCATGTCTTCTTCCTGGAAATGCTATTTGATTACTCTCAGCCCATTTCCTGAATTGTTCCACAACAAACTCTTGGGAATATGTGACACTGATAAGGATCTGTCCTCACTGAGCTGGGTTTGGGGAGGGGTACCCCCTTAGTTTTTTTCCCTCCCCTAAAAATGTTCTTTGTGTTTCTTCAAATATTTGGATTAGGGATGTAAAGAACATTCACAAATTTTTATCACCCTCAACAAGAGTATCTGAATTTAGTATTTAAATAAATAAATAAATACATAAATGTCAATAATTTTGCCCATTTGTGACAAGAGAAAAAGCAACACTCTTAGGAATTTCTTCTCTCAAAACTGCTCTTTTTTTGTGCAAAAAATATTGTGATTTTTTTCCAGAAAGGACCCAAAATTTGAAAAATGCACAAAAATTCTTGTGATCTTGCTCAGTGGGAAAAAAAACTCTAAATTTTTTCATTCTTGCATGTGAAAATTAAATATGCAAAGGCCCAAATATTTCCTTGGGATACTCCTGGATATGTTGGGACCTTCATCTGGTTTATTGTCCCCATTTAACTACAGTCCTGGCAGCATCCACTATCTGAGGTTTTTATTATTATTATTATTATTAGAGTGATGCTCCCCCATTTATACCATCAGAAAATTTTTCCTAATGCCCATCTTACATGTTTTAGGCTTCAATTTGACATGATTATTTCTTTTCTCATTCACAGAAAACAAAGGGACCAATCAGTCCCCATTTTCCTAACAGCAACCTTTCATATATCAGAAAATAAATTGTGAGTGACCTTATCTTAGTTAAACAGCTCCTCCAGTCTTCCCTCATTATTTCATATTCTTGGATTGACCAGAAGTAAATAAGAGATTCCAACAAAAGCTTCGCCACAGTGGAAGTTGGAAATAACATTACAAACAATGAGTTATCTAGCATTTGTTCCTTTCCTTTCTATAAGCAATGCTTTTGTGGTAAATTCTGAGGTGTAAACCATCATCATGACAGTCCCTATAGTAGTACCCTCTAAAAGAGTCTTAAAATTAAGGCAACTGTGTTGAGCTATATGTAAAAAATATTTTATATCAGTTTTCATCTCAATTAAGTGCAAGTATTTTGTAAAAATTAAAGGGACTTGCCCACTAAAGAGTCTGGGGTGGAACAGACTGCCCCAGAGACACAGCTTGAAGCCACCCCTTTGAACACCAAGTTGGGGCCATTGCAATCATACGCCATGGCCCCAACCTAGCTTTTTGCCAGCACAAAAATAAATGGCAAATTGCTGCACATTTTTGAGCTGGCAAAAAGCTGGCTTTTCTGGTGCTGCAGCGGATTTGCAGTGCTCCTGCAGCATGCGGCATGTAAATGACATGCCACTGGAGCACTGCAAAGCTGTCCCCCTTGTGGCTGGGCATGTGGGGTGACACCAACTTTGGGGCAGCACGGGGCATGTGGCATCTAAACGCCATGCCCCCAAGCCACCGAAAAAGCCAGTGTTTCGAGCTGGTCTGTTTTGGCTCTAAATCACCCCAATGGCAGAACTCATTCTTAGCAAAACTCTGTTGCTGGAAAACATCAATTTCTTCTCCACCTTTTGTGTGGATTGCAGCTAAATGCAGAAGCAGCAGTGCTATCAAAGAGGGTAGCAGATGATGTCATGGTTCCTGCTCATCAAATCATCCTGGGGCTTCACTACTGAGAACCTTGGTTCCACTACATCACTCGTAAGCAAGGTATAACTAAGTAATATTATAATGGGAAAGTTGCTTAGTTATCTAATAAGTAAAGGTAACTATTTTAATTACGTATGGCAAATGGGAAACTGTAGTGAAAGTTACCCCATAGTAACTTGTTGCTGTTTTGTGCCTTCAAGTCATTTTCAACTTATGGTGACCTTAAGACAACCCTATCATGGGGTTTTCTTGGCAAGATTTGTTCAGAGGAGGTTTGCCATTGCCTTCCCCTGAGGCTGAGAGAGTTTGACTTGCCAAGGTCACCCAGTGGGTTTCCATGGCTGAGCTAGGAATGGAACCCTGTTCTCCAGAGTTGTAGTCCAACACTCAAACCACTACACCATGTTGGTTCTCATAGTAAGTTAACCCATAGTAAGAAACCATCCTCATGGTTTCCCCCCATCCTCATGGTAACTTGTCTACATGACAC
This sequence comes from Phrynosoma platyrhinos, assembly GCA_020142125.1. Classification (NCBI taxonomy): domain Eukaryota; kingdom Metazoa; phylum Chordata; class Lepidosauria; order Squamata; family Phrynosomatidae; genus Phrynosoma; species Phrynosoma platyrhinos. Next base: position 175,196,152 of record CM034701.1, on the reverse strand, counting down.
AGGACCAAATCCCCACTTTGAGTGCAGACTGTCTTCACAACACAAGGTCAGTTCTGCACTAAATCTGTTCTTTCTTTCCCTTAAACTGGCTTAAAATAACATACCTTTTGTTCTGAATGTTGCAGGAAATTCTGGAGCACACTATAGTGACACCAGGTAGCTCTCAACATACAAACACCACTGTGTCACACAGTGCCCCCCTGGTTGTGGGTGTTGCTCCCTCTTAGGTCACAATGAGACACCCAGCAATGTAACTGATGCTGAGTGCCTTGTTTCTATCCTCAGAGGGAATGGCTTGCACAGCAAGGGGCAGTGTCAGGCGACACAACAGAACAGGTATGTAGACCGCTGCCTAGTGTCACTATGGGGTGCAGAGGATTCCAGGGCAACTCCAGGGCTAGAATACTCCAGGGGCAGTCCAGAGTATTCTGGCCAGTGTAGAACAACCCTCAAGTGGCAACCAACAACTTTTAAATCCCCGAGACTATAATTTGCACCAATTTCTTTTTTAAAAAACATTGAGTTTTGCAACATATTGAGAAGGGCATTGCTGATTCAAAACTAGCATAGTTATTGATTTATTACATTTATATCCTGCATATCCACTAAGAAGCTTAAGGCAGTTTCCAGATTCTTCCTTTTATCCTCATAACAATTTTGTGTCTGAGCAGAAATACAGAAAATTCTGCCCAGTGAAATGTATGGCCTAGTAGAGATTTGAGCCAATGTTTTCCCAGTTATAGTCTGTTGCTGAGGTTTCCACCAGTAGATTGGGACTGCTTAATTAAATAAATGGTGATGCACCCCTGCCTAATCCTAATCTCACTGTGCTGTTGACTAGGTATTGGAGTTAGGATTACAGTACTCATCTATTAAAAAGTGACATAACTTAGTACTTTATAATATGACCCCTATTCTCACTGCAATCATGTCAATGAAAGACAGTATATACCAGTTTGGGAGCACTCCCTAGAGTACTTTCCTTCGATACCATGATCGGGCTGTTGTTGGTCCCTTGTGCTCTCTTCTATTATCTTTCTTAATTTCGCATTGCTGCCCTATGCCTTACCCAGTGTGCCTTTTTGTGTGTGTGTGTGGAAGGGTTTAATGAAATTCTGGATTTATAACAAAACACATACAAACACAAAATTCAAACAAAAGAAAGTCTTTAGGAAACCAGGTGGTTCTGGAATAGCAAAGGGGAGGGAGACAGGGGAGAGGAGGAGACACTGACACCACTTGACTGCCCAGTCCTGGAACTGCCATAGGACTAATTTACCATAGGACTAATTTAATAGGACTAGCATTATTCCAGGGCAATTGGGAGCTTATTGATGGGTTTTCCCTGTCAATGGCAATGTGCAGGCTAACCATGCTCAGAGGACAAAGCTACAAAGAGAGAGAGAAGAAATGGTGCCTTGCAATAGGTGTCACTAAAGGTATTATTATTCAACTTTTATGATGTGTGATAATGTTATTAGATTCTGGTATTTTTATAGGTCTTATTCATTAATTTTTGGACTGAAAATTTCCATAACATCAAATCTAATGGTTTCTTCCCAGTGCTACAAAGTATATAACATTTTGTATATTTAATAATACACCTTTATTTTTTGCTGAAAATTGTTAATAAGCATGGCATGTTTTTAAAACCATTAAAAAGACATTAGGATAGATACCGAGTCCTAATTAAACATGTCTTTAATTTGAAGGAGATATTTACATCAGCTATTGACTTCCTCAAGTTGGAAAAGATTGAAATTGGGGGCTTGAAAGGAAAAATTCTCAGCGAAGAGATTCACTGTATGAATGAAGAATTTCATGAAAGCTGGAAGGTACTCCAAGAAAGTAAATACAACCCACTGGACTATGAGAACCAGGTATATATTAACCTGTCTTGTGAACATAGATACACTTGCTTTTGTCTACAATTTAGAAAGGGTACAACAATATCTATCTATCTATATCTATATCTATATCTATATCTATATCTATATCTATATCTATATCTATCTATCTATCTATGAGGGAGAGAGAGAATGAGAGAGAGAGAGAGAGAGAGAGAGAGAGAGAGAGAGGAAGAGCACAACAAAAATATAAAGCAGATCTTGGCAGTCCCATCCACAGCTGGATGAATGACTAAACATGACAAATGCGACTATACAAGCAATTCTTACTCTAAACCAGGGGTTAGAATTCGTGCCCCTGAGCCTACATGCACTCCCAATGGTAATATTAAAAAAGGATTCATTAATTTTTTTTAAAAAAAGCAATCACATCTTAATATGAGCTGTTGTTGCATTTCCAGGCAGGAAGCTTTGTGTGCCCAGTTTTCAGTCTGTCATTCATTACATTTGTGCAGAGAATGCCATTCAGATAAAAACTAATATGTCTAACCAATTAATATGTACGTGTGTGTGTGTGTTGCTGCTGTGTTCATCTTTAAGTACTTTCCAACTTACGGTGATCCTAAGGTGAACCTATTCCTGGCAAATTTCTTCAGAGAGGGTTTGCCATTGCCATCCTCTATGGCTGAGAGTGTGACTTGCCGAAGGTCACCCATGCTGGCATTCAAACCCTAGTCTCCAGAGTCATAGTCCAACACTCAAACCACTACACCACAGAGACTCACATATGTGTATATGTATATGTGTGTGTGTGTTGTACACACACAATTTTTTAAGCAATGCTAAAAAAAACATTACTCAAAATGTTCCTCTTCATCAGCTGAGGACTGAAGATGAGGCTCCTTGCTGGGAGAGCTGGGAACCCTAATTGCCAGTGGCCTCTTGGGTCACAGGAACAAAAATTCACATCATTGTTTATCTGAGTCTTTAATTCAGGATTAGGCAGTGACATGGGGCCTAGGTGTCACTTATCTGCTTGCCAGAACTCAGGGGACTGTAGCCCACTACTTTACAGTACAGTTGTTAGGTTTATTTTCTTATTTTTACTCAAAATACCCCTGTGCACCTCCCCCAGAGGCTGTTTAAGTCCCATTAGAGACTTTTTAAAAGCAGGAAATAATCTGGTAATCACATTTGATTTACTTCCTGGGGGGCGTGGGAGGCCTTGCCAACCCTTGAACTGTTCAGGGTAGGAAAGAAAGCATTTTAAAATATATATTCAAAAAGAGTGGGTGCGCCCATGGAGGCCTCAAAACAGCCTGGGAGAGTACATAATATTTCCCACAATGCAAACCATATGGCCACATGAGCAAATGGCTATCTGAGTATTGATTAGGGTGACCAGATGTCCTCTTTTCCCAGGACATGCTCTACATTTCAGCCTTCTGCCCAGGATGTCCTCCATTTTGGCCATGTCTAAGCAGCATGAATTTACGTGTTTTCAGCTTTTATTTTCTCATGTCCTACATTTTCCTTGAATGTCCTACATTTTGTGGTGCCTCGTCCTCCTTTGTGGTTATGACATCTAGTCACCCTGTGCATGATGCCTCTGAATTGATACTTGGAATAGGCTAAAGAGGCATGACCATTTTGACATGGCTAGACTTTGTTTGAAAGAAATGAGTTAGTGGTGCTATTTAACTGAATGGTTGCAATGGTAAACTGAAATTAAAAGCTCCTATGCCCTATGCAGGAATTTCTGTCTGACTACACCAGATACATCAAGCAGATTAATGTGTTTGATAATCGATTGGGAACAATACTAAATCTTGCCTTCCAAGAGCCAAAGGGATTGGAATCAGCTTTTAAGGTAAGCAATTTAACAATCAATTAGATACAGACTTTAGTCACGCTTAGTTCCAGTCCAATCAATAGGATAGAAGCCCATTCATTTCAGTAGGGCCGATGCAGATGGCCTCTAAGGGGTGGCTCTGTGCTGCCCCTGGGAGCACCAGATTGGGGCTGTGGCAACCACACCCCACGGCCCTGATCCTTCTTTTTGCGACTCCAAAAAGATGTGGCAGAAAGTGGCCCTTAGAGCCACTGTGACCCTTTGGTGCAGCATGTGCCAATGGGGTGCCCTGATGTGCACGGCATGTGGTCAGGCGCAGGGTGTGATGGCATTGTTGGGGTAGAGTTGGGTCGGCCAGCGTGTGGTTGCCCCACCTCAACTCCAACCCCAGGCAAGCCTTTTAGGCCAGTCTGTATTGGCCCTCAGTCTGGATCCAACCTTATATGTGCCATATATACTTAACTATAAGTTGAGAAATTTTATGCCCCCAAATTGACCCTGAAATCCTGGGTTGACTTATATACAGGTCAATACACTAGTACTGCTTAGAAAGGTCCTAAAACAAGCAAGCCTGATGCCCCACTCCCCATTTAACACCAATTCCTTCCATCCTCCGTCTGTTTTGCAAGCCTTTTTTTCTCAAGGAAAAAACTCCCCATTTTAAACCACTTGCTTCTCTCCCTAGTCTGTTTTGCAAGACTTTTCTTCCTATGGAAAAAACTCCCCATTTAAAACCACTTGCTTCTTTCCCTAGTCTGTTTTGCAAGACTTTTCTTCCTATGGAAAAAACTCCCCATTTAAAACCACTTGCTTCTCTCACCAGTCCATTTTGCAAGCCTTCTTTTCTCAAGGAAAAAAACCTCCCCATTTTAAACCACTTGTTTCTCTCACAGTCCATTTTGCAAGCCTTGTTTTCTCATAGAAGAAACTCCCTATTTAACACCACTTGCTTCCCTTCTCAATCCGATGTTGAAACCTCTCCTCCAGCACCTGGGAATCAGTGTTTGGTGGTCAGGAGAGGCCCAGAGAAGGAGAAGGAAGAACAGAAGTGATATTTCCCTCTTTCCATCCTTCCTTACAGCCCCCTAAGTTTTACCCTTGACTTATCCATGCGTCATATCAAAATCCAGAATTTTTACCCTGAAACCTTCCTTTGACTTATACATGACGTTGACTTAGGGGCTAAGCAGACGGGCGGCCGCAGGGCCGAGGTATCCCCACACCTCGGCCCTGTGGTGCAGCTTTGCTGCCAGTGGAAGGAGCGCTAAATTGGCGCTCCTTTCACAAGTCGCCGAAGGTGCCCCACAAAAGGCTGGCGGCGCACCTTCGGCGACTCTTCCACTGCAGTGTGTATGGACACTGCAGCAGGAGGTCCTCCTCGGAGCACCGGCTGTGCGGAGGGCCAGTTGCTCCGAGGACGACCTGGGGAAGGGGTTGGGGCGCCCACCGTGCGGTTCTTTAAGCTGTCTGCTTCTCCCCTTGTACAGGAGTATATATGGTATATCAATGCAATAGTCCTAATTGAGTAAACCCATTGAACCCAGTGGGAATTACATAATGGTGATAGCAGGTTCTGTCCATTTCAATGGGTATGTTCTACCAGGGACTGACTTTACATTTATCTGTTCTGGATCTAGCTGTGTGTGTATGTGTTAAGGTCCATATTTTGTACCTTAAGCATCACATATTTGAGTGTGAGATATGGCTAATTTATTGTTTTGCATATGCTTAAAGACAGCACATTTAATTTAATTGGCCCCTACTGGCAGCAATGATTGCTGCTTGAAAGAAGGCACTCCAAATTCTGTCCTTGAGCTTTCAAATACATCATATACTTTGAGCCTTATGTTGTTTTTAATACTGTTTTTAAAATTCCATTTCATTTTCTGCACTTACTGAGCAATTCTTCCCTTCCCTTCCCTTGCCTTGCCTTGCCTTGCCTTCCCTTCCCTTCCTCTATGCACAATTGAAATGGGAATTATGTTTCAAAGGTGAGACTTAGGATTTATATAGAATGCTGACTATGGAGATTCTATTTTCTATTCTTTTGCATGTTATTTGGCTACAGGAGTTGGTTCTGTGCATCCATAGTTCTGTTAATCCATTTTGACCACTATGAGGTTAGAGCACTGTAATAGAACATCATTATACCCATTTGCAGACAGGAAACAGAGGCTAGAAAAAGCTGATTTATCAAAGACCATCCAGGAGTACCCACTGGATTTCTGTATCCACATAAACCATTCTATCCACGTCAAGTTGTTGCATCTATATTCTTTTAACTTTTCCAGATAGTCAAGGACACAAGCATGTGGAGTCATTATATTCTTTAGTGATGCAGAAGAGATTTGTAGACATTACACAGAAGAAAGTCATAAGGGAAGAATCTTATCCATGAAGTTTATCCTATACTATTCAAGAGTTGTATGGGATTTAGCTGCACAAACCCCATTCAAGGGGGTTATTTAAGTCAGTGGGAATTGTATAGCTAGAACTTTGGCAAAACCTTTGAAAATCTAATGGCAAGTTGCAATCTGTATAGTGATGGAAACCAAATATAAAGTATCAGAGGACATCATTACAGTAGAAAATTAGGAAAATGTCTTACAAAATGGAAAAGCTGATGGAAAAAAGAGATGGATGGGAGGAAAGGAGATGGCTGAATCGCTGAGTTAGGTAAGACTCTGAAAGAGAATTCATAGGGTTTCAGAAAATACAATTTCATCAAAAGCCAAAGGAAAATGAAAAGGGAGACAGCGGGTGTAATTGCTGTGAGGAACAGTTTCCTGCTGAGACAGGAGAGTTTTACCATCAGCTCTGTAAGAAAACATCCAAGCAAATACAATAAACATAGAAATAAATGTATCATGAAATCAAGAAGGTAGGACAAAAAGACTTGACATATGCACTGGAGAAGAGGCAGAGCAAAGGGTGAATAGGATGACAGTAGGAAAAGAGAAGTGAAAAAATTGCATCTCCATGGTGCCCTGCAGGAACAGGGGAAGAGGACAAACAAGAGGATAAGGATACTTAGAATGTAACTGGAAAAAGTATATTTATGAACAGACTGCAGGAAAGAGAGAATGAGGAGAGAGAGAGAGAGCGCAAAAATTGTATCTGAAATATTTTGTCAGAGGACTAAAACCCCACTTTTCTAAAGTTCACCATTTATGTGAAAGTCAAGTGTCACCATGAGTCCTTATTCCCATGTATGAAAAAAACTATATTTAAACATGAACATTTGACCAACATAGAAGTTCTAGGATCTTTTGGAGAATGCTCTTTGTTTCTGTGAAAACTCAGGGTGATAACAGGCAAAAACTGACAGCAGGCTGACCCATTATGAGTAATCCCTGTAGGCATGGTTTAGAATGAAGCCCAAGCATAGCATCTGGAAATGAAAACAATTAAGCAATGCCTCTCTCTGGGTCAGGACTAATCTGAGAAAAACCACACACAGAGAAAGATAAAAGGGAATGAGGGAAAGAGGTGCAAGAAGAAAAATCTAACTAGCTATTGGAAGCAGCTGGCATGGAATCCTACAGCAGCCCTAACACAATGCTGTGGTCTGTTACCTTGTACACAGAGGAGTAAACTACTGAAGTGGACACCAGCCAAATTCAGCACTGGGTGCATCATGGGATGAAGCACTGTTGGGACATACAAAATAAAAGTATGGTACAAACAAGAATAAAACTCTGGTTGTTGAAATGAGTCCATAGGCAAGGAGGCAGAGTAAAGAGCAGCTCATATCAAGAACGGGCTGAGCTGTTTTCAATGGAAGACCTCCTTTAGAATTCTCTCAAAAGGGAACTAGACTCAAAAGCACCTATCTATGGAATTCTAGCTAGGAGTTCAAAGGAGAAAACCTGAGGCATTTTAACCACCAGTGTTTTAGGCTGGTCAATCTGTAGGCTTCCTCATGGGGTGTTTGACTAGAACGGTGTTTTCCAGGTCAGGAAGATGTATACATTTATCTAGAACAGGGACCAGCAACCTACGGCCCAGGGGCTGGTTAAGGCCCAGATCCCTGGACTTACCAGCCCAGGTGGAAGGTTGCCGCCGCTACCACGCGCTGCCACCGCCGCATGTTTTTGCTGCCGTGCGGCCGTGCGCACCACGACCGCCATTTTGGAAATCAAAATGGTGGCCACGAGTGGCGGCCAGCATTTTGGAAATCAAAATGGCGGCCGCGACTTGTTTGTGCATGCGCAGGAGTACTGTGCATGTGCAAACGCGTCGCGACCACCATTTTGATTTCCAAAATGGTGGCGGCTGCGCGCGCGGAGGCAGCAGCACACAGGGGGGTGCATGCGTGCGTGCATGCGCATACCGCCATTCCCCCCCTCGGTTCAGCGGCGGGAGGGACTTCGTGGGACCAGCCCCAACTGAAAAAAGGTTGCCTACCCCTGATCTAGAACAATTCCCTGCTCATTGACTCATGAGGGCAATCCCTATGATCACGTAACAGCAGGGACCCATAAACTTTAATAAGTCAGATAGCTATCATGCGCTACATACCACACACTATCACGTTATTTTGGCTCTTGTTTCCCATGCAGCCTTTTGCTGAGTTCCATATAAGGCAAGGTACTAGAAAGATGCCAAAAGAGCAAACAAGCCATCATGGCTAAGCTTCTCAGTGGACACTAGTGGCAATAACACTACTTCAAATTTTAAAAAAAGATAATGAAAAGACAGAAATGAACTCTCAGTTTTGAAGAGAAGGCTCTGGTGAGTCTGAGCCAATAGGTCTGATCAAGAGATAAGGCCTCAGCTGAGCTCTGCCTCATATCTGAACAACTTCCATTATGTTGAGGAGTGATCTTTGGTCCTGCATATTCTTCTGTTTCTGCAGTTCTTATGGGGGGAAGCACACCAGGGCATCGGGGACGCCCTGGGACGGAGCGCCGCGGGACCGCAGCCTCTGCACCGCAGCGCTCCGGCGTCGTCCCTGAAAGGAGCGCAAAAATAGCACTCCTTTCAGAAATCAGGGAAAGTGCGCCCTAAACGTGTAGGGTGCACTTTCCCTGACTTTTCCACCGCAGCGTGTGCGGTCGCTGCGGTGGGAGTTGCCCTGGGAGCGCCGGCCGTGCGGAGGGCCGGCAGCTCCGAGAGCAACCTCGGGAGGAGGAAGGGGCACCGCTCGTGTGGCTGCCCCTCCTCTTCCCTGCCTGTATTAGTCGTCTGCCGAGGCCCTATGTCACTTTTTTCTCTAGAGAAGTGCTATTCAAAGTGGTGGTGCCTGGGCCTGAATAGGGACCTGAGCAATACCAGTCCCTAGTAAGTTTCCAAAAGAGAAATAAACAATTATACCTAAAGGGCACAAATATATTGCTGGTCCCTAGCACATCAGGTGGAAAAATAATTGTCGATCCTCCAAATCAGATAGCCTAAGAAGCAATGTTTTAGGACCTAATATCTTCCTCCTTCCCCCTACCACCCCATGCTTCCTACCTCAATAATCTGCTATTTGGGTTATCTTGCTATGCATTTGCTCCTACGTGTTTTGCGTAGTTCACCGTTAGCCCTGAAATATGACATTACCATGGCATTTCAGGGGAATAATGAGGTAGAGAGAAGAGAAGGCTTGTTGAAATCTATTTATTTCATTTTGTTTTGTTTGTATCCCATCTTTCCCTGGAGAGCTGTGAATCATTCTGAAACCTATGCTAGATACCCAGGGTCTGTTGAGGCAAAGTTTAACCTTGGATCTCTGAAGCTTTGTCTGCATCCGGAAGAGGAGTAGGCTTTCCCTGAAGTAGGCCAACCTTGTGAATTTCTGTCTTTGTTGGCAAACTTATGACATTCAGAGATCTTCAGTACTGGGTCTGAGTAACCGGGCTTGCATATTATTGTACACAGTGGATAGAGTCCAGATAGAGGTGGGTAACTGTGGTAGGTTACATTTCACCATATTTTAAGTTTTAAAAAGACTGTCTTGGATCTAAATCTGCCGCCCAGGTCTAGTCCAGGTCCCAGAGGTGCTCAGTGCACCTCTTTTTGAAACCGAGAGTTTTCTGACTTAAGAAAATGACCACCAGAGCACCCCTGGGACCCGGGCTGGATGCGGGTGGCGGGTGGCAGATTCAGCAGCAAAAAAAATTAAGATTAAATACGGAAGAAGTAAGAAGGTTTATTTAGCAGTGGGATAAGCTCCTGGGTAATTGACTGTTCTCTGGCATTCATATTTCTGCAACCTTGGGTTGGCTTCACTTTGATGGCTTCCTTTATTTCTTGCTGGCTTCTGGTATCTGGACTGCAGATTTGTTATAATGATTCCAGCTGATGACCACTCGTCTGGGATAATCTGGACTGAATTGACTGCTTAACCGCTCTTGAATTATAACCCCCTGGGTCCCAGGATACTTGCTGACTGCAGCATAAGACATATACAAGTGGAATTATTTTCAAGAGCCTTTAGACCAAGCATCACTTTATCCAATAATTTTGCTATGCAGAGGCAGAAGGGAAATGGTGTTGATCTGAAATGCTAGTGACCACACTGAAAGCTTTTCAACAGGCATGTCTTTCAGACAAATAAAAATACTTTTTTAAAAATGATATACAGTATAGTTCAGGTAAGTGAGATATTAACATAATGCTAGGATTATGTAATATAACAGTCAGTGGATCCAGATTGCTAAATTTTGTAACAAATGAAAGAAACAAAAATGTCTAATAATAATAATAATACATAGGAAAATAAATAATAAAAAACACATAGGAAAATAAATAATAATAAAAATAATAATAAAAACACATAGGAAAAACAAATTGTAAAAGGCACACAACAGAAGGACAAACAGCAGGGGAAATGCAGGTAAAGGGCTTGAATTGATGCCAAAAATGGGAAGGCACAACAGAGATAAATAAAACACACTGCAAAGATGCAATATAATAAAATGCTGTAATTTGGGCTGTCAGCATGAGAGTGTAGGGAGTTCACAATAGTAGGGAGTATGTGTTAGCTTTTATGGGATATTTAACCACAGCCACTAGGAGAAGCAGCTGTTGTTCGTATTTAAATAAAGCAACCATGCTATTGAAGAAAATGATATAAAATCACTTCTATAAACTTTTGGATTCCATTTGTTGAGTCTGCCTACCAGACATCTGCATTTTACTTTTTGATGACTGCATTTCCTCATCTTACATAGAAGGTTCTTCACTGTGTTTCCAAAATAACACAGTTCTTCTGAATGAGAATTTGTTGTATTCAGGCACAGTGAATTACCTGTGCAATGCCCTATTCAGATATACCTCTGGGGCTCAGCTGGACATGTGTTTTGATGTGCCTGAGTGTGGAGATGTGTAGTGTAAATAGCTCTCCTGCAAATTGAGGATTCAAAAATAAAAAATCTTCTCCCTTCCAAAGGTCAAACCGAGGTCTCCAATTGGATCTCTCCTCCCCTTAACTTAGTTTACAAAAGTTGAAAAAGTCCTGAAAACTAGTTTTACTTTCACACTTGTCTATCATGATGGTTAGTTTAGCCTGGGCATTTTTAAAAGTCCTGCATGCAGGCCTATGTTTTCGACTCTGCCAGAGACTGGTAGGTAGAACCCTGATACATTATCAGCACTTGCATACAGACTGAAACAGGAGTCAGAGTTTGTGGATAGCACAGACAGCAGCTTCTTTTATACAGTAATTTGGATCTAGACACTGTAGAAATAATGCAGTTTGACACTACTTTAAGTGCGATAGCACCATCATATGGAATCCTGGGATTTGTAGTTTTACAAGGGTTTTAGCCTTCTCTGGCAAAGAGTGCTAGTGCCTCACAAAACTACAAATCCCATTATTCTGCAGGATAAAGCCATGGCAGTTAAAGCAGTGTCAAACTGCATTTTTTCTACAATGTAGATGCACCCTATTTCATACTTATACTAGATTTTGAAATTGGTGGGGCCGTAGACTTAAAACTACATTTTAATACTTAACTAAGGAGACTATCAGATTAGGTTATAAACTGGTTTACCTGGGCCGGCTTAAAATTAGAAGTGGGTGGCATCCTGATAGTATCAGATGCATTTAGCTTCCAAAACCGCCGCCCGGGTGCAGCCTGGCTCCATTGCTGCTCCAAGGGGCGCTCCTCACGCCTCTTTTTGAAGCCGAGAGTTTTCCAACTTGAAAAATTGACTGCCGGAGCGCCCATCAGAGAGGCAATGGAGCCGGGCTGCACCCAGGTGGTGATTTCAGTGGCTAAATTCATCTGATACTATCAGGACGCTGCCTGCTTCTAATTTTAAGCCAGCTCAGGTAAACCGGTTTATAACCTAATCCAATAATCTTCTAAGTATTAATCAGAGCGCAGCTTTTAGTACCTATCAGATTGTAGTTTTCAAGCAGCCTGGATGGATTTTAGTTATGAAAGCAGGATGTTATATGACTGATGCTGAAGCAAACATTGCCCAAGCACTATAGTGTGTGCGTAGACATATATTCAAATTAAATAACTGGACATATTCTTGTTAACTATTGCTCTTTTTCATTTTTCAAATGCTCTGCTTGCATTTGAGAAACAAAATTTAAAGGAACATAAAGGCATGAATTTAGTTATAAAAAGTGTTTACACATAATAATTTCACCTAAATACTGTTGAAACGTTAATACATGAATGACATTCATCCAAAATAAATATATAACAAGATAAAGAAATGTCTTCTTTAAAAAAAAAATCAGGCTACTTGAAATAGTATTTTTTAAAAAACAGGGATGAAAACTGACATATACGTTACTGTTCCTGTGAATTAACAACACACAATTTCTTTACAGATTTTGCAGATATTTGGAAAACTTCTGGAGAGGGCTGTCATATATTCTCATTTTTATCCCAACGTTGCTGTTCTTCTTTCAGTGTTTGATGAGGAAATTACCTGCTGCAAGCAAATATTTGACAATCAGATAGAAAAAGTGGGTAACTGCTTTTGGCATTTTAATTTATTATTACACATTATTTACTTATTTATGGAGACATTACATTTTTCTTCTTTTTGTTGAACGCCTGTTAAGTCATGATGATCACTACTTTGTATTTTAGTATAAACTGGGAGGGGGGAACTCAACCAATGTTTTAAATGTTGTTTATTCTGTTTCTTATATATAGATTTCCAAACTTTGATGTTATTGTGGGGCAGGTCCATGATGGACATGTGTCAGACAGTTAAAACATTTATAAAGTTCTTCTTAATAATGTAGTTTTAGAATTGGGATGCAATGAGAGCATATTCCCCAATAATATAATTCACAGGTAGTAAATTTTGCAAATTGTTTAATTTTTGAGGAAAGCTTAAAAATGGTGGCAAGTGGTGGTGATTTCTCTTTTCTCCTTTTCCTCCATTTACCTTTTAACCTTGTATTTTCCCCCTGCTAACTGCAGGGTCAGTAGTAAGCCTTTTCTAAATATCTCTCACATCGTCCTAGGGGCATCTTAGGCAGAAAAATGGCAATATTTACCACCCAAAAGAGCTGAGGCAAAAACACAGTATGTTTCTCTAGAAGGAGACCAAAATAAATAGGTACCTGGCCAGAGCCTAGAAAAAAAAAATTGTCACGACCCTCATCCCACCATTTCAAAGGGCTGAAGTTATTTTGTTATTTATTATTTATTAATAAGGGCTGAACTTTATTTATTATTACAAAGAGCTGAAATTGTTTTGTTGTTATTTGGCATCAAGTCAGCTTTAACTTTATGACAACTCTATGAATGAGAGACTTGCAAGAGTCTTGATCACCAACAGGTCTTGAACCTCAATAGGTCTGCCCAGGTATTGCATAATCAGGACAGTGGCTTCAGTGTTTGAGTCTATTCACCAAACACAGGGCTTGTCTTCACTGGCCAGAATACTCTGGGCTGCCCACAGAGTATTCTGGCCCCAAATTTCCCCTGCATCTGTGCTCTCTCTGCAGTGATGATGGGCAGCTGACTTCCCACACGTTCCTTGTTCATTGTACAGTGCTGCTGCTGCTGAGGTCACAATGAGGCACCCAACCATGTTATCAATGCTGGGCACCTTGTCCTGACCTGAAAGCAAATTGCACCCGAGTAGTGATGCCGGGCTGCTCTCCAGGATCACATGGGAAGGCAGCCATCCACTGTCACTGCCGAAAACACCGAGGGAAGTATAAGGTTTTAAAATTTGGGTTAAGAGGAGGAAAGGCTGTATCATGTATGGACGTCATGAAGACCACACTTCGATGTTGCTTGGCTACATATGTCCTGGTTTTCATCTGTAAAATGTTGCAGATTTGTCACAGAAAACCTGGAAAATCCCTGATTCAAGGGACTAAAACATGTCCTAGCTGGCTGATTATGCAATTTTCCCTGCTAACTGCTGTTAGAAATGTTAGAAAAAGTGCAATGATTATTGTGTTGAATTTGCATAATCAGAATGCAAATAACATGCACAATCATAATAATTTGCATGATATACAAATCAGATATCTGGATATGAGGGCTTGAAATATGACAGCCCTAAGGGTATGGAAAGCCATTGGTATTTTCAAAAGTGAGGACAGATGGAGAGATGTGAGATCAGAAAAAAAGAAATAAGAGAACTGTGCTGGAACCTTTTGTATGTTCCCTGCTTTCCCTGAATTTTTTTTTCTATGCCCATCTCTTTTTCATCCCTCTCTGTGTTCATAAATATAGAAAAGATCTCCATCCAGAACTTTTGACCTAGAGTATGCAAAACAATTGTTTTGCTGCCACTTCCTTCCACTAGCAGTTGATGCATGGTTTCATCTATACAGTTGCTCCTCCATTTTTGCGGGGGATTCATTTTGCCCCCCCTGAAAATGAAAAACCGCAAATATTCAAGCCCATCATCTTGAATGGGTGCATGGCCCTGCACGTGTGCCATAGGTGTGCACACCATTATATCCCTCTCCGCTTGCCAGTCCGCGAAAAGTGAGACAAAGTCCGCAGAAATTGAGAGACAACTGTATTCAGTATTATATTTATATTCAGCCTTATAAGAGCCAATGTGGTGTAGTAGTTTGAGAATTGAACTATGACTCTGCAGACCAGGGTTCAAAATCCCTGCTTGGCCATGGAACCCCTTTGGGCGACCTTGGGCAAGTTACACTCTCCCAGTCTCAGAGGAAGGCAAAGCAACCCCCCTGAACACAACTGGCCAATAAAATCCTGTGATAGATTCACCTTAGGGCCATAAGTTGGAAACACCTTGAAGGCACACAACAACTATAACAACATCAACAATTTGGCCTTTCTCCTGACAGGCAACCAAAAGTGATTTACAGTATACTGTATATCAGGGATAGGCAACCTAAGGCCCGGGGGCTGGATGTGGCCCCCCGAGGCCTTTGGACTGGCCCCAGGCCAGTCCTGCCGCCGCCGCCGCCACCGCCACCCACCATGATGATATTGATTATTGTTATTACTTGTTCTTGGGGTTTTCTTGGCAAAATCTCTACAGGGGTTTTGCCATGGCTTTTCTGGGGCTGAGAGAGTGTGCATGCATATTTTTAATTTTTTTTTAAATAAAATGTTTTATATTTATTTATTTATTTATTTTTGGTGCTTCGGCCCCCCACAGCCCCCCAATTGTCTGAGGGACAGCAACCCGGCCCCTGGCTCAAAAAGGTTGCCTACCCCTGCTGTATATATTTGATCATAAGATGACCTAATGTGTAAGTCGAGCACAAAATTATGGATTTTTATATGACCTGTGGATAAGTCACAAGCAAAACTTAGGAACATGTAACAAAGAATGTAAAGGATTTAGCAAAGAAAACAATGCCAAAGTACAAAATTCCAGCAGGTATAACCTCTCCCCTCCCCAAAGACTGGATATCCACTCTAAAGGCTGGATGGATAAGAGAGTAGAGAGGAAGTCAGTATTGCTAGGACAGATTATACTTTTGTCTTTTGCCAGGGTGGTTCATTTTTATGATTTAAAATACAGTACTTACATTGACCTGTGGATAAGTTGACTCAGCTTTTTTGGGTCAATTTTTTAACCAAAATTTCTAGACTTATACATGAGTATATACAATAAGTTAAAACAAGATACAGCTAAAAGCCAAATGATAAAAAATGTTAAACTGCAGTTGATAAAACTAAAACACAATCAATAAAGATATCCTCCACAAAGATCCTTCTGCAATCAATCAATCAATCAATCATCAAATGCATGTTTAAAGAAAAGGTATTTCCAGCTGGTGAAAGATGCACAGGGAGGGCTCCAGTTTATTCTTTTTT